>VXBZ01005448.1:0-99823 GCA_013399135.1 Heliornis fulica
CCTGTTAAAATCCTCCACACCTACCAAGCACTGCCAATGTTTTCTGCCATCAAAATGTGTAACTACAAGGTCTCACATCATCTATGCCCTTGCTACCTAGCTGCACCAAATGTGATTCAGATGCAGCACAGAGCAATACAGCTTACAACATGCTAGGTACCTTCATGAGCTGTTTTTCAATAGAGAGACTTAAGCAGTTAAGTTAGAAAATAGATCAGGGTTTTTTTCCCACTACTGCTCATTAATGGCTTTAAGTGTAGTTAGGCAAGCCATCTGCTCACTGGTGGCAAGCTGATGGTGGCAAATAACCTCCAAGCTACCTGGCTATCTCTGAGCTTTCTCCCAAAGTTTCTCCATTGTGTTGTCTACTACCACCCAGAGAGGAAGAATTAATATTATGATGAACTGAACAAAGACACAAACCATATTTCTTGGCTTCCCACACTCCAGAAAATGCCAGCGGTGTAAGGGTTAAGATCCTCTCTGATAGAAAAGTCACGCTGTTGTGAAGTATATGAAAGTGCTTCTCAAGATTACATATCTCCATAGGTTTTACTCTCATTATAAGGAGCTGCAGTTACACAGTAGGGGAATTTAAGTTAGAAATGTGACACTGCTAGTGAAAATGTGAACTGGAACAAAAATTACCCAGGAAAGAAGCACCTTAAACCTTTCATTTCAAAGAATCTGCACTAAGCCTGAAGAGAGCAAATAATGAGCAATGAAAGGAGTCTTTGTTATGCCGTGATTTCAAAGCTCCGCCAAAATGTCAAATAATCCATTTAATCAATCAGAAAATTAAAGAATGTGGTAAATTCCCAAGGTAGTTTGAGGTTTGAGCTCTGCCAAGTAATTCAGCTACTGCATAAAGCTTATGTCACAATAGCAATTACTTAATAAGTCATTTTTGTCTAACCATGTTGATGTAAAAATACAATTTAGTTTTCAAATTATTTGCAGCTGTGCTCTTACTGGGATACGGCATGCAATACCTCAGGAGATGTTTACATTTGTTGCTCCAAGCACTGCTTTAATTTAATTTTTATCACACTATGTCCTTCAAAAAGTTCTTATTATCTCAACACACTAAGAAATTGATTTCATAAAATGGTTGTTCATGAGATCATGTAAGAAAGGGAAAACACTGTCAGTTTACATACAAGACTCCTTGCATACGTCTGACACTCATAACACAACTCCTATTGCATCAAATTCAGCTTCCTTATGATGTTTACATTTGAAATTTGTTGATTTATTTCATAACACTCCTGAAAGTCCTGGATTATCAGGAATTACATGCTAGAAATGCAAAAGAGGCTACACTGAACATTTTTTACATTATAGACTATTTATTTTCTAATCCTCTCAAAGGACAAATTTGACAGAATGGTTGCAAATATAGATTTTTGCTTCTGGCAAGTCTAATAAAATTACAGTCATTTTTTCATGTGAAACTATGTTTTACTAAAGTAAAAAGTTCAAAGAATATTTGGATGCAATATCTTTGTTTAGAAAACTTGACAATACTTTTATTGTCTGTCAAAATAATTTGCTTCTGTTGCATAATGAAATTCCACCCATATTTAATAAGCCTTAATTTAAGTCAGACTATTTTAGATTTTGTTCTACTATCTACATGTTTCCATATAGATTTCCAGAAATTTCTTGGGACCTCTACCTTGGGTAGAGATGCATCCTCTACCTACCTGTAACAGTACGGAAAATATCTGATTTCCTCCTTTTAAAAATGTAAATGCTGGCACAAAGAACCAGAAACTCTATCAAATATACACCTACACTTCAGTTCTTCAAGAAAAAAAAGCATTCGGCACAGCAAACAAAACCTGACCTGCGTTCATGACAGCAGGTGGTGAATGTCTTTGTGATCCTGGAGCCTATTAGCATGATCTCCTTCAGTGGCTGGATGAATAGGGACCTTCTTTTCAGAAGCCACAGTGAGCTTCACAAAAGCCTCAGTGCAGAGGAGGGCTGGAATGAATCCAGAGTCATGCAGCTTTCACTAACGCACTGATCCTTTCTTTGGCTCCCCATCTCCACTGCCCACCTACCTCTCACTGCTCCTCTGTGTCTTGTTTCCTGGACTAGACAAAGACTACAATGAAGATAGCAAAAGTATCCTACAGAAATTTATCAAAATGGGCCACAAGTTGAGAGCTCCTTGGAGTAACTAGGATTCACTCACAGCTTCTTCAGAAAATTCAAGAACTTTGACCAAAGAGTAAGCACCAAATTTGTGTCAAATCTGAATATTTCTAGTTTCCAGATTTTATTAAACTGGGACATCACCTCACATCTCCCCTTCCACTGTCCTTCAGAAGCACAAGTGTTCCCAGGGCTGAAGAACTAAGGAGACACCCTCATTGTATCTCCTTGTGGGGAGGAGAAAAAATAACCTAGAGAACAGGAACCATAGGTGAAATAACAAAAACCCCTTCCTATTTGTCCCAAATAGGTTTATAAGATAACTACCGTTTCTGTAATTGTTTTTGAAATTTCCCTACATACCAGGTTCCAAGAGAAACTAACTCATTCAAAATGCCATTTCAGGTTGACCAAATCTATTGAAAAATTAGGTCCAACCAAACATTTGTTTTCAAAGTTGAAAAAAAAAAATCCTCTCAAAAGGTTCAGTTCCCCAAGCACATAGTTAGGAACAAGGGCCCTGAGTTCTACCCAGAAATATGAACAATGACATAATGAGAAGCAAGTTTGTAAGGATATGAAAACATCTGTAAATCATCCGATTGAGCTGGATGTGCCTTTTTCCAGGGAAAGAAAATTCTAGTTTTATTTTAGTTGCTGAAGAGTAGAAGACCAGAAACAAATGCCCTCAGTGTTGACAAGGAAGAGAGAGCTACCAAAACTCACATAAGGTTTGGCAGATAGTCAAGTTCAGGGTAACAGCTTGTAACTAAAAAGAGTGTATGGGAGAGGACTGGAAAGTAATGCACTGGGTATGATTTTTTTTTTAGAAATCAAGAAAAACAAAGACAATTAGAATGCATGTTAAATATTGTGAAGAGTAGCAAAGCAACGGGTTGACAAGGGACTTTTCAAACTAATGCTGTGAATTTAAATAATACTAAAAATTTGAGCAGGAAACTTATGTATCTCTGTGTGTATGGATCCCTCCACCCCTAATTCCACAAACTGAAACAGCACCTCAAACTCCTGTCTCATAACGTCACACCTACTCTTCCCAAAACCCAACATGGGATTGTGGATGAACAGTCGACCGATGCTCACATGAGGAAGACAATAATAGTGCTAGGAGAATAGGTAAGTGCCAGTCTCCAGAAATAGCCTTTCTAATTTTATACTTGTACAGCTATTGCAAACCTCTCATCTTTCCCCAGTGGCACAGCCCTTCCCAACAGTTAACAAAGCTTTTCTTACATTCAGATTGAATTGCTGTAATTTATTCTCCATGATGCTACCCTTGAAGATCGCTTTAAAGCACCAGCCCCAGCAGAAAACAACTGCCCTTTATTTTATGTTCCTGGCCTTGGAAAACACATTACGCTTGTTTTCAGAGATTTGCACCCTTTCACAGGTGACACTCAAGCTGTTTGCATTGTCCTAGAAAGACTTACGAAATCCTGCTTGGATCTGAGATTGCCAAGAGGTTGCTTCTGAAAGCTGGCATGTACACTACCCAAGTCAGTATTTTGAAGACATAAATAGCATACTGCTTTGCTCTTGACTTGGGCTGTTAATAAATAAAGAACACACACAATACAGGCATTTGCAAAATATTAAGCAAAGTGGTAACTTTAACATTTCGTCTCTGTGACAAGACCTGGCTTTTTTTTTTTTTTTTTCTGACAAGTGACTACGTTTTTAAACATGCGTGCACACACCTTTTACTTAAACTGACACTGACAAGAAAAACACTCTCTCTTCGCCATCACAGCAAGGTGTCACTTAAAACTTTGATTGTCAAGTTCTTAGAGCGCATAATTCAGAGGTATTTCTAATGTCATGTTGCAGGATTTATAAAAAAAGCATCTTCCTTGCTCAGGAAAAAAAGGAAATAAACAGATCAGCTCCACCCGGGAGGCAGGGAGAAAGGAACATAGGGTAGAATTTTTTTTTTTTTTCTCCAGGAAAGAATAGACAAAGATTGTATCACAATCTCTGTGGATGAGCTACTACTACAAAGAAAAAATCCCGAACTGAGCCTCTCATTTCCAATAGACAAAAAAAAACACATCAGAAAGCCAAAAATCTGTTTAAGGTGTGACTACTCCAAGAAAAAGTCATTGCTCACTGGGTCAAGCATCCATAGCATTTGAAGTTGGTTATGAAGAAAAGTCAGTGGAGTTACATCAGCAGACACCCCATAAAGAAAGGTATCAAAGTTTTATGAGGAGCGGCTGAGTGTACTGGGGCTGTTTAGTCTGGAGAAGAGGAGGTTGAGGGGAAACCTTATCACTGCCTACAATTACCTGAAAGGAGTTGTAGAGAGAGCGTGTATATTATTACCTGAGCGAACATATCTCACTGGTTTGTACTATTTGATGTTGTGTCGTCCCACCCCCCCCCACCCCCCCNNNNAAATGCACGACAGTGGCCCCCGGTGACAAAACCTGCCCTTTGAAATTCAGCTCCAAGTTCTCCCCTTTAGTCCTTACAGTCAGCCAAGGTGAAGGCAATTGTTTGCACTGTCAAAGTTATGCTGTGCCAATAAAGCAAAGTCTCTCAACCTACTTACACTAGGTTACCTGAAGGTTTAAAACATCTTCAGAGCAGTTTCTGCTAAAACGCACGCTTGTTAGCTTCCTTTGACCACGGCAGAACCAGAGCTACTGCAGGAGAACGAGCTGGATTCTCCTCAACTGTTAACAATAAGTTAGGCAAGGCACGGTCATGCATGTATACATTTATTGAAAACAATGGCATTTCAAAGGAAGTAACCTAGAAAAATTAATGGGTGGGTCCTGCTTAAGGTGAAGACTTAATTTTTCTGTGAATAGAGCCCTTCCAAACTGGTGCTGGAATTCAGAAAAAGTGCTCTGCTTGCACTTAAGATCCCAAGTTCAAGCATTTGGCTTGGCATTTAAAAGAAGTAGTTCAAGTTGGAGAACATTTGACTCCAGCTAGACTCAAAACCTACCTGGACATGGTCCTGTGTGACTTAATCTAGGTGACCCTGCTCAGGCAGGGGGGTGGACTAGAAGATCTTTCGAGCTCTCTTCCAACTCCTAACATTCTGTGATTCCGTGACTCTGGAAGTAATTTGGGGACAATATACAGTACTGAAGATACACTCTACAAGTGGGACTGTAGACTACTTTTCAAAGTATAATCTACAGTAAAGATGATTTGCATATTATTTAAGAGGGACAATAATATACTTTAAATTGGGAGAAATGGAGAATAACAGTACAGGAGTTGTTTTGAAACTATTTAAAGAACTTTGCACCAGCTTTCTGAAGAATAATTTCCAAAGTATATAATGAAAACATTTGGGGGAAAATGATGAAGGAAAATTTTTATCTTAGCCAAATAAAAAGTTGAAAATGAAGCGCACTTTCCTGTCTTGTCAGTAATTCCTGCATTCTCTTGGGAGCAATTTTGTTAAAACATAAAGAAGAAAATACTTTGTTTTACAGACTTTATACATTTTTCTTCACATGGCAGCATTGGTGCCAAGTGGTGTCTACCATCTTTGTAAGCCCAATAAGACAGAAATATCTGCCACACAACATCTGTGAATCTAATCAAGATTAAATTGTCTGTGTGCTATTCAATTTAAACCAGAAATTTTAAAATTTATTATAAGGCAGGAAATGTACCTCCTGCCTAATTACTGCCAGGGCTTTACACCAGAAGTTACAATAATGAGAAAGTACTTTCTAGTGGAAAAAAAAGTTCACACCTTAGAGAAATAACAAAGGAGTCAAAGTACCAAAAAAATCAATTATGTTTTATTAAGATATGCTTCAGAGAAGGAATACAGATGGAAAATTATAAACAACTGTATCAGATTAAATAACATTCCCCAAAATATTCCCAAAGAAAATTGGTACCCAAGAACAAAGCAGCCAGAGCAGTAAGGCAATATGTGGCATGGCAGCACTGTAAGGAAATCATCAGAAATTGCATTCTGCCCCCAACACTGTCAGCCTTTACCCTGATTCCAGAGAGAGAAAAGATGCTGCGCTTTCAGAAAGATGTGTAAGCAGGGAAAATATTATTTTTAATCCCCAGATCATCTCTTAGATTTGCTCTTGAACATGGAAATAAAGGACCTGGACCACTTGCTAACAGGGTACCCCTTGCCTGGATTCCTCCTTAATTTTAAAGCATTTAGAAATTCATTGGCTTTTCTTTGCATTCCTTTTGGCATGTGTTTATTAGCTATATTAAATTCTTAGTTTAGCGTTTCATATACAGTGTTATCTTTGGCAGAAAATGAAAGATGTATGAACAATCTCGACACTGAACACTGATGTAAAGATGGATTGGCTCGTTAACAAACTGATTTCCTCTCATCAAACTACGTAGGTGAAGGATGAAGAAACAAAATGCAAAAACATGGCAGTCAACGTGGTGACATACTAAATCATCTTCCAATCATTCTCAATAACTCTACAACTACAGCATGCTATCCTGATGGCCCCATCTGAGTTGATGATTTTTCACAATGTATTTCATGGCTTCCATCCCTACATGAGACTTTATTACTATCACATAGGAATAAAAAGCCATAAAACACTAGAGTGAATTTATCTTGAGCAGATGCAATACTTATTTTCTTCACATGACTTCACCACCATTCCAAAACTAACCAATGATTTCATGCTACATTACTGAACATTTCAAACTACATTTCAATGACAAGAAAGACACTAAATGGATACATCACAAATTAACAGAGCTTTAGCCTTTAAACACATTCCTACCTACAAGAATCAAGAAACAATCACAAGACACAACCATTTAATTCACTGATAAAGACAGGACACCACAGAGAAATATCACTTCCACATACATCTTTCAACACATAAGGAAAGACAAAAGACACAAAGAAACTGATATAGATTAAAGCTATGAAAGCACCACTACCAGCACCTCTTACAAACTATTTTCCTTAGTAGCTTCCTAGCATGCATTATAAAAAAATTCAGACTCCATCACTAAGACATCTTTAAGACATCTGAGCTTAATTAGAGAAACAAAGCAAAATTCCCTGTTTATGGCACTGACACAGGTACTACCACAGAGCTGCTAGCTAATATGACTCACTCGTCCCTAGGACTTCCACATTCTCAGCTATGATAAATTTACTGTAGTTCCAAAGTCCATATTTCTCCTGATGAAAGACCAAATAAGACAAATTATGATATACCCTTATTTTCTAAACCAGACTATGATACCAAGGTCCTGGTCTGAAACCAGTTATTTATTAATGTAATAACTATTCATCTTCTTATTACTACTAATTGGCCAAGTTGAAACACAAGTCTCTAGGGTCATTGAAAAGTCAATACAATAATTTAACTGCTGTTTGAAAATAATTTTGCCTGTACACTTGCAAACAAACTAAGCCGCTTCAGAAATGTCTTGTTAAGCTGAAAGCCTCTGCTTTACCGAAAAATATTTTACATTTTCCCAGCCATATAGCCTCACTGGTATGATACCAATATTAATGCTGATGTACCATTGACATCAGAACTAAGAATTAACTCAGGTTTGATATATACACTGCTATCCTTGCCTACCAAATCCTATTTCTTGCATAGTATAATGTTGATAGCATAAAAAAGAGCAAGAAATCATTAAATGAAAGGAAGTGCATAAATAAATTCAATTATCATGCATAAAACATGCAAATGATTTAAAGACTGCATATGAAACTCTAGTTTATATTCATTAATCTCAGGTTGCACTTTTGAGGGAGAAAGAGACACTAATTGGGTCCAGATTAATGCACTCCCAAACCTTCCAATTTGTTTTTAGGTGAAGGTTAAATGAGATGTATTAAAATAAACACAGCTGCTCACCTTCTCCAACCCTGTTTCACTTGTGGAAAAAGGCGAAAAATAAAAAGTATACAAGTAAACTGTAGGCTTTCTGTACTGAGAATCTGGGCTTTTTCTGGACACCTCAGGACTGCCACTTACCCACTGCAGCTCCCTCTTTCTCTTTGGGGTTTGTGGGTTTTTTGTTTGTTTGGTTGGGTTTTTTTGTTTGTTTGTTTGGGGTTTTAGTTCTTTTGGGGGAGAATGGTTTGGGTTTTTTTCTTTGGGTGCAGTTTAAGGTGCTCAGTCTGAAGCTGGCACATGGCTCCTGCACAACTCCATTAAGTGGGTAATAGGGACCCTCAAGAGGACTTCAGTGGTTCGTGTTTGCTCACCCAGCCAGCAGAAACAAGATACGAAACGGGGACAAACCCCTCCAATTCACCACCTGCTCTGTGTTTTGCTTCCCAGAGATTCCCTCCAGCCTTTCCAGAATTAGCTGCATATAAAAATAGTGGTATCCTGTCTCCCTCTTCCCTCTGCTACTGGAGCTGGCTGGCAGCCCAGGCGAGGGGCACAGGGGGAACCCAGGGAGACGAGCCACTGAGGACAAGAGCATCACCCGCAACGGTGGATGAAGGGGAAGCAGTGTTCCTGTGGCTGACCCTGCCTGCAGAGAAAAGGAAGCACGTGGGAAAGAAAATTGAGGTTTTGGCCCAGAAGCAAAAAAAAAAAAAAAAAAGGTACAGGGGAAGAACCCATTTGCTTTCTTCTGCTGTCAGAGGAAGGTTAAATAAAGCAAATTTAAAAAAAGGGTCACCAAACTAATTTCATACTGAAACCAATGAATTTGGATGAGAGGCCCAAAGGGGAAAGGTTAGGGTGTTATCAGTGACATAATTTCTCTTGCCTTTTGTTAAAACGATTGGTAATTAAACCCGTCCAAAAAACAGGACATTTTCTGTAGGGTGGGAAGCATTCAAAATCTTACATTTCTCTGATATTTTTAAGATGTTAACCTCCTCGACTACAGACATTACACAACGAAAGCACAAAAACACATACATGTAGACTCAAACATATATTCACATATACAGTATCAGACACAGACCCACTTCTGCTGACAGCCTGACTCTGAGAGCTTTTTATTAGAATTAATTTCTGCATGTTTGCAAATGCTAAATTAGTTACAATAAATAACAACAATAAGGCTGAAATCTGTCGACATCTTGACAAATATTCAGAGAGCCATTTAGTTAGGAAATATGCTTATGATATTCATTGCTCCTAAAAGAGAAAATGATTATACAGTAACTAAACCCTAAGTAAGAGCTAAAGATATTCACCTCATGAAGCCATTTCTCAACTAGCCCCTTGGCACTTGCTGGAATTATTCGCAGCATGAGCTTTACTTTTTCATTTTCTGCTGACTCCATGAGGGTAATTTCTTTCTTGTGATTAAAAGTGAGCTTGGCAATTCCTTCAAAGCATTTCCTTAGGTGTGTTTGGACGTGGAGTGGATCCTTTGTCTCATAAAGGATTCCTGAGAGATCGTTGCTACATCAAG
The DNA here is from genome assembly GCA_013399135.1 of Heliornis fulica. Taxonomy (NCBI): domain Eukaryota; kingdom Metazoa; phylum Chordata; class Aves; order Gruiformes; family Heliornithidae; genus Heliornis; species Heliornis fulica. The sequence continues at coordinate 9,556 of VXBZ01005448.1, forward strand.
AGAAAAACACCCCTGAAAAACGATAAAAAATGAACTTTAGAGGTATTTATATAAACATATTTTACACCAACACTGACAGCAGACAGATGAAATGAACTGTTTACCTTGAAAAGAATAGTCTTTTCTTCACCAAATAACCATTCAAGGCCTTCCTGAATGTCATCCAAAAGCGATTCTGCCTCCTTCAACTTATCCAGCATCTGGGGCTGTGAGATAACCCTCGTGGCATTGGTCTCCTTCACTGACTCCTTCGTTATTAGCCTCCTGGTGGGTGAGATAGAATACAGTGAATGTAATAACCATACTTCACACAACAGGCTCTCCCTCTCTTTTAAATTGAAAATCCCCTTATTACAAAACAAGGGGTGTTCTTTTTCTTCTACCTTTAAGTAGGACTGCCACATTCATTGCTTTTTACAAAAACGCAGCTGCTTTTTAAGCTACGGATAAATAGAATCAGCTAGGCGGTAATTCTGCTCAGTCTGAATGCATTATTTTCTAAGTCACTTTGGCGAGGGACTTTTTATTATAAACTGGAATGAACAAGGAAAGTCCTTTTCTCGACTAATTATTACTATGCTTTGTTGTATACTATTAACTTACAATGCCAGATTGATCAGCTGCTGCTTTTTTTTTTTTTTTTTTCCACAGCCAGTTCAATAAATTAACATGCTTTTTCTGGGAAATTAGAGAGGTAATTATTAAGACTTTACAGGCTAATGACGAAAATATAAATAACACAGAAAAATAAAGAAGGGTGTATCAGTAACATTCACAGAATCCCTTTGATGTGCATGATGTAATCTCACGTTTTAACACCACTGATACATGAACGGGAGTTACTCTGACTCAATCTACAGAATTCTCTTCTCATAAAGATTTGTTAAAGAACTGAGGAAAAAAGCAAAGCCGAAAACCCATTTTTCATATACCTTTCCTGGCAACCATTTTATTTTCCTTTTTTGGACTTTTAGTTTAAAAATCTGGAAGGATAGAATAGGAGGCAAAGATACAGAGATGTTGACTCAGGCAAATTTCAGGACTTCTGTCACTACTTTTTCCCCTGTAAGGCTTAATGTTTGATTTGAAAACTAGTTGTGGTTCGGTTTTTAATTCAGGAATGCCTTAGTTTGCAAAGAAAAGTTTTATATTCTGCAGTAATAGGAAGAAACAGAATTTAGTTCTGAGGTTTCAGGACATTCAGTGATCCGGAACACTTGGCTTTGACAAAGGAAACTATACTCAACTACATTCAACAACACATTTAGCTCAACTGCTGTCCATAGCTTGCAACCACTGGTACAGAAACATTCTAATAAATCAAATACAAACCACCACATAGTTCCTTTTGTGGAATGTATACTGTGATGAACTGAATCTAGATAAACCATCAAACAAGGAAAGTCCTTTCTCCTTAATAGTTCAAATTCATTTATCAACACTTATGAGTTGAAAACCATCAGTATAGTAGAAAGACCTCTCAACAGAACTGCTCCAGTCTGACATTTCTACAAATTCTATAATCTACAAATTAGAAAGACTCTTGGAAACAAGAACTTGCTCAGAGTAAGAAAATGCACACTGCCACCATCTTAATATTTGGCTTGCATTCAAAACACATATTTTAAATCTCCATGCATTTCTGCCTGGAATATTATGAGGGATGTTTATCATACATTTTTGAGGCACCTACTGTAAGAAGATAGAGGCACACAGCCAACAACAGTGTCATTGCTTTGAGATGCTAAAACTTGCTATTTCCATAAGGTATTTCTCAGTCCTCTGATACACTTGGCAAATTATAGACCCTTTTGGTTTGCTGGTCTCCATATCTGGAGGCCAACTCAAATGCTAGAGAGTTAGGAGAAGCCTAATTGATGTAGAATTAAGAAGAGCAAAACTGTTCTACAAAGAAATAATTCTACATGTATCAGTGGAGCATCCAAGATGTGAGAGTAAAAGAACCCATACACACAAATATTCATTAAACTGACTACATTTAATTTTAGTACCAAGCTGTGCATTTCTGCATACTCAAAATATGTCCTTTCACATTACCTCTGAAACAAGGACATTGGCTTACTGACAGTTTAGGCATGGTATCTTTTCTACTCAAATAACAAAAAAAGAATTTTGAAATGCTTATTCCTTCTTGCTTAAAAAAAATCTACCTGGATCTGTCCATTTAGCAACACTTCTTTTCAGGATGTGACAGTACGGACACTATAAAGAAATAACTGTAAATGTGAGAAGGCTTACCAATGTAGGATACTGTTTTCCCAAAATTAATTTTAGAATTCAGGATATTCTCGTTTTGTGGGCAACTTTAGGACTGGTCTTCAGATTATTGCGTATCCTACCTTTAACATTGCTAATATCGATGGTGCACAATGCATTTTGAATAAAAATGATCTGGTTTATTTCATATGAATCAAAGGCAATGAAATAGATTGCACCCTGTGCTTATCCTCTGTTTAGATATAACTAAACACAGACCTAATACTTTGGGAAAACAGCAGCAGCAAAGGCCATTTTTTATGCCCTTCCCCTGCCTGAAATGAATCTCTAGGTCCTAACCATATAGGGAGTCAGTTAACAGTCAGGCTCTTACCATTTCTTTTTGACAGCTCTCCTTGTGCTGTCCTGGGGTTATGTGTGAACCAGAACTTGAAGCCACTGCTCCATAATAACCTAAATCACAAAAATGAAACCAGATATCCATCTGAGTTGAAAAGAAAGCATTTTCTTCCAGATATAAAAGCATTTGACATCAAAATATGCTAATAAATATTTTGCTAAAAATGTTCTTTACATATTTCCAGTTTTACATGCAGTACAAAGAGAAAAAAAAGCCACGCTCAAATGCCTCTGCCTTTTTCACTCGAATGATTCACTAACTTACAGGGAGGCTGTGTCGCTATTGTTTCTGAGCTCACATCATAAAAACTAAACAGAAATCAATTTAAAGACAATGAACTTTAAACTTTATTTCCCCCTTTGGTATTCTAAAGTGGCATGGCTAAGTTGGAAAAGTTTTACATAATGAAAGTCACTGAAGCCTAAATCACATACAATAGTGAAAGCTGAGATGTGAGAAGGAGATGAAATCTAAAAGCTAATTAAATTCAACAAGAGCCTCTTAAAGGCAACATACCAGCTTAGCCTCCCATGCTAATATTTTGTTTTGAACGGTGCAGTAAATGGAGGGCCTTTCACGGCTGCAGATTTCACAATGTGATCCACCAACTAAGCCTGAGAGGGGAGGAAAAAGGAAAAAAAAAAAAAAAAAGATTAGATGCATGGATTACTGTACTGAATAGATGCCAAGGCCAAGATAAAAAGAATAGATAAGTTAGGGCTTCTGAGGAGCTAAATTTGAAGCCAACCAGCAAAACGGATTGAACCTTATTACCTCTAGTCACTGAGAAATTCCCTAGACAGTTGGATGTAATTTGAAAAGGTCAGGAAAAAAATTTCCTTCACAGTAATATTGCTTCATGGTTTAAGGGTGTACATTTGTGAGATGCCAGCTCTAATCATTTTTATTGACTTGCTCTGGAGAGACAGACAGATGCACTGGGAGGTAAGACAGATGGGTAAGACATATCCTACCTTTATTTCCAGTTTTAAAACACACCACAGTATCAGGTATGTTTTAACGTTAAACATTTCAGTTTATCCTTTGCCATATCTGAGAATATTGTGCCTTGTTTCTCTAAGTCAGCCATAAAGGAGGAAAAAACCTGTGCATATCATTGGAAACTTGCTAAAATTTTTCATACTTGATCTGAGTGTTCATTGAATTCCATGTGAATCTGAAACATATAACTGAAATTCAGTAAGTGTAATAGGATTTGCTAGACAATTTTAGGTATGCTCAGTTCGTTTTTCTTTTCACCTAAAGGGGAGCAGTTCTCACTGATCAGATTATAAAAATGACCTTCAACACACTGACAGTACAAGCTTTGTTATCAGTGCAGCTGTCTTAGGAAAAAAACCCAACCAACCAACATCCCCCCCCCCAAACCCATCAAAACCCCCAAATCACCCCAATTAAAACCATTTAATTCTTTGACTTAGCATACAGAAATGCCTGTAATCAACTACAAACATTTGCTAACATTACACTTGCTGTCAATTTTTTTGTCATGCAATTAAAATCAAAGGAGATTTAACAACCCAAAAGCAGAATTATCCACCCCAACTCCTGGAAAATTTTAATTAACGTTAGATTTTCTTTTGCTTAGAAGACTTTTGTCTTCCATTCATAACACAAACATCGGTATTCACTGTATCGTGGCTCTGAATGCACTGCAGAGGCAATTTTAGTGGCCTTTAAAGTACAGCTCTGTGAGTTCCTCTCCTGTATTATGTTTATGGAGCCTGCCTGAAAGCTGACTAAAATAGTTTCCACTTGGATAAGAAAGGTGTTTCCATATGGTCATGTTCCCTCCCCTCAAGCCCCATACATTCAGAGAGTAACAAGAAATTACAGCAGAAGAGTTGCATGCATATATATATATATATATATATATATATATATTCACTCCTCCAGAACTTTATAGCTCTGGAAGGAAATCAGAAACGTTTAGCTGCAGTGAGGAATAAAAGCACCAGGAATTGTTCCGCTAATGGAAGCTGATACCTTCCATTGAAATGGGACTGTTCTCCAGTTGAAAAGGTACATGGACCATTTAAACATAACACTTTCTTCAACAATTCAGGATGCTTTTGAAAGAAGACCTGCATGTATGGAAAGGGGGCTGGGGAGGGGTAGTCACATACTAGATTATAACAATTGACTTAGACTCTACTACTCATTTGTTGGCGTTTTTTTAATCAGACTCACTGTAAGGTTTAGGGTGATGTTGAAACTGAATAGGAATTCATTTTTTAAGATCACAGATGTGTAACCGCAGAGGAACCTTCCAGTTTCTGTGGCAACATGACAACATTGTGATTTATATTCCTCTTTTTTCTAACAGATGGAGTGATAGAGAAATCAAGCTTTGTCATACTCCTGATCTAAGCTCAAAGATGAACTCATGAACCCTTTGAATCTTTTTGTCCCACCCCCCTTATCCATCATGAAAATAGGGAATGTTCAAGACACAAACATTTAATGTCAGAGCCTCAAATTTTCCAAAGAATATTCCTCCAATATATTTTGATACCATCTACAACACAGTAATATGATGCCACCTCATTTCATCTTTGCACGTCTCACTTCTCCTGTTTCCTTTCTTCCCTGCCCCCCCTGCCCATCTCCTCAAGAGCAGCACATGTTAACAGACAAGTAACTCAAGTCCTGATTCATTGTACTCGATGTCAAAAGGAAGGACAGCAAGTGTGACAGCACTTGTGTTGCACTATTAGCAGAGACCACTGCACGGAAGCCCAAGTAACACCAGTAATGATACGCTGGCTTGGCTTTAGATTCAGCAGCTCGAGTTCCCTTGGGAAAAGGGATTTTGCTTTTTGGTGGTTTTGTTCTCTCTTTGCTGATCATTTCTTAACAGCACGGGACATTTTATCTAGATTCTTGGAAGTGACGCTGCATGATCTTGCATATTGTTACCTCTCTCAAATCAGCCAGGATTCGAAGGCCATTGAAAGAACAGAGAGAGCATTTTTAGGATCTTCAGTATGACGTTCTTCACACTCCATCTGAACCAACAAACATGGGGGAGAAACTAGCAATTTGATTAGATGGTGCTCTATCCAGACAGTGCCAAACTGATCTTATCTACCCCTCATACATTGGCAACAGCATCTTCCCCCTTTTGATGAGACTGTTTATTCACCATTTATGGCTTTTATTTGCCATGCTGATGGTACAATTATACAAAATTAAAATTATTGCTCACAGTGTACCAATAGGGTTAGTTAACCACTGAAACAGATTGCTCAGAAAGGTGAGAAATTTTCAGTTACTTCTAATCAGGGTCTATTTTTAAACCATATTCTCACAGTTCAACAACTTGTTTGGTTAGTTGCAGAAATCACGCTTCTCTACTGCCTTTAAATCTATAGGGTTGCAACAAAAGTGGAATGCCATTGGTGTAGCAGGACGGCTCTCCAACAGTGATCTGGTAGGGTTTGTATCTTTATGTCTTTCTGTTTGTGTGACCAGGAGTCTTTGACTTTTATAAAACCTGAATTTGAAAATAAAGAATTCATAATCATGTGTCTTAATGACAGAAATTGTAGCTGCCTTTGTCTTGTGGCTTACTGAAACCTGCTCAGCACATGATTTTAACTGTAGCAAATAAAAAAATGGCAATCCACACAATGAATGTTTAATTAAACTCTTTTTACTACTCTTCTTAAAAGAAAATAAACAACAAACCACCACCACCGAAAAGCTGGCTAAAGAGCATATCCCGGGCACAATCCTAGTTGTAACTGAGTTCCAGTATCACCTGAACTTGCAGCAGGCCCTGCTGCTCACCTCTATAGTGCACACACAGAAGGATTAGGTAACTACTTTACAGATAAGGCGGAAAGGTATGAGAGATGGATATGAGTATCGTAAGTAACGTTAATTCCAATAAGCCAAGTTAGCTAGTAGATACCAGTGTGATTTCTTCCAAGAACTCCAACAGGTTTTCTCCTTTCTGAATTGACTAGCTACTGGAAAAGGCTGATGACTTATCTTTTTATAATATTTTCATTTTTTTAAGCTCAGTATAGGAAGGTTCTCAAAGAAAGCACAGAAAACATTTCAGCCTCTTACAACATATGTATTCTTCAGAATATGTCTGAATACTGATGATCTTAAAGGTTTTTTACAACATAAATGATTCTATGATATGGCAGTTAAACATTTACTAACAATTCGGTTTCTCTTAAAAGCTGCTCTGTGAGGTGCATAATTTGAACCTGTCATTTTTTCTATATATAAGAATTAAAGCACTCCCAAAAAAGGCTGTAGTACACTTATTAGACCTAACATTTACCAACTCATTCTCAAAATAAATTAGACCTTCTTGTAACATAAAAAGGATATAAGGAATAAAACTAAACTAGCAGCCTGTGGATTTACTATGCATAACAGTCGATCTTTTCAAATTCTCTCTTGTGAACACTGATTCAGCTCTCAGCTCTAATATCATTAAAATTAACTTCCAAAAAATAAGATTTGGGAACAATGAAATGCAATTAAAATACCCTGTGTACTGCAGCAGAAACAGACAATGTTTTATGCCTGTTTAGGGGGAAGAAAGAAAGAAAAAATATTTTCTCCTGAATAAAGTCACTAATGAAGAGATCTCTAAAAATTTATATAGATACAGGAAGACTTTATAACCTTTTGTTTTTCTCTCAGCATTTCAAATAGAAATTTAATTTTGGTTTATCACATGGAGAATGCAAACCCAAACTTTTACATCATGAATGGCTGCTAACATACAAACTACTGTCTTTCTGAGATGAAAAGTGAATGCATTTTTTTAATTAGCAGTCACTTTAAAAGTGTTCTCTGAAACACATTTCTTAATAATTTGGGCATTATACTTCAAACATCAAACCTTTTATCTATTTTCCATGAGTAATATTTAAATCAACAGCCAGGAAGATTTTTTCTTCAGAGCACTGTTGAATCCTCTCCAAGTTGTACACACTATAAATAAGTATTTAACAAAACTGAATCTTGTTTTTTTTGTACATTTGTTTTTTTGTTATTAAAACTTATTTTGGAACCCAGAACATATGGGTGAGTAAACTTCTTGGCTACCCTACAAAAGCATAATGGAGATGCAGCCAAGGTTCTCCTCATGCTGTTCATCATCTCATAAAGCAATGTAAAGTTTATATAATGCAACACAGACATCACAGGTTTCTTTTTCAAATTTTGTATTGCTAAAAGATGTGTGTACTTTCTAAGCCTCAGACATCCTCTGAGTCAAGTTCACTCCTTGTGGGTTCTTCTCTAAAAATTTAACTCTAAAAACATTTAGAGTAAACATAAAGTCCTCATGACCATGGTAAGAAAACCTCTTTTTAAGGACAGGCCGTCAATTTAGGATTTTGATCACAGATTCAATGAACTGCTTATGGCTTTTGAGCTGACAGACCACTGACCCCTCCTCAGCCACATTGAAGATAGGCAGCAGTAATGTGCATTTCCCTTTTTGTTGGATTCCATTGTTTGTCAAGTGAAACTAACCTTTCAATTATGGAATATGTGTATATAAATATGCATACATCTATAAATATGTAATATTTATATTACAAATAAGGCCCAGAGTAACTAGTCAGGACCAAAGAGTTACTGTACTTTGTACTGTACAGACAAAAGTGGATATGGCCATTGCCCTGAAGAGACTTCCATTAAGTTAAAATTATGGGGGTTTGATTATTTTTTAGCTGTCCACGATAGTCTTGTGACAGTTAATTATTTACTTACATTACATTTGTCATTGACGAGTAAGCACAACATTAGAAATGGCACTGTTGGCATTTAGGCCTCTCCTCCATGACACGCTACTTGTGTAAATGGATTACTATTTTTCATTATTTGTATCACAGTAGTTCCTGGAGCTCTTGGCTGAAAGCACCAAATTACAGCCCAGACTAGAACCCACCACACTCTCTACATTGCTCTCCAGAGGCCTTATAACCAATCCAGATGAAAGAGAAGTTAGAAATGAAATAAAACCAAAGTGACTTGCCTAAAATATCCCTTTCATCCCTCATCAACGCATGCATGCACACAAGTTTTTTTTCAAGAAGATAAAGGAGAGCTTACAGATAAATACGTCGTACAAGCAAGAAATCAAAATTTGTACTATAATGAGAAAATAGGGCAAGAATTAAGATTGTGTGTAACATTTTACAACACACTGACATTACTGAAGGTAGACTCAAGCTGTGTAGGCCCAAAAGGAAAAGGACCATCATGGCAAAAACATCTTAAAGTTATACAATATATCTGAAAAAAAAAAAAAAAAAAGGCGAGTTAATGATAATATCGGAATTTTATTTTACACATCTGAGACCTCATGTGCTTGGAAGGAAATATTTTGTTCCACCGGGAATCTGGCTGAGCCTTCTTCTTTCTTTCCACAAGTACAATTTCCATTCTCATACCCAGAGAGAGAATTAACATAAAAATAGTCGCTGATTTAAACATGGTCTGATATACTCTGGAGACTAATAAATGCACAGAAAATTTGCATCTAAGAGGAAAAAAAGAACTTTGTTTTCAGGATATTTGCAAAAAGACAATGGCAATTGATGGAAAATGCTCCAAATGTTGAAACAATGATCACCCAAAGAGAAACAGGCAAGAAAAAGGAGAGAGGTGGTGAGTTTTTTTAAGTTTCCTTTGTGATCTTTGCAGCCATTTTAATGGGTGATGTATTTGTACATGCATATATCTGTAAGTGTACCAAATAAAGGTAGAAATATATTTCTCATATTATGGAAAACACAAATTTTCAGACAAGCCTTTTCACTAGTCTAAATGCACTTAGATATATTATTATCTTGATGTGCAATTTTCTTTCTGAGAGTCTGAAAAGCTTGCAAAGCAATTATTAAAAAATCACGCGTCTTATAGCAGATACCCACCCAAATGAAATGCCCTATATTTATGGCAACATAAAAATACCACACCCAGATCAGGTCATAACTACTACATAGGCACCAGTCAGCTCACTTATACACACTTTGGAAAGAATCAAACTAAATGCAAATATGCATAATGGTTATTCTACTTCTCAGTTTGCACATCTGACAATTGGCATCTGAAATAGTTCATTAATCGACATCATAAGATAATAAATCTTACCATCGTATGTTCCGGCTTTATGCATTTCATGACCATTCTCTCTGAAACAAGAACTGGCCCACAGTATGTCTATCGTATGCTCAGACCTGTGCACACTCACACAAACACACACATGATATTTGCTACAAGAGAAGGTTGCGGCAGTGTTTATTTAATCATCGATAGCTAGAGTAGATGGAGGAAACACAGTAATAAATGAGGGGCTACTGCAGGACATGTAGCAAGAGTGGAGCTATGCAAGGACCAAAAGAAGGCAAGAGCATTCAATTTAACATGACTGACAAAGGAGCTAACAGAGTTAACTGAGAAAGGAATTTATGTACATAAATTTATTTAAAATTTATTTATAAATTTTATAAATTTATTGTACATAAATGTACAATTTATGTACATTTGACCCTTTCTGAGCATTCCTCATGCACAGACATGGGCAATCACATGAAAAGCGGAGTGTATCTAATCTGACAGAGAAGGCACTACTGATTCACCCTATTTTTACTTCTCTTACTATCTTATATAGTCTTATATAGTTAAAAGAAATTTTAGATTAAAAACAGATTGTGTTGTAATTCACATACAGAAATAGAACAGGAACAACATAGTCTGTAATAAAGAACAGAGAAATTTCTAGGAAATTTAATTTAAAAGTAGATGTAGCAAAGACCAGTGATGAGAGAAAGAAGAAAATTTTGGTTATCAGTCTTAATTTGATGGAATCCTGCAGATAACACACAGTTATTGCAATTGCTTCTTTGGCATACATACTGGCAGCTTCAAATTTAGATATGAAGTAAATTAATGCATGAAAATCAGTAGGTTGAAGCTGAATCTGATCAGAAGAGAGATGAGAGTGTCTGGCAGAGAAAACTATTTGAAAAAGTTCACATACAAAGTGAGGAAGATTAAAAACGTTACAAAGGAATAGTTAAGTAGGAGTTTGGAAGTCTTTGAAATCTATGTTGTCACAAGACTCTAACAAAAATTTATTCATCTTTGGTGACAGTACTTCTAGACATCTACAGGAGCTTATTAGATTAACACACTTTGGGTTTGTCTATCAAGGGTAAAAGATTTTTTTTTTTTTCTTCAGACGCATAGCATCACTCATTCGCTGTTAGAATAAAACAGTGACTGTAATAATGAAAGAACGGCTAAAACCTCATGGCCAGCCCTAAGATGTTAAAGTTGAAGGGAAATATGGTCAACAAGAGAAATGGTAATTACCCAAATTGGGTATGAAGCATAAGGCCAAAGCAAAGAGAGGAAAGAGGATCAGGATAAATGACAAGATAAGATATAGTCATGGTACAGATACTGAAGTCAGAGTGAAAGCAAAATTAATAACTGGACTATAAAAGAAAAGGAGCCCAGAGATGGAAAGCACACAGACCCTGAAAAGTCTCAAGGACTCAATTTCTGACAGTATCCTGCAGGAAGAGTTTTTAAAAAGCTGACCATCCACAGCAATGAATACTTGGAGCTGGAATGTGAAAATAAAAGGAAAGTTCAAGCGAGTAACTGAACTGAATGTATTCCTGTAAGTGAACTATGAGGTGTTTCAGTGAACTTAAAACAAAAAAGACTATTTCAGAACACAAGCAGACCAGATCTTAAAAATTCAATACAGTAAATTAGGATAAATATGAAAAAGTCAAATATTATACATAAAAACAGAAGTAAGATGCTTTTGACGTACAGTCTCCTAAGAGATGTCCCAATACAGCAATAGTATGTTCCTTGCTTTGAAAAGTACCTCATCAAGTCAGAGGTAGCCAACAAAACCATTGCTGAAACATTAATTCCTTTGAAGACCAGAAACACGCTTCTGAGTTGGGAACAGCAGGAACTTTGAATATAGTGAAAATATCACAACAGAGGGGATGAATATGTGTGGTCACCCAGCTTATTCAGAGAGCAGTATCCAACAAAACAAAATGCCTCATCCCTCCTTCCAAGTCAACCCCCTGTAAGAATAATTACAGTAGCGCAGATAGCATGTGGTAGAAGACAAGACCATAATCATTTCAGGGAGAGACCTTCTGCATTACCAACAGATTGGTCTTTCTGCTGAAGAAGAATAAAGTGAAATTCAACATGAATGGTTGACTAAGGAGCAAGACAGATGAGTTGAAAAGGATACATAAAAGAAGTGCTAGAAACCACTTCTCTTCTTAGACGGGCTTCCCCACAACCAGAGTAATTCGACTCAAAGACATGGGGATGTAAGACCTGTGAAGGTGGTACTAATTAAAGAGGAGCTAGAGCCTCCTTTTCTCTCCCTCCCCCTCCCCCAATCAGAACCAAATCTCATGTATATTTAAGATGATTTTGTTACAGTGCTTATATCCATCGCTTTCACGTGTGTTCTGCTTTAAAACAGCTTTTGCAGGAGATCAAAACTCATCTGTTTTCAGTAGGAATATGATGACTTCTTTTATTGCTGAAAATTCTTTTTGAGAAATAATAACAAAACAGGGAATTAGACATAACACTATTTTATTCTTTCCTGCATAATTTTTTGCCCTCCTTATTTGAGGGTTGACTGCACACCTCATAAGACACTGGCTAATTTTGGAATTAGAGTACAAAGCTGAAAGAAAGAGATAATACAATCTTATTAACGTTACTGCACCTCTTCACTAAGCAATCTTGAGCATAAATTGTAGAATGCATAGTCTGGACACAGCAAATGACTGCTTTTGGGTGTCAGAAAATACTAAACCTTTAGTTTGTTGGATGGAAACAAGGACCCCTTGTAATGCTGAGTCATCTTCTGTAGCTGCATCATTTAGTTGCCCTAATCAGGAGCTGATCAACCAAATGAATTGAAGGCTACAGAGAACTAGAAATATTATTTGGATTCTGTGTGTTCTCACAAATAGTTCATCTGCTAATACTGCCACTAAGGATTTGGCCTGAACGCCTATTTTGAAGCCTAAAAGCAAACACCATAGACAGAGGCACTCCTTTCCCACTGATTTTGTTCTCAAAGGAAGGTTGAGTAAAGGTCAAAGTTTAGAGAGATTTTCTGCATCAAGTGCTGGCTTTCCTGAGACCTTGATGTGGAAGTTGCCGTGTTATTTTCTTTGAAGAAAGGCCTTGGTAGCTTCTTTAAACAATGGATTAATCTGTTCTTCCTTTCATCTACAAGTCTACTTGAAGAGCCTCACCTACCCAGAGGAGACTGTCTCTGAAGCATTTATCCCAGTATTTTAACAGTGAAAGCAATAATCAGATGCAATTTTTCAGGAGTTTTTCAAGCTCCATCTTAAAAGATGTTTGTATTTCTCTCTCTGCCTTTCTCCCTCTGTGCTCCAGAAGTTGATGTTTCTCCTTCTCATTTACTCTTTCAGTTACACCTTGTATAAAGAAGTCAAGCTCTATTAAGGATGGTGGAGTACGTGTCATTAAATCATCTCGTATAACATTTTATGACTCAGAACTCCTGATAAATATGATTTATTCAGGATAAAAGCTCTTTACTAGGTCAGATCTCTGCATTGAAGAGACAGTTGATTATACAGAACAACTCATATTTTGCAACTGTAACAGGAATGAAGTGATTCTCTTATAGTGGTCCAAACCTGACTCATACCACAATTGCCAGCTGAACAATGCGGGTATTTGTTGCTGATTTATTTAGGAATACTTTCCATGTGAAAAGCCTACATCAATGAAGGACAAGAGGGCATGACTAAAGGACTCAGGTATAAAGCTTAAGAGCTTAGAAAATTACTTGCAGAAAGTATGGCCATGTCTACACGTCAACATACACAAAACCCAAAATATCGAACCCTTTGAAAAAGGGAGTAGTTTGTTCCCCAAATGAAGTAACCAGGCCAAATTCTATTCATCATAACACACAAAATTAGATTCTATATACACACTATAACCACAAGTACCTGTATTGAATTAGGACTGTAACAGATATCTTGAGAACATTTGTGCAAGAACTGTCCAAATATGACAATTAGAACTGTAACTTTTATTTTGGTGCAAACAGTTAGGCACAGTACTTCTAATCCTTGCTTTGCATTTTGATAGGACATTGTGGGAAAAGCTTCTGATGGAATTACTGAGTTTCACATGGGAGCTGACCTCTGAATATTTAAGCTCTGAAGCAAAAGTAAGAATAAATGGATTGAAGACTAGGCACATGTAGTACAGCTGATGATCTATATAAAAAACACTTAAGTCAATGTATATGCTCCAGATACTATTTTTTTACAACTCTCAAACCTATTTACTGCTTTGCATGCAACAAAATTTTTGAGGCATTAAGTGCACTATCTATATACCAGAATCTGTACTGTTCTAAACAAAACTGAGAAAATAACTTGAGTATGTGTTTTACAACACAGCTTAATGCAATTAAAAGCCTTTCTACAACAATTTGAAATATAAAGCACAATTCTCCTCTTATATTGAAAACTGACGTGGTTTCATAACTGCTGCAAACCAAAAAAATGTCTGTTGTTGCCAGAGGCCTCTCAGTTACGGAGATCTGTTTAACATTCTGTTACCTAGTTCTATTACACTTACTATCTAGCTTTATTAAATTTGCAAAATAGTTTGTTTATCTTCATTCTGGGAAAGTAGGTGGCTCTAATTTGCAAATATGTCAGTCAAAAATAGAACAGTAAGATGTTCTTGGCTGGCACATTGTCAATGCACACAATGAGTTCCTCCTTCCTCTCTCTCTATCACACACATACACTTTTTTCTCCCTCACATACACACACTCAAAAATGTCTCCAGTAGAGTAAAATATTCACATTAATACTGAAAGCGATGGAGAAGAACCCCGTCCGACAACCCATCTGTTCCCATGAATTAAATTTAGAAATCATATGTAATATAGACATTTCTGTCTGAATATCATAAAGCCCTGACACATTCAGGCTTTCATTAAAAAGCTCTGAGATGTGACTTGAATAACAATCTGTCTTAGCTAATTAGTATTTTCAGTTTAGCATATTCACTTTCAGACGTATTGCTGTTTGCACATGGCAATTTAGGTAAACAGAGCTCATCCACAGCTGCATCAATTAACACTGCTAATCAAAACTGAATTCAGGTAATTAGGCACATTTATGCAAAAAGTGTGTAATTTGTGGGGAAAGCTAGATTCTTCGGTAATATTTCAATAAGTAGGAGTCTCTTTTTGCAAATAAGACAAGGAAATAATAGTAAATCAGCTCTAACATATATGTGATGCATACTCAGTGACAAATATCTAAATTAAATCTCACTAATTGGTCTGTATTTTCAGAAATTGGACTGTATTTTTTCATATGAATGTTTTCCCCAGTGTTTTTACATGGAAAAGTGGATTTCATTTCCGACTCAAGGTTTAGTGATTATTCAAACAGGACATTAAAAGTTAATGTTTCCTCAAGCAGTTTTTGAACTGTTGAACATAATGGTCAAACTTGCTCTCATTTCCACTCAAGCAATTTTTAATGGAAATACCCTCACTTCATTTTTCAATTTAATTTCTTCAAAGAAGGCATATTTTAGTTTACTTTAAAGAAAAGCTTCTAGAAATTTCTCCCACCACCAATTTCAAGAATGTGAAGTAGTAAATGCTTCAAAAACATTCTGCCTTGACCTACAAAGTTTTACCAGAAGTTTCACACCTTTTTCTGCCTTCAACCCAAACCCAAAACTTTAAACCCTCCAAAAACTACAAAAATTAAACCAGTGTAAGAAACTTTATATCCATAAGACTGTTCATTTCTGCTGAACCAGAAAGAAGAAATGTTCATGGTAATATTAGGCTCCAAGAGTTTCATATGCATCTGTACAAGCTATTCAAATATCAGGTCTCTGTTATGCACTCTTTCAGAAAACTTGATGGACAAAAATGCAGTTATCCACCTGTAGATAATATTCCCTAAGTTGTAAGACTGACACACACAAAAAAGCGCCTTGGCAATTACTGATTTTTAACAGAAGCCTAAAATTAATGTACCATTTTTGCCTATTTCCAGCTCATTTATTCTTCCCAAAACAAATAAATAATACAAAACAGTTTAACTTCAAAACTAGTAGAAAGCATTTGCCCAGAGTGGTCAGCATCTATCTTTTGCCCTGATTTCAGGGTGACTTTTGGGGAGGGCTATACATTTTTATTCTCTGTAGATTTGCAACGTGGCTGTTTGCTTTTGCTAAAAAATTTAGCATGAAGAAAAAGAAATTTTTTACAACTTTAAGATCTAACCCTATATGGCTGTTGAACTTGTGTATCTTTTGCAATCATATGCAGTACAGTCCATGCACCACTACTCAGAAAGTTTTCTCTATATAGAAAAGTGAGATTTGTTCTATTATGAAAAAAAATATGAAAAATGCTGAAAATATATTGTAGTTAAAAGGGTATCAAACCTCCAATTTTCATTTAGCTATTGGCAGAGTAGAATATTGAAAGAATACTGACAGAGTGTTCAGAAGAAAAATAAAGCTTGTGGAAGAAACACTATTTTGAAGTATTTCCTATTCAAATTATCACAGTGACTACTGCTAATGTAGTGAAATGTTAGAATGCCGAACAAGACCATTTCTAACCAATTATCAGACCAACTTAAAAGTACATGCAGTTTCCTATGCCATCCTTGCTGCGGGCAATGGGAAATGACATAACTTCACCTTTTTCCCATTTTTCTTTTGCAAAGAGAACCACTCACCTACGTGTCACACTGCACGCTAAGCAGCTGTCCAATCTCTCACATGGCTTATTAACACTGACATACAGAGAATATCATCAAAAGAAACCTACGCGACCTGTCTCTGAGAAAACTTGCCCTGCTTGGTAAATGCCTTTTAGAGGTAGCAAAACAGAAGCTGTAATGACTAACAGTGTTTGGTTTAGATGTTACACTCTGTAGGAAGTACAGCAACAATTCCTAATCTCCCTCCCCAACCTTGCAAGTACTTTTTTGCCTAAATTAGTCAGATATACTAAGTGCTCCTGAAATATTTTTTTTATTGGTAAATATAACATTTAGGAGCATCTCTTCACCAAACACAAACATTATTAATTTATCATGCCTTGTCCTGATGTGCCACCCACTTGAAAAGTTTCTATCATGCTAAACTATAATTTTTTCTTGCCACGTGGAAATTGCTTTTGGTGTTGGATAAATAAATGGTAGTATTAGCTGATAACACAGAATTGCATAATGGACATCTCAAAAAAGGAAAATATTATATGAAAGTTGGCTGGTGCAATAGGAATTTATAACATATCCAGCCCCACTCTTTTTCCTCTCCTGCACTGCAATGCCATAAAATATGTGAAAGGATGGAGACAACTTGCTACTAAAATTAAAAAAAAAAAAAGGTTGAGTGCTACATACCTATTATTGTTAACTAAAATATGATGTATATGCATGACTAAAATGATACAGTAAATACTGTTTTCCTCAATTTAAAGAAAAGTTTCACCCTACTCCAAGCACTCAAAAGCATTCCAGGAGTATAAGCGAAACAACAGGTATTCAAAGTTCATGCTTATTTGGTCTATAGAGCATGCATCTCTTATTCATAACATAAAACCTGTTGAAATGTTTCATGTCCCTAGTACTCATAGAGTTAAATCAAACACATGCAAAAATTTTAGCTTGAAGAAAGCAGAAGCAAGAGCCCAAAGCCAACAATTAATACTCTAGACTTTACAAGAGGTTAAAAAAAGAAGCTCAATAATTTACAAATGTTGAAGGAAGTGCTAGTTCCATAATTAAAAATCAGGCAGAGATCCTTTTGGCAAATGGATCTCTTTGTTAAACATCCTTCTAATCCAAGCCTGAAGGTATAATTCAGTACCCTGGAGGATCCCCTCTATACTTTTGCCAGCTGTTCCATTTAGGTCACTCCACCACAAGTTTAGCTTTTATCTATTCCTCACTTTCTTCACTGGGTCCCAGAAGCAGCAGCCCATCTCTCTGAAGGCTGTTTAAAGTGTAAATGAAAAGACGTGTCAGAAGTGAGCAGCTACCTCAGGGTCCTTAATATCTGAACTGCAATTCCTTGGACTTTCCCTACCTTGACAGATGCAATATGAAGTCTTCCTTGATGAAAAGTGGGCAAGAAAACTGAATATGGAATGCAGACAGCACATTCATTATCATTTTTATGCTCTGCAGCTGCACAATAGAATAGGAAATTTTACTAGGCAGAAAGTCCACTCAAGGCCAAACAGTTGCAACACTAGCCCTCCTGCCCTGCAGCCCAATTCCCAATACTGCTGCTGCTGGCATGTAAGGAAGAAGCTGCAAAGAGCCATTTTATCTCCTCCCAGGTGGCCAGAGAGAGGTGATCTCAGGGATAGGAAGGGAAAAAAAAAAAGGTAAAAAAAACCACCCTGGTAGTTTGATCCAGTGCTCTGTATGTGAAAGACCAAGAGTAGCCCTGGGCTACTTGCCTCCCTCCCCAGACTGGCAGGCAAAGGAAGGAGAAAACAATGATGCTTCAAGGGCTTGTTCATGCAAACTAAACCAACTTCAAGAAGCTGAACTGCTCCTACTTTCCTCCTACTTTGGTGAAAGGCTTTTTAACAAATACATCATTACTTACAAAAAGCTACCAAAAGATGCGAATTTAAAATGAATCCAAAAGCAACAAAAAGACCTAAGTTTTAAATGGAACCAATTACAGTGGTTCTAGTCAGTGTAAAGTTAAGCCCTCAGAGAATCACTATAGTCCTCCAGAATTGCTTTTAGACAGTATGCCGTTTTATAACAACATGCTGATCTCTTACTTCGGGAAAATTAAGTGCGATACATTACAAATAAACCACTGCCCTGACATTCATTTGTCTGTAAAAAAATAATAAAAAAGCAAGGCAGATACTCAGGGAGGAATTTCTAAGTGTTCAACTTTTAATGGAAGATTCATAAAAAATGCAGCAAGCATATCACTGAGGTCTTTCCAATTTAATATTAATTAATAAAATTTGCACACAGAGATACCAACAGTAACATGAAGCAGAATTGTAAAGTCCATTGGAAATTATGTTCCTAGATTTTAAGGCTGTTCAGTAGCATAGCGACTCTGATGACCATCTGCATGACTTTACATGAGCGAGTGATCCCATGGGCTTTACACAACTGCTAAGGTCATGTCCTGATCCCACCCGTCCTAATGACGTACCGGCTCCAAGCAAAGCAGCCCCTTGTGCACAGTTACTTGGAAGGGCTGAAATCACAGCGCAGAAACAGCACAGCCATTCGCACACCTGCCCTCTGCCTCCTCTTGTGGCAGCGCTCTCAAAAAGTGCAGTTCCGTGAGCTTGTAAACCTGACTTTTAAGGGTTAGGGAGACGTGGAAACAAGAAAAACACCCAAACCCCAACACCAAGAACAACACACGTGTAGCTTTACTGCTAATTCTGCAACGGTTTGCACAGGTAAGCAACCCAGCTCCAGCGAGCTCCTTGCGATGCCGGACCACAATCCTCACCCGTGTTACGCTGCCTGCTCGTGCCCGCAGCATCAACTGGCCGAAGGTCCACACCAGCAGATAAAGCATACCCATAATGATTCTCACTGCTTACCTCACTGAAGTGCCTCCATGCGTTCCTGCTGATGTTCCTGCATGTGAGGGCTTGTTGCAGGTGGCTGCTCTTGAGTTCGGCATTCCCATGGCATGGCTGCTCCGGCAATGACAAGCCGAGCCACTGGTGGCAGGTTGCCACCGGTCAGTTCTACCAGAGCCCAGTCGTGCGCCGTCTGCAATCACATCTCACTGAGAGCAAAAGGAAAATTAAAACTTTATTTTCTCTTTCACATGAATGACACAGCATCATGTTCTGAGTTTGCATTTAAATTGGACAGAATAATTTATCACTGGCTTTTAATTTCAGAAGGGTTAATCACCTCAGCAAAGGTCAATCAAACTTTAATCTCCAATAAAATTGCAGTAGCCTCAGTCACCTGCAGGACATTTATTATATTCTTATTTTCATGCAAAAGGATGCATCGCTAATCTTCTAACTCTTTACATTAGCACACTTGCCATTAACATTTTACTAAAATCATTAATTCCTCCGAAACTATTACAAGAGCTCATTTCTACACATCTCAGAAGATAATCCTGTTAAAAACCAGCCACATCTACTGTGACATTGCTTTAGTTGTCCGCTCTAATCCTCACAACCGTTTGATACTCCAACCGAGTTGCAACAATGCACAAAGTCTCAATTACACAAAATATTACAGGGTTTAGTTTAGAACAACAATATACTGGTTTAGTAACTTAATCTTCCCCATTGTCTGGAATCACAATACTAATCTATTTTGCCACTGTTCACAGCATTTGCTATTCAAAACAAAATATAGATTTTTAATTTTGCTTAGCAGCTCTTGAAAAGCAGTAGATTTACGAGGATAAGTTAAAAGCTGGAATCTGTTACTGACAATGGGAATAATGATGATGATAGGAATATTTTTTTTGGCCTGGAAAAGAAGTATTTCCTAACAAAACAGAAGTCTATTTTGATGCATAGTCAATCAACAAATAAAGAAATAAATTTAAAAGATATTTTAGTTGGCATTTCCAATTTGGTCTACCGTTTAAAATAATTTATCTGCTAACAAACTGACCGACAACTGCACAATCTTTCTGAAAAATTCAAGTCAGGATTAGTTTAAATTAGCACTGCAATAGCATCAGCTCAAAACCAGAAAAATATTGAATTTTAACCAGAAAATTGTAAAATAGAAAAGAGTGCATCCCCAAAATACACGGGTTTCAAATAAATATTAGCTACGTTAGCTACATTCCTTCAAAAGTCTACTGCAACAATTTCCTCTGAATGCCCAGAACTAGTTTACCTGTAAAGATATAAAGAAGAGCAACAGAAAACTCAGGGACAGCTGATTACGGAACCGAAACACAGTGCAAATGATTCATTTCCCAAATTTCAAAAACTGGTACTGAAAAGTCAAAGTCACTTGGGCAGAAAAATACTGATACAACCAAAACAAATTTGTCTCCCTTATTCTCCTACCATGAACACATTAGCTCTTGTGAGAAAGAGAAGGAGCCATCATATGCCATCTCATGCCTATTTAAAATGGATTTTTTTAGACATAATAACATTTTGACATACCGTAATGTAAATAAACGGTTCTTTCCCATCCCAATATTTCCTTCTCTGTCTCTCAGTCTCTCTCTGTCTCCGTCTCTCTCCTCTTTTTGTTTTAATATATGGCACACAGACAGACACACGCCCCCGTCACTGTCAATATGCACACTCATTAGCAATATGTCAGGCTGGCATTTTCAACACATACTCCAGAGCATCACTGAACTACCACGCAGCGCGCACACACACGCATGTAAAAATACGACTGCAGCGAAGAAGAGCTCCGCGGAATCATTTTTAACTTGGAAAACTCGGTAAAACGTGCAAAAGGAATAAGTGAGATTCTCAGGCATTGTATCACAAAGGGGCTGCAAAGTGTCTCTCCAGCTAACGGCACCGACACTGCTCTCACTTCACACACACAAACACACTGACACACAAAAATGCATATACAAAAGCAAATATTTTCACAATATATTTTAACGCTAAATTACAAACGCCAGAACGCAGGGGTTTTCCCTGTCAGTTTTTTTTTTCACCTTTTAAATTCTATTCTAATTTGAAATAGTGAATGAAAAGAAATATTACAAAACATAAACCTGAACTACAAGTCCCTAGATTATAGACTGTCAACAGCATTTGTAGGTCCTCCAACTGAGAAAATTAGCTACGAAAACAACTGCATTTGCACGTTTCACAAAACAGCATCTGGCAAGACAGCGAAGACCACTTAGAAAGGGTGAGTAGCACTGAACTGCGGTTTTGATAATTCACCTTTTGATGCATTGATAAAACACATCTTAGACTGCTATTGCAACTGCTTTAAAATATGACAGAATAGCTTCATGTGGCACCCTGAAATGAAAGCTACCATCAAAAGACCATCTACTTCATTTTTTCAAAAGAACAAAAAGAGGAGAAACGTATGGGGAAAGAAACATACCTTCAGTTATCTCCGCGAATGACTTCTCAGCACATCTACATAGTCCTGTGGCTCCACCAGTACAAAAGTCGACACTGCAGTGCTTGTGATCTCTGTGACAATGGCATCATACTGCCGGCAATTTTTTCGATTAAACTTCTCAGACATGGTAGCAACTTTGTTAATTATGATATTAGCCAGCTGGCGGGTACAATCAATCATCCACTGTAAGAAAGCCAGACAAAGAGACATCTAATCATTGCAACCAGAGCAGATAAATTTTGTTCCTTTCTTATACGTGTCACAGATTCTATCCCTCCTGACCCTCTACACAGCCATCGACTGTCAAATTTAGATTCAGCAAGCTCCCAGCTTTCCTTTATCCCTGCCTTAGATCTGAAACTCCTGGTTATCAGGAAGACAAGCGTCACCAGCTGTCTCAGAACAGGAAGGCAATCAGGTGAATAGTGCTTATTATCTCTCATTGCCTTCTGAGGAGTGACGAGATTGATTTTGGACCAACAATTCATCCAGATCTCAGGCACAGCTAGTACGGTGTCAAGTCGAGAATGTGGTGCATACGTAAAGCTGACCTCAACTTTTATTAATACCGAATACCAGAAGTTTGAGGGCTGCTGCTTTTCCTTCAGTTGGTTTGGTTTGGGTTTGTTTGGTTTTGTCTTTGTTTTTGTTCTTGTTCTAAAAGAACTCTTAAAATATGTTTTTCCTTCACAGCTGCACTGGATATTCCCTTACCCCAGGCCTCCTTCCCCCCACCTCAAAAAAACCCAGGCAAACTGACTGCACCATTACTCGAGGGACTCTGTTTCACAGTTGGATAGTCTTAATTGGGCCCACAGAAGCAGTTAGCTACCATTGAAGGCTCCTCTGTATACATCTTCCTCTCAACTAGTCTGATCACCTATAAATTCCAACGTGTGAAGCTTGCTGTTAGAGAAGTTAAACATGCACAGACATTGCAAGCCCGAAATATAAAAGCATCCTAGCAAAATCTGTAATGATAGTGAATTTCAGCATCACCCTAGAACCCAAATAATTTTTGGGCTTCTCATTTATGTCAGCACCGGAGAGTCATGTGATCCTGCTGTAAGACCTTTTTATTTTTTTACAAGCCAAATACGCTGCAGAGAACTGGATGGTAGTTCATATAAAGTAGAAATAAATGTTACAACAGAATGAAAGCCATCACAATAACTCATTCTGGTACAAAACAACCCCAACCTGGTACATTTCAAAATGCCTGCCGACAATTCCATTTAACTAATTAAAGCAGAGTACATGAGTCAATTAATACAAATTTATACGGGCATGCAAAAATTTTTATGACCACTTTTGGGTTCATGGTACACTGGCTGCCCTGGCACTTTAACCAAAGACTTCTTTTCCAAACCCACACTTTTCAGAAAATGTGATTGTATATTTACTTCACCTTAATTTAAGGCTAGTTTGGTATTAAAGTTGGTATTTAGTAATATTGTCTCAGTCTCCAACAAGAAGATGCTCTGCATTTTGCAGCATAAAATGGGCCCTCTATGTAGTAAATCCATTAAAACCAATCAATTTTTCTTCAAAGTTTTGATGTATAATTAAGAAATTTTTTTCTCACTTTCTTGAAATCTCAACAGAAAATAGCAACGGTTAGAAAACAGCAGCTTGTGAGAGCAATAATTATACCCTGACCTCACTCCCTTGAAATTACAGTGTTGCCAGAACCTGCTTTGCCTTTCAGAAGTCAAATATTTCTTTTATGTAACTGTCTGATTTGGAAAGTTTATGAGGCCAAGTACAGGAATTGTTACGGTGTCTATAACACAACTAATTGCTTTCTGATATTTACTGGGAAAGATGAAGGACGGAAAATAAATTACATCCTCAAAAGTAACGTCATCACTTCAGTTGTATTGGACGACTGATTAAGTATTCTCCCAGCTTCTCTGGCAGATATTGAAGACTGCATCAGTTCTGCACTGCAACGTATACCCAAGTCATTAACAAGTTGAGATTGAGCTCAAGTGCCTTCACATCAGATTGTCACCAATGCAATGGCAGACACACTGTTAGAAATCTCAGTTCTCGCCCAACTACAATGACTAATTCACTTTATTAAAATATCTGCCACCAAGAGGATTTTGTTCAGAAGTTAAGGAAGCCCTTTGTGCATTATTCCTTCTCATTTCTACTGCTGTGCTGGAATCACATTTGGCTTTTTTTTAGAAATAGTTTAAATATGAAGAAGCAGTCTTGATCCCACACAGACCTTAAAGGCAAGAGGAAATAACTGAGTGCAGGAAATTAACATGGGACTTGAGAAGGACACACAAATAAGAGGCTGCCCTAACAATTGGTTCATTTTTCTAGAAGGCGAACCAAACACATCAGATACCTAAGGCTATCCAAAGTAGCATCTCTGGTCAGCCACCAGCATAGACCTGAGGAGGTTTCTAAGTTGTCACAGCAGATCCAAGCCAGATGAACTGGGAAACAAGCAGGATGGTCTTTGACAGTTCCAGATTGAAAATTATTTAAGAGTAGCATGAAAGAAGGAACAAACTCAGTATCCCAGCAGCACTGTAGTATCTGTCCATTTTCAATAAATACATCAAGGTTTTCTCTCACTCACATTTGTTCTTTTCTTTTTTGTTACTTGATAATTCACTGTTGAAATTCAGAATGACTCCCACCTATCCTCAGCTATTACAAAAAAAAAGCACCTGTCACTACTAGGATGAAGGAGAACATGACAGGGATCTTCTGAGCATGAATTATTATATCCATTTCCACCGTTAGAAACTGGTGGAATGACTCCTTCAACGGATGTACTGCTCTCTTTATTGGCTGTCATGGAGACTACAAAAGTGGTCTGAATTCAGTTTTAACCCTGCTTGGAGCAGAAGATGTGACTAGTTGGCCTCCTGAGGTCTCTTTGACCTGAATTATTCTATTAATCTATGAACTGGATAAGGAAAAAGCAACATAAATGGAAAGAACATCTTATGAGATGAACTCAATTATACGAATTACAAGTGTAATTCTTTCAGGACAGGGCAGCTCCTTGGGGTACTTTGGTCCTCAACTTCCATAAACCTTTTGAAAAAGGAGCAATGTTTTTTTCCTTCTCCCTCTCCGCTGAGACAAGAAGATGAGATTTACCAAATCATCTATACAACAAGAGGTTCAGAGAAAATGAAACATATTGAAGGAAATACACAAAGAAGAAAGTTCAGAAAGACTTTAGAGGAGGCAACCAAACAAGATACATGTTCTAGGAGGAGAAAAGGAAAGTAAACTCGTGTTAGAAGAGACAGTAAAATGGAAACTTCCTTAGCAAGGAGGAATGTACATCAAAGGATAAGCCACGGTTAAGCCGAAGCACATCCAGTTTGAAAAAAACTCCACAAGCCATGACCACAATAATGGTCCAGGCTCAAAGGGCAGGCTGATTCTGGTAAAGACAGGATTACTCCAAGTTTTGCTGTGTTCTCAGAACACAGAAAATTGCCACTATGAAAATAGCCACTCTAGAAGGAATACAAAAAAGTGGGATTCATGACATCAAGCAAAAAAAAGGAAAGCATAGAATCTTCTAAAACATTTTGATCAATAGTCACAATTGTATTTCACAACCCAAGATTGATCTAAATGCAATTAGTTTGAAAGTTATGTATACCTATTCATAAGCTTAACCTTAAAAATGCCTATCTAATAAACCTTCCATTTGTACTCTATTAAATCCTGTAAATCTTCCATTCAGTACCTCATTACAAAAAATTAAGTGAAATTAAGTGATAATATATGTAAATTATACATCTAAAATGATGGGCAATGTAATGAAAGGCATACTCTTCCCACTGTAATCCGGTGGGCTTTTAAATTAACTTTTAATGTTCAGTGGCTGCCAATTAATAAGGAGCCTACATGTCTTGACGGTCCCACAATACACAAACTTGGAAAAGGAAAGGAGTTGCACAAGGGCACGAAGGCAATACAGGATGGTGCATGGATGCTGGTCAGCAGGTTTAGGGGATCACATGAGGTAAAGCCCATGTCTGGGAAGCAACATCCCTCTGTGGTAATTGTCTTCCTGAAATCAGGAGCTTCGAAGGCTCCGTGACACACTGACCCTCTCACTCACTGCTTTTCCCCCTCGTTCCAAGAAAGAGCATATGTAGCTACAGACAGAGAGCTTATGGTATAGTTTCACATTTTGGCACATCATATGCGTCAGAAATAGTCACAGAGGGTTTTTTTCCTTTTCTTTTTAGTTTTATTTTCAGCAGTGCAAATCCAGAGTTAGCCTGAACTATAAACTGCATACATATTCCACCGAAAAGAATGAAACCAGAAGGTTTCATGGCACAGATCGATGACTTGTATAGGTAACCCGTAACTTCTCGAGGAGAACGTACCACAAGGCAGATTTGAAGAGGCCTTGTGTAGCCTCACTCCTTAGTGCAGAATGAACAGAGATGAAAAAGAAAAGCAACCTTGCTTACATTCTAGGACCAGAACATCTCTCCACCTGCGTCACAATAATCAAGTTCAGTTTTACCCAGCTAAATATTGGCAGTACGCATGAATTAAAGACTTCTGCAAGTAGCAGACAGTGAACTTGAAAAATGAGGGATGCTTCCTTGCCAGTCCCTGTTTCTCACACCACCCTTCTGCTGCCCACACTAACAGTCAGATGTTCCTCCTTTTAAACTGATTGGTAAGAATACATACATGGGCTCAGATAGCAGCATCCTGCCTTTGACAACATCCAGCAGCAGTTGCCCAGGAAAAAGCATAAGGGAAAGAATGGAGCAATCCTTTACCTGTATACTCTGCCAGCCTCTGCCCCATCACACTGAGGTTTCCTTAGCATATGAAATAACAGTATGGCTTAATGCAACATACAAGACAAGATTTCACCACAGTTTCCTGTGATGCAGAATGACCAGAATTAAAACCAAGAGTGGACAGTTAAATAACTGACAAGACATCTGTACCTCAGGAAAGCACACCCAAGTAAGAATCTTAAGAATGAGCTGAAATCTGATAAATATAATTACTTTTCAATTACAAACAAAGGGGGGGGGGCGGGGTGTGCAGGGGTGAAGGAGAGAAACAAGTCATCCATTCTCCTTCAGAATACTAACAATTCTGGATTGTAGAGTTTTGTTTGTATTGTTCCGTAAAAATGAAACAACATAAAGCTCACGTTGCCTTGATGGAAAATTTATTTCATATACAAAGCACCTACTAAAAGAGGCCTTTGCTAGGTCAAGTGAGACAACTGAGCACCATGGCAATAGCTCCTGGAGGCAAGGTTTGCACCCGTTTGTAAGAAACGACTGGTGCTGAAATTCATTCCCAATGTAGCAGTTGAAAAGCCTGGAAGTTTCTCCTACGCAAAAGATCTCACCCACAGTAAACGAACTGGAATGGTAGACAGACAGACAGGCTGAGATGACAACTGATTTAAACAGATGCTTATTCTGGAGACAACGAACACAAAATATGTTGGGGAAAACACACTGCCGCATCACAGCAACACAATCTTGTTAGTTTATATGGTTCTTATTTTTAATATGCCATTTGATATTTTTGTTTCTCCCTGTAATGAAAAATGCACTTGCAGCTGAAGTGGCCTCCCAGAAGAATCCATTTTGTCCATATAACACTGAAGCATGTAAAACACTAATAATGTGGCAGAAACAAACTCTGGTACATGACCCATTAGAAAGGTTGCACCCGCAACGATCCAATCAAAGTGACATAAAACACCTAAATAACAGGAAATTAAAAAAAACCAAACAAAACACCAACATCTCAAACCACTAAAACTGTCTATATAGAATTAATTCTTTAAATAAAGAGAGTTTATGTAGTTTAATTTTGGGTCTGGATTCTCCAAAAGTAGGTCTCAAATTGTGAAATTGCCCAACACAGGCATTCAGGACTTTAATAATTTTCCAAATAGACTTAATGGGCTTCTTACAATACAATTAATTTCCTGACAGATAATACTTTACACCTGATTAATTTCAGAGCAGTTAAAAGGCAACAGCTCCAAAAGCAAATTAAAAATAAAAAAAAAAAAAGAAAAAGACAAGGAGCCAAGTCAGTAATACTATTCTTTTTTCCCCAAATCTCAATTTCTTTCTTATACTTTCTAAAACTGGACCATACATCAATGCCTATTATCTATTATTTTCAGTATGAGAGGACAGCAAGGTCCTATAAAGTCTTATGCCAAGCAGTATCTAAAAAAGGATAAGATCTAACACTAAGTCAAGCATAGTTTTGGGTTGGAGTATACTTGTTTGGGAGGGAGAGATATGATTATGTATTATCTCTTTTCAGTAGACATAATTGATTTGTACCAGATCAGGTCTTACACTTTGATTACATAAATTATTGCTATGAACAATGGTGTCTACCCATGTCAGAGTGAAATCGGGCCTAACATCAGTCATTTGGTGAGGACAGTTTTCAAGACGCGCATGTTACAAACTCTTGCAATAAGGAATACACAATTATGCTATATGCCACTGAAGTTTTCAAAGCTACCAAAACAACATGGATACCCAAATCTTCCAGATGTTCAAGTCCCTTCTGCTGTGTTCCTTTTAAATAAAGCCTGACAAGTTCAAAAGGAAACTTCTGCCATTTCCCAAAAATCAGTGGTTTATGGGTTGGGTTTTTTTCACTTTATATAGTATTTGCACAAAAATATCAAAAGATTGCCATGTCCTATGACTGAATGGGCCATATGAAGTTGACCAAAGTATCACTGAAGGATGCCTCTCCAGTTGCAAATGGAGTACTCACCATCACACAACAACCAAGTGCCTTGGGCTTCACCTCACCAGACTGGCAGGTCAAGTTCTGCATAAAGAGCCCCCCTGAGGAAGAACAAGTATAAAATCCAAAAAGACTTGAATGCCCAGATGTTGCCTATTCCCAAAAGGTTTCTAAGAAAAAAATATGACTAGTATTTGGAGCAGACCAGGAAATAGCTCTGAGCATGACATGCGTGTTAGATGCCAGATTGCAGTGAAATATATCAAACCTCTTACGAGCCAAGACTCCTTAGGCTTTTAGCTGTTGCAGACCAAATTTTGCTCACTTGAAAATTGCTCTTACCACTCCACCATTAATGATCACTAGAAGAATTAAATTGCGACTCTTACTTAAAACTGAACATAGATTTAAATCTTTTTGAGAAGGAAAACGCTATTGTACAAGTGCAGGAATCAAACACGCTATTATAAAATGTTCTGTTGACAGTGTTGACTAAAAAGTAAAATCAAAATTGTTCTTTTGCTGTTTTATTTGAAAAAAAGAAAAAAAGAAAAAAAGAAAAAAGTAATTTCTTGCTGGTTTCCACATTTATATTTAGAAAATAAAACCCCAAACCACCAAAACACAATGAAACATGAAACTTCAGATATCTTTAATCAAAACTGCTGAGAATAGAATAATCCCACAGTTAAGGAAAACTATCCCTGCTTAACAGTACTAGAAGAGCTGCTTGATTTTGAACAGGAATTTAAACATTGACCCTGGAAGGAATGAACTTGGATATATGCCCCTACGTCAGGCTGTTGAGGTGCTATGTCTCACAAAAGTACTGCATTAAACCCGTTCTACGCAATGCTGCTCAGTGCCGCTGTAGTCCAGGTGTCCATACCCAACAGCAAGCCACTCCAGACTTATATACTGCTGCATCCTACGATTCTTTGGTGTTTGCCTTATCTAACACAAAACCCAGGTGAAATAATGTGCAAGTTTGGAAAGAAACGCACAGACCCCATTTAAATATTCTGATCCATGTTCTAAAAACGTTCCATGATGATCCTAAATAAACATGCCTGTCTGGGGCTTCGCCAGTGTTTTTAAACACCCATACCAACTTAATTATCACTGTGCTAAAGTTTTGCAATAAAGTTCATTGCACATAAAAAGGCATGCCAAAAAGAACAAAGTAAAATTGATGGATTTGAGAAGGGAGGGGGAAATAAATAAATAAATAAAATAAAGCACTAGCTTGGAGTTAGGCAGATCATGCATTAAGATGAAAGATGAAACAGATGCAATACACAGCAAAGATCAAAGAGCTCCATCAATTCATTCTGAGAGTCAAAATCCAGCTGAGCATGGGAGCCCTGTCCGCATAATAAGAAAGGTTGACTAAAACATAAGGATTAAACAGATGAGCTGTCTCCAGTGAATGTACGGCACAGGAAGCCCTGCTGAGCTACTTGTAAAGACACTTTGGAATTGTACACCTGCTACTCCACAGTGAAACCTACAGGAAGCCAGCCTGGAAGGGGAAAGAAATCCACTAATGGACTAAATAGCTATCTTTAAGCGAAAAAAGAAAAAGGTCGATACCAGAAAACGGCATTTAACAGATTTGCTTTTTCTTCTCCATTTAAGTTTATTTACCAAATATTTCCATCCAAAATTACTCCTTCCCTGGAAATAAAAGAAAAAAAGCGCAGAACATACTTACTCTATGAACACAATCATCCATACATTGCAGGGTCAGCGAAGGTTTCTTGATGAAAATATCTGCTGCAATATTCCTGGCTTGGAGTCTCATTTTTGTATGCCAGAGCTCATGTCAAATGGACAAAGCTCCAACATATTCAGTGCTGTGGGATTAAGCCACTCTGACGGTCACTAAAACTGATATTAACCCTTATACTGATGAAATTTTAAATAATGTTATATATAATTCTTCACTTCTTTTGTGAAGTGGCTGTGATTAAACTCGATGATCTTAAAGGTCTCTTCCAAGCCAAGTGATTCTATGGTTCCATGATTCTATGATCAGAAGATGGCCAACCATAAGCTAAATCAGGGAGCCAAGCCAACTGGATGCATACATGGCTGCAAGTTTCTTAAGACTTTGCTTTCTGCTAGATGCTCAAAAAATGTCAACTACCTGCTACAGGTGGCTCTTTGTCTATTTTTTAAATGAATGTTACTAACCTGCTTGTCTCACAAATGTTATTTACAATCACATTTTTTATTCTTGTTTTAGTTGACAGGAAAATCTCTTCAAGGATCTTGGCAGAGCTGATATATTTGATTTTCAGGTTATCAACTGCCTGCAGATACAAGCACTTTGATTGTTTACAATGCAGGAGTAATTGGTAACCGTTAAATAACTCCAGAGACTGATTTAAGAGTCCTTCACCTACTGCATCAAAGTAGGGCTTCATGCCACAGCCCCTAATCTGGCTAAATTCTTAAAAGACCTCACTACAAACAGGATATTAAAAAATTAGCAGGTGCAATGATAATTTAAACCATCGATCATGTGCAAGCATCATATTCAGTTTTAATGATTTAAAATTAATTTATATTTCAAAATGGAGGGCAAAATAAGAAACAGACATTTTCAAATCTCTCTTTACATTTCTGAAATTAGTTGCAAATGTGGATTTGTATAGCAGAGTTTTAGGTGGAATTTCTACAGTGTTTCTTTTCAGCACACCAAGCCCAAATGAGAACAGTAAAACAAAATTCAGCAAGTATTCCTGTGAGGAATGTTATGTGTTATTTCATTGGTAATACATTACTTCCTGATTGCATATGTTCAAGCTGTGGATAATATTCAAAACAACTTTTTGAAACATTTGCCTCGCCTTGAGCAGTCAAATAGAATTACTTTGCTATAAACAAACCAGGCTAATTTTCCATTTCAGCAAAAAGTCACAGAGCGCATTTTAACTTTTATTTTCTGACGCCATTTTATGGCCACTGAACTTTACTGCTTCACAAAATGGTGTGGGAAGCACAACACTGCTAGGAACACGCTGCCTGCTGATGGAGCTCCTCTGAACTCTGCATTTTCTATTGGAAAACAGTAATGAAACACGTCGTGGAAGATAACATGCACTTTGCAAATGGCACCGACATGGATGCAGTCTAAATCTGGTGCTAAAGCACAGGGTGGAAGGCCACCTGGTTAGTGCTGCAGGGTGTTCATTATGCCCACATTCACCACAGAGCCCATATTCACCATGGTGTCAGGAGCAATGTCACGTTATTCACCAAGACACCGTGTGTCCTCCCCTGCCACTGCAGCTGCTTCAGGGCGTGCTACACCAAGATTTCTCCACTGCTTCTGTATAAAACTAATCTGGGCCCTAGACAGCTGGATCACTGATGTTGTCCCCCAAGCGTGGTTCCTCCTGCTGGTGGACCAAAGACATTAGTGGCAGAGCCACACATTGTGGCTGGTT
This sequence comes from Heliornis fulica, assembly GCA_013399135.1. Taxonomy (NCBI): domain Eukaryota; kingdom Metazoa; phylum Chordata; class Aves; order Gruiformes; family Heliornithidae; genus Heliornis; species Heliornis fulica. The sequence continues at coordinate 41,619 of VXBZ01005448.1, forward strand.
TAAGTACCTGCTGGATCCCCCTCACCTCCAAGCAAAGCTAACTGCAGTGTCCCAGGCCAGCTTGGAGAGAGTTCTCTCTTCTCAAGAAGAAAACTTATGGAACCTGACTGCACCTAAATCCTTAACGATGCTACCCATCTGACCTCTCAGGGCATAAGCATGCTTGTTAGCACATTGTAAATCGGTCAAGAGGAAGGCCATCATTTATCAGTTTACATCCAACGGTGAATGACACCTGGACTCCTACAAATCCCAGCTGCACATCCTGCAAAAATCCCCTAAGTTCTGTGAGCAGTGAGTCAGCCAAATGCTCCTCCGAGTAACCTGCTGGATTTACCATTAGTAAAATTTTATCGCCCATGGAAAATCACAATACCTGCAGACCAAATCACAACCATTTTCAGAGAGACATCTCAAAGACATTTCTCTTGAGAGAGACCTGCCACCTTGACAAATTTCAACCTGTTTACCCAGCTGCTTTGGTACTACAGCTGTCATTTAAAAGGTCATAGCTATTCTTTTTTATAATGAAGGCATAACTTTAGTTTCTCTTCCTTTAAATACTGTTGGACAGCTTTAGATACAGTCTTGAAATAACTTTTACAGTGGAAGTGAACAGTAGAAAGTTTTAGAGAGGTGTGTGAACAGTGCAGTGCAGAAGCTTGTGAGTCAAATGCAAAAATTTGTGCCATTGTTACTTTAACGATTAAGATCTATACAAGTTCGACAGCGGGAGGTGTGGACTTCTTTATTTATTTCACTTTTGATTTCAGCACTAAATTTATCAGCTCTCACTATCTCTTCTACAGTATTTTTTCCCCCAACATATATGTAGATAGATTCAGCAGAAGGGAAACAATATATGAACTGCTTCTTTCAAGTTAAAAAAAATAAAAGTTCTTTTTAAACTTTATAATTCACCTATGATTTTAGGAGAAAAAAAAACTCCACCTGAACACACTTTTATGTATGCTAAAAAAAAAATGCCCTTGCACTTCATTCTGAAACATATTTTCTCTGTGTTTGGCCTCAAATCAGAATTAGCTTTTCAACAGAAAATCAGAACTGTAATTGATTACAACATTTCTTAAGGAGCCAGAAGTAAAATTTTTCAACTTATTCTGACACATCACAAGTGCAAGAGACATGCAACTAATTAGTATTGCATATTATGCTAGTTTGTCTTTGTAAACTCTGGGGTTGAATTTCTAAACTAAACCATGTATTGTCTTCATGTTTCTTCATCAAGAAGATAGGAGAATCAACTAGTATAATCTTTTTTCTTTGCCATCATACCTTCCTGTCTGAAAGCCTGACACCCACTGTACTCTAAACTTAGTTCATCAACTATGCATGAATCTAGAAAATATATTTGCTGAAGCAAAGTATCAAAATTGATACAAAGGTTACTGAATGAGAAAGATGAGTTTTACAGTCATTACACATAAAACCCTGCCTATGTGAAAGTGTCCATAAACAGGTTTTGTTTTGTTTAAATATACGACAATATACAAAACCAAATTGTATACTGGTATACTCAGTATGAACTCTTATAATTTGCTTTGATACAATGTCATGAATAATCTATTATTGTGGCAGATTCAAATATTCAGTCTCATCTTGAAACCTCACTATCTGTCCAGCTTCATCTAAGTTGTGGATAAGGTGCAAGAACAAGGGTAAAGGAGTTTTACCTACACTTTGTATCTCCAGCAACAGAGATGTAAACTAACAGACAAAAAAGTCATAAAGAAACTTATTTCAATTTAGGTTTAAAATAATCACCCTTACATAAAATGTGAACAACATTTCCTTGGTCTTTCAGGTTCAGCTTCCACTGATCAAGATGGCACTGCAGTTTTCACTTGTATGTGACCACGCATACCTAAATCTGTAGAGAAATTTACCTTAAAGTCTTAAAGAGTTCAGACTCTGAGCTCTTCAAAATGTATTACTAGCATTTCTCCAAGTAATTTCAGACCTCAGATGCTATAAATACATTTAAACTTGCCTCACTTTGGCAATGATCACGCATTTGCCATAGTTTTCCTTATATCAAAAATGCTTCAGCTTTGTCAGCAACAGATGAATTCATTAATTTCCTTATTAATTCAAACTAATTTTTTTTCAATTTTTTATAAGCCCCAAGGTTCTCTCAGCAAGATCAGCTCCTTCTCTGTTCCATAAAATCGTAATCAATCTCTATTATTGTCATGAAAATGGTATTTGTCACTTTGCTGAGAAAAAAATAATCAATACGTCTTGCAGGGCAGAACAGGCATTTAATGCAGTGAATTGATGCCTGTTAGAGAAATTTAGCTTGCCAGCAGTTTGGGACAAGCTAATAGAAAACCAGAAAATTCACTGAAGGTTGACAGATGAATATACAGACGTGCCACAAAAATTAATATTTGGGCATTTTGTATAGCCTGTCATTTCATATGCTGGAGAGAAAATGGATTTAGACAAGCAAATCCCAAAGGAAATCCTTTGGATTTTTAAAAGGCAAAAACATGTAAAAAAAAAATAATTCTTCACTGTATTATTTTCATGTTTATATGTTTCTGAAAAACAAATATTCTGAAACAAACTTCCATCTAAATGTTTTGCTTCAGACATGATACTGAATATGAAAAAAACGGCTGAGTGATAAGATGCAAATTCTCTGAGGCGATACCAAGCTCCTGATCCTTCTGGAGGACACAGCATTACAAAACCAAATCAGAGCGTTGCTTCAGACATTAGTACATAATCTGCACAACGACATCGATCAGAAAGCGTTATGAATCAGGGTTGGGAGGGAGGAACTAAATCTGTCATAACCAATATCTAGAAAGAAATCCAGTCATACTTTTCATGACAAATGCAATATTCCAAAAAGAGCTGCTATAATTATTTGAACCTTATTAATAAAAAGTTATACTTTAGTAATGCAATCCTCCCTTCCGTCTCCTGCCATCTGCAGAAGCTGTCAAAACACTCCTCCTTCCAATTATGTTCTCTCTGTCTTTCACTCGCTCTATGATAAGCCTATAATCTGTTTAATTCCCTTGTTCAGTTGTTTTGATAAACAATGCTTTTAAGTTGCAGGGCTCAACAAACCAAGCATCTGCACCAAGCAAGTTGCAGTTATCCATCCCTCCGCGAGAGCACCACCACCACTGACCGCAGAGAGATTAACGCTCGCCACAGCAGGAGAAGGAAGCACAGAGCACCAGTTGTGGACTTCTGTTGCAAGGATACCACTCTCTGAACTCCACTCTTCCAATGAAATCCCCCTCATTCTGGCTTGGATATCAATGGGACACCCTCTTCAGGGACCTGCCTGCGAACCCCGGCAAGATCTAACAACAGGAATTTAAAAACCTAAGGTACCCATCAGGTCAGAGCCGCAAACGTGCCTCTGAACATCCAAGGCAGCAGCCAGACAATTGCTTGTGGTGAAACACAATCACAATCTAATTCCAGAGACTGAGCAAATGAACCTGGTGTTTGAGTGCTCTTTGGGGAAAGGGAAAAAAAATAATTTCATCATCTGCAAAATAGCAATCTTTGGCAAAAGGAAGGGATGCTAAAGATGCCAATAATTTTTCATAGCTCCTGAGCAGTCACACACCCATGTTCAAATGTAGGAGAACAGACGGGACAAATTTTAACACCTCCTTGCCTGTAAAACTGAAATAAGACCAGGCAACAGAAGTCTGTAACAAGGTGGACATTGTGGAAAAATCTGTATCTCCTACTGCCTTCTCCATTCTGTCATGTATTTAAAAATACCCACGTAAATCAGACGTCTCTCCTGCCACTAATGTGCTCCTTCCTGACGGTGGTGGTGTAAATGCTGAACCACTTCATAGCCATCAGAAACTTGCTGTAGGAAGTGGAAGATTGTTAACATTACTGAGGTTCTCCAAAATAAGGAACTTAATCTAATTTTGTCTTCATTTGTAAGAGAATTTGACCTTCAGCCTGACAAAATTCAGGCAGAGTTTCTGGCACCGCAAAATTTAAGATAAACAATAAAAGGAAAATAAAATTCTATTGAAATATTACCACTGACAACTTTGCAAGCCTAGAAGAAGGCAAACTGGAACACAATTTGCAAAATTTTGGCATTCTTAAAAAAAACCCAAAACACTAAAAAACCATAATCATACTCCATAGGAATTATTTGGCAACACTAACATAGGGGTCCCCAAAAGCCAAGTGTGTGGTTTTTATTTCATAACTGAGTTCCAGCTGCTATTGTATGTTATAGGATCGCTCAGCTTGTGGGAATGACAAGTTACTGTTGCATGACAATTTGAACATTTATACTTATGTTTGGCATGAATGCAAACATTTGTAATTCACCCTAGGAAAGTTAAAGGGTTATTACAGAAGATGACAGGGTGTTAGACTAGTTCAAAATGGGAGATGTTCTGATATACACTGTCAAGCCTGATGCACCAGATTGGAACACAGAATCATAGAATCATTTGGGTTGGAAAAGACCTTTAAAGAACATCCACTCGCAACCATCTTCCATCCATCATGCTTCCCACGCAATAAATGGAGATATCTTCAATTAGACCGGGCTGCTCAGAGCCCCATCCAATCTGATCTTGAATGTTTCCAGGGATGAGGCATCTAACATTTCTCAGGAGACCCGTTCCAGTGTTTCATCACCCTCATTGTAAGAAATTCCTTCCTTATATCTGATCTAAATCTACTCTCTTTTAGTTTGAAAATATTGCCTCTTTTCTTATGCGGACTGGCCCTCCTAAAAAGTCTGTCCTCATCTTTCTGATAACCTCCCTTTAAGTACTGGAAAGCTTCCCAGAGCCTTTTCACATGTGGTGAGAAAATGAACACACTTGTTATGCCTTGGAAGTTACATATGTATTTTTGTCTTAAGCGCAAGGTGCAGTTTGCTGTAAACACGAGTCTTTACAAACTTACCAGCACTGGAAGCACTTACATCATTGTTCCATATGAATGTATACACTGAATCTGTTTCATGATCAGTTGTGGGGATATAAGCATAAACTCAGTATTAAGTATGGATATTTTGTAATCGCTGTGGTGGACCCTGAGGGAAATATTCCCATTGATTTTTCCTTGGGCTTTTTAAGAGAATTTGTACATGATTGATGTACAAATTTGGATGAATTTGAGAATAGTTTTGAAGGCACAATCCCATGAAGGAAAAGGGTAAAAGAAATTTCCCAATTAAACTCTTTCATATTAGCTTACTGACAAAGGGATAGAAATGTGAATTCGCAGAATATATTAAAGTGAGGTGAGCTTTTACAGAATATGACAAATTTTCCAATGCTTATTCTAAATTTTGTAGAAATTTTTCAGTCATATGTGCAGTCAGAAGTTCTACTGTACTCACAGAACAGACCAATGCCTAACAGTGCAGGCAAAGAAACGCTTTCCTTCTTTGTATTCTCCCCAGTCATCAAGTAAGAACTAAACCACGAAAACATTTCTAGCACTTGCTATTAATGTAAATACCATCTGTAGGAATTATGATCTCCTTTAAAGTTTTCTCCCTTGTTCTCTAAACACAATCTGAATATAGTGTTTTTTTCTAAAATTAACATTATCACAGTCTATGTGAGCATTTTTTCCAATAAGACTCGGTAAAACTATGATGTCAGGGCACGATCCTCCATCCACTGAAGTTAATAAAGACCCTATACCAGCATAAACAGGATAAAAAAAGGTTGAGAAAAAAATATTACACAGCCAAAAGAGAGGATTTCCTATCTAACAACTGCCCTCATTTACAAGTGCCAGTCATGACCATTACATAAAGGACAACTTTCAAAATGGCCTCCAGCTTCATGCCCTGTGCAACTACAATGTCCATTTTGCTTCAGATGGAAAAGAGTTTTTCAAAAATAACAAGTAGGTATCATCTTAATTTTTCATTTTTCTGTTGACCAAATAATAATTGTTAATGGTAACTACTGGTCTCTGCTGCACATATGATGGTATACACCTGAGTTTTACCCATTTTAATTTTTCAGGAAAATGTCTGCAATTACTATTTAGAAATACAAAAAAGCACTTGACAGCGACCAAAAATGGTTAGGCACATTGCTGTCTCCTCCCTAAACTTCTCATCTTGTCTTCAAATTAGACTTCAAAAGATGTTTGTTGCTAAGTCCAGACCTGCCTTTTCCTCAATCTCGGCCCCACTCTCCTAGATCAAAGGCAAGTCAAGGAAAGGGTTGGCCTTCAGAGACACCAGCAGAAAGAGACCACTGAGCAAACTGCCTCCTTGTGCCCACCCGGCAGGATGGGTTCCGTCGATAGGACCTCAGCTCCTCCCAGAGCACAGATGTGTGAACTATAAGGCCACTGGTCTTCTTGGAGCTCCCCATTTTACCTTCAATTCCCATAGGCCCCTGTCAAAACTTGCAGTGCGTTGGGGAGTGCATAAACTGTTTGCAGTCTTACTCAGGAAAGAGCAGCAATCAATAGGCCAAAATGGATTATATCGTTCACTTTCCCAAAAACACCACTCAATTTCAGACCTTAGCTCTGTCCTTAAACACTGGGATGCCAGATAAAACTACAGTAAATTTCTTTCATAAAACTTTTGCTTTGCAAAATGCTGAACTTATTTTTGGTGCCATACCCCAATACAAGCTGCTATGAACCATTTAATCTACTAAAATGTATGAAAAATACATCATATCCTTGGATGACAGAATTGTGTTCATTAAACAGTTTAGTATAGGTATAATTAGTAATGGAAATGGTTTTAAATGGTTAAGGAATTTAGCATCCCTATTTTTAATCCTCAGTTATCATAATTAAAATCCAATTGTTCAAACTTTCCATATTTTTTAACCGAAATCTCCTGCAAATTTAAATTTTGAAAAAACTCCAACCAACAAAACCACGAACTGCAATTAAGGCAAGTTATCAATGAACTTTAATCCCCTACATAACTTGGCAATTTTTTTTAAGTATATGTATGTATACATATACACAAGGTTACTGAAATGACATAAAAAAAAAAGTAAATGAAACATCTCTACTGATGATTTCCATTGAAACAATTATTGAGATTTTCATGAATCTGCAGGATAAGGGAGAATGGATACAAGAGTCAAAAATTAAACCTATTTATTCTGAAGGCAAATAAATTTGTGCTGAAAGTACACAGTGTAATGGTTTTAAACTAAAACCCAAACAAAAACAACCCCAACTAAACTTAAGGGTAGATATAGATTAGACATTAGGAAAACATTGTTCTCCATGAGGGTGGTAAGGCCCTGGCACAGGCTGCCCAGAGAAGCTGTGGCTGCCCCCGCCCTGGCAGTGTTCAAGCCTGTGCTGGATGGGGCTTTGGGAAACCTGGGCATGTGGAGGGTGTCCCTGCCTATGGCAGGAGTTTGGGGTTTAATGGGTTTTGAGGTTCCTTCCAACTCAAACCAGTCTGAGATTCTATGAACTTTGGTGTCCATCAGCCACAGTAGCTATTGGTGCTTGTCACATCATACAGCCACATTGGCTTGACCACCTGTTGTGGATATAAAAGAAGCTGATACACAAGGAAAACCCTTCTCATCCCGAGACATTGGCACTGATTCCACTAAGCAAAGTACTTAACAAGTCAATGGCAGAACACCTTGTGGGAGTGGTGCTTGGACAACTGTGCTGCTCTAAGAGCAGCAGTGCATCCTGCCTAACTAAGAGATGTTTTAGGTGTAAATTAAAGCTTGAGTTAATTTCAGATGGGAAGTTACAGTTTATATAAGATTTAATTATACTAGATGTCCTCAGGCCATCAGGAATATGGCAGAACAATCTAATTCTAAGTCTGTTTGCGGTCAAAATACTTCACTTAGGAACTAAGGCTTGGAATTTATAGCAGAAAACAAAATATATACATATGTTTTAAACAGAGTAGTAATTAGACTGTTCAGAAAAAAAAGCTAGGCAAACAGAAAGGCCTTGAGTATGAAGCATGAAAACATGCTGACAAAAAGATGACAAAAAAGATTTAACTTTGGAACATTTGTTAGTCTTAAGGAAAAAGAAAATACGTGGAAAACAGGGTCAAATTGTTATTCATTTCTTGACAGTCACGAATGCTGAAACTTTTTAAACACAATCATATTATACTTACAGGCCACTTTGATTGGAAAGAATCAGACAGTTTTGATGCTGTAATTTTAAATTCCTATAGTCTTCTGAGGACACATTTTTGAAGTGGAACTTTAAATCTGAATGCATCAAATGTTCTGTGCCTCTGTTGAAAGTTGTCAACTTCAATTCCACATAAAAAAGTTGACTGTTGTGCTGCACAATGGCATCAATTAATGAGAAAATGTTTTTAAAATAACATCATAAAATACTGTGAATAGAGAGCTTCTCTGTAACTTTCAAACTGAATTAACATTCTAGCAAAGTAGTTAAACACAAGATCAAATCACAGCATTAACTGCCTTAATTTTTCTGAACACTGGTAACAGTATCCATTTCTGTACAGACTTACTCAATTTGAAGAGCAGTAGGATACTAAAAGCTATATATGGTGTGTGAGAACAGAGTATTGTAATTATATGAAACCTACCTCATGAGTCAGTTCTTAATACTATTACCCTACTAAATGTGACATTACACTCTTCCATTATTTTATTTATCTTTCAAAATGAAACTTGAGTGTAGTATGGAAAACTGACAGTCTGAATAGTCAGTCTCTTTGGTGTTGTAAAAAGCCTATCAATCTGTGCCTCAGCAACATCACTCAGCTGTTTCCTTCTCAGCTGCAATGTGGGCAAAAGATGTTTAATTCACAGTTTGACTCCTCACTACTTGCAAGAAGCCTGCATGAGGACTTTTGCTTTTGTTTTGTTAATAATAGCACCAGGTGAGAGACGAGGTGGTTGTCAGAAGCTCAAGGAGAGCGCTTTCCTGTGGGCTGTTCTCAGCGAGGCTCTGCTCTGACTGGGAAAGCGAGAGAAAGGAGATAAAGATCCAGAAAATGGCAGATACCAATTAGTCAACACTGCCTGCCACAGCAACCCAGCGTGGAGAACCAAGAGGCTATCTCACCGCACATCAAGCTGTGGAAACAGCAGGTGGAAAGAATTTAAAAAACCGTGTGTTTGGGCAAAGTAAAGTAAAACCTAAATGGCATCTCCCACATAAAGAAAATGAAGGGAAGGAAATTACCTTTTGTATAATATTGTTGAGAAACCATATCAAAAGACAAGCATTAATAACCAAGTTGGAATCAGATTAAGACCCTGAATCTCTGATACTGGGATTATGTGGAATATCAAAAAAAGACAACGAAGAAAATGGGATATTCAGAAAAAAAAAATCAGTGCTAAGTACAGCACTGATCTATATGTCCAACTTTCCTACATAGCGATCTTATCACTTTGCGCTATCTGCCAAAATGAGCTGGAAAAGCAATAGTCTAGATGTGAAAGTGGCTGTAACAAAATCCTGCGTATAATGCGCAGGGCAGAAAATAAAATTTAAGACTGGGGAAATTATGGCAGGAGGTGGTGGCTGGGAAACAATGTTTAAAACCCCCCAAACATACTTATGTGTGTTTGTGTGCGCGTGCGCGCGCGTGCACACACGTGTCTGCCAAAGCAGCAGATTTGAAGAGGAAAAACCCCAAGCCCATGATGAACCAATACTCCGGGGCTAGCAACCCGTTAAAGCTAGGGTAAAGACACACACAGATATTTAAGAACTCTGCAGAGGAGACTTTATGTCTGTGTGAAGCATTCATTAACCAAATAATAAGATGAGGTCAATTTGGCTATTTTATTTTTTTTTAATTTAAACACTGAGGGCAGAAAAGGCAAAATCGATCAGAGCTCACTTGTACTAAGTACTTACATTTACAGAATGAGCTTCTATGAACAGTTCCTTGAAGAGAAATAAGTAATTTCAAAGGAAAAAAATCACATACTTTGTAAACTTAAAGGACAAATAGTGGGGTTGAGTTTCTATGAGAAAAATTGGTGATTCGTCTTTGCTATGACATCTTGAAGAAACTCCCTGCTTTTCTATGCCCAGTCTGATCAGAAGTTTTCTTTCTCTGAAAATTTATTAAAACTTACTGGACTTAGATCATCCTTCCTTGATCTCTTTACAAAGACAGTTTTAATTGTGCTTTAACTGAAACAGCAGTTTATTGTTGTCAGAGAGCATATAGCAATGGTGCATGACTGAGAAGGCACAACGCTCTTTTCCCTCCATTTGACTGGTTCTGATCTGCAAAGTAACAAAGTGACTGGTGTGGATGAAGGATAAACACTGAAACTAAGCTCTTTTTTTAGAAGTTATTCAAATGGAGTATAAATGCCGTACACACAAACATCAGTTCTAAATAAAACACATCTTAAAACAATCCCTCTAGGCTATAATTCCCTAGCCTATATGTTCTTTATTCCTCATCTATACATATTCCCCACAGTGACAATCTCCATTTCTAATTCTGCTCAATGGAAATAATCTGAATAAGGACTGACTTTGAGGTCTTCCAGATTTAGTGTAGGATAGGAAAACAGATTCCAAGTATTTTGTAACAGCTTTAGGTGATAGGGGAGGGGAAATTATGTCAAAGCCAGAAAAAAAAACCAAACAACTTCAGAAGCTTTAAGCTGTTGTTCAAGTCATGCTAAATACATGATGTGATGGTAACCATTTTTGTAATAAGCTTTCAAAGGCTTGGCTTTATTTGACACTTCTGTGATTAAAACATTAGTCTTTTATGGCCCTAAACAGCTTGAAAAAAATGCTATACTATTTCACAGAAACATGGACTGAGGGGTTAAAAGAGAAAGAGCATCCTTACAACTATGGCTGACTCTAAAATTAATTTAAACATCAAATAGATGTAAAAAACCATACGCATGCATATTTAAACCACTCTTTCAAAATATCAGGACATCTGTCTTGTAGGAGTTATTGCTCTTGGTGAAAATACAGCAGAACAGGGACAGATAATTAGCAGAGTCGAAAAAGGCCCATGTATTACAAATAACAGAAAATAAACCCCTTTCTTCTGCCTTCAATATTTTGGGCTGGTTTTGTTTTGAAACCACAAGGCATTCCCACGGTGGTTCCATGCAAAGCTGAAATATCTCCTGTGACTTTCAATCATAATAGTAGAAGCACATTAATGGTGCTAACATCTGACTCAAAAAATTACCTGACTTAGCAACAGAAATGTAGAAGTGGTGCCTCTCACGATCTACACAAAACCAGAAGACACAAGCAGGCTACGAGCATGCAATCGGAAGTGGTACCACCCACAATTAACCGAGTAGAAATTAGTATTCTCACGTGGTGCTTCATTGCGCACTTGCAAGAAATAATACCAAATAATTCAATAAAGCAGTAATTAAAAACCTGCCTCAATTCTCCTGGTACTGTGGCAATCACGCTCCCACAACCTCGCAGCTGAGCACGGAGAACGCGGCTGCTTGCGCCGCACGGCAAAGAAACAATCCACCCACCATTGACTCCTGCTGTTTCATAGGGGATCCAATTACTGATATCATTCTGACACTAGAGATTAGCTGATTGCCAGTTCAGTGTGCTTACAAAATCTTATGTGTCACGGGAGGCCCTTTACTTGTTTCTGTAAGACAAACAGTGTTTTTTCTAAATCTATTAAAAAACCCACTAGAATATATTCTCTCATGTGTAGCTCTTCAGCCCCATCCTGTTGGACTCAAAGCAAATTCCCCCTTTAAAATGGCTGTAGGACTAATAGATGGTGACAGCAGAGGCAACGATGCACTTTTAATTGTGCTTTTCAAAGAAGAGGCTGAACAGAAGCAGGAGCCACATATGCCACTGTTTTAGGATTCAGAAAGACCATGGGTCTATTTGAAGTCTAGGATCACAATTAAAATTGTTTCTAATTAAAAAATATTGATAGAACTTTGCATTGATCTTTTTTTTTCAAGCGTGTTGAAACAGGCATTTGTGAAAATCAATGGTTTGATTTCTGTTAGAAAGTTCTGATCTCCAATAAAATTAATCAGGGCTGCATGATATCAGTTGGTTAAATTCTGTTATCATTCAATCAAAATACAACAGTGGGGTCCGATATTATTCTCCCATTCCAGCTGTTGCAACCGAAACAAGAAGAAGAAATAGAAAGACAAACTGCAAATAAGGCAAATTCATATGTAAGCATGAAAGGTCAGATGCTATGAAAAATGGGGAAGAAAGACAATGATGAGCATGAAATATTTTTATTTTCTCACCATCAACACTGGTGCACTTGCAGACAGGCATTGTAATGACTCTGCTGATTATTCAAGTGTCTAGACTCTATCTACATATGAGATACCAAGAATACACTCCTTAATGCTCTGATGAACTTTACCATCCGTCCAGAAAACAATGTCTTCATCAGCTGTGACCAGACACATTATATTGCTTTGAATAACATGGGATTTTACTGTAAATAACACCTACTCTAGAGAACAAAAGTATAAATTGATGTAGGAAATGATGTAATGCCACGTAGGCTCAGAATAAAAGGGACTTAATTTTTTTTATGCTCCTACACCACCAAAAAAACCCCCAAAAACAACCCAGAAGGGCATTTTGCAACCCCCATTTTAATTAATTCCATCAAATCTTCCTTAAATAAAGATGGAATTTAAGGCATAAATTTCTGAGGTTCAATTTTACCCAATGACAACATGCAAATTTTGTTTCAACATATTAGAGAAAAGAACATTGATGAGTAGTACAGAAACCAGGGTCTTAATGGTATTAGTCAGACATGCTGCGTTTTCACAAGTCAAATCTAAATCTTGTTTGGATTTGACTCTTCTTTTAACAGCCTTCTGGGGAAAAAAAAGGCTATGGAAACTTGCTGGTGAAAAGTGTTTTAAACATTTATCTTCTGCCCTAATAAGAGTAAAATCAGAGACACAATCATAAAACAGTTCAGGGTAAAGAAGCCAATTCGTTTCCAAGTTTCTAACCTCCCCAGGTCCCAAATGTGGCATAGAAGAAGACCTGGGCTAGGCAGGGTGGTAGGGATGTCAGATGGCCATCTCACTCACCACTCTGCTCCCAAACAGTACTGCTGACCTGCCTCTGACAGATGTCTGCTCAACTCCTTTCCAAAATCTCCAACAGAAATTCTGCTGCACCTCCAGTCAATCAGCTGGTGTCTTTAACTAACCTTACATTTACAAAGGTTCACTTAACATCTCATTTAAATCTTCCTCACTACAATTTAGATGAATTATTGTTCTTGTCCTGTTCCCCACAGAGAAGAGGAAATTATATCACTTGCTTCTTTGTGGCAACCTGTCATGTATTTGAATCTAAATCCAAAATCTTTTCTTCAAGAGACTAATTCTTTCAAATTGTGCATTTTTCTGAATGTTTTCTACAATGCTGATCCTCCTGTTTGAGTTTCTTAGGACTTGCACAAAAGTCATGGACTGAGAGGATAATATCCTCTTCACTGCCAACATACACAAATGGCACTTGCCTACTGCACTTAACACTTGCCAAGTGCTGCTGGTTTTAAACTTAAACTGTCCCTCAGCAGTTTTTACTAACAAAACTGTCTAATGTGCAACAAGAACAAGTATCTTCCTAACCTAAAATCACTTGAACAAAATAAACAAAAAAAAAAAACCCACCCAACTAAAAAACCCTACTAACAAACCCCAAACCTCATTAATTTAAATTTTACCCTCAGTTCTCTTTGTGGAGCAACTTAGTTTGTATCACCAAATCACCTCGCCAATGGATATTGTTTCCAAAGTGTATTAGCTAATAACTCAAAAATAAGACCAAAAAAGCCAAATACCATGTGTTCATATGCCTGAACAAAGTTACTTCCATCAAGCAAGAAATATAACCAAGTGCAGCATGTTACAAAGGTAACTGGTTCCTTTTGAAAGAGGTGTCTGTGCCATTGAGCTGTAAGCAACAGGGATGTTGGATCAGAGGGATTTCCTTGCTCCTCATATATCATAAGGGCCCAGAGTCATTGCTCTTCTGGCTATCGTTAAACATTACCTGCTACTCAGTGTCCCCAAGGCAGGGCTGCTGGGGCACTGAATCAAAATCATCCAAATGTAAGTGATGATATTACATGTTAAGCATAGATGATTTCTTATGAAGTGTTCATTTTAAATGACGTCATTCCATGATGTCATCTATCATTAATGAAACAATGTGCCTTTGACTACATACCCTTCACCAGTTCAAAGTCTACCACTAGTGATCAACAGCAGCGATTTTTTTTTTTAATTGCAGCAGTACTGTCCTGCTTTGAAGCGCACCCCAAGTATTTTCCCACACTTCATTGCCAGCACTGTGATGTTAGCAGAGCATGAGCATCCCTGTACATTGCTCCTTCCTAGCCAAAGCTACCCAGGAAGCCTACACAGATGTGCTACACAACAGAGACGCATGTATGAGATAACACATTCCGAGCAGGTTTGCCATTCTGTGGCACAAAACATTTCCAGGCACTTATCAACTACAGAGTTGCTATTTGCATTTTGTACTCTGTACCTGAAAGCACTACAGCTGCCTGCGGCAACAAAGGAAATGCAAAACTTGTTGGGAAAAATAAATAAAATAAAGCTGTTTCCTACGGGCCAATTCAAAGTCACCACATCATCCCGAGACATCAGGGATTCTGTTTGCCACTGTTTTTGTATTAATAATGCAGCAACAGGCTTTCAAGCACTCTTCCTGAAGAGGAGCTTTTTCTTTGGAGGCGATATGAGTCATGTGATTACCTCACTCATGTAGAGTCAAAGGCTAAAAACTGATAGAGGTTCTCACTATCAACCAGTCTATAATTTGGCACCCAGAGAAGCAGTAATAAATAGGTGTTTATCGACTCAATGGGGAATTTCATTTCACTCTCCGCCCCCAAAGTCATTACCTGCACAAAAGGAATGAGCAACGGAAATTCATAACATAATAAATTATTGCAGGATGACTGCCTAAACCGCATCTCAAGTCGTTTTCCGTACCGGAAGCTATAAGCAAATTAGAATCTACTACGTGAGAAGAGAACTTTGTTGATACCATGAAACAAATGGTGTTTGCATCTCCTGAAAGCAGACAGATGTTTTACACTTCAGATTCAGAGTTTCTGCTGTTGCCAGGATTGTTTTCCTTGGTGAAGAAAACCACAAACATTAAATATCCCTCGTTTCTTTTTCGTGGAAAACATTTGAATTAAGGAGTGTCATTAAATAAAAACTGGGTGAGAATCTGTGTAACTCAAAGTTGAAGCACATTTTCTATCCTGTTGGAAAAAGCTTATGTATGTGCTCGACAGGGTAAGTAAAATAAAATTATTGTTCAATTAACTTGGTATGCCGTTTACACTTATGCTTGGAAAGCATATTGCTCGTAAGAAAAGAAATAATACTTTGAGTGTAATATTCAGCTAAAAGCATGCATATAAACTTACTCTGAATAATGCAATTTATTTTTCTAGAATTTGCAGTTTACTAAGGAAGAAATGAAAATATTTGTGAATTAATGAACACTAAAAATGGTACAACAGTGAAGTGTCATATTATTCTTCTTTTTTTTTCATGAAGTGCATTGCGGTACCAGTTTAAAAAGAAGATATGAAAAGCTAGCATGGTTTCAAGTAATAACTCAACTACCTTAATCTTAAAAACTGAGTTTCTAATCAGTGTTATACTTCTTCAAGCATGAAAAGCATAATTTCAGTATAGAAAACTAACATTATCTAGTTGACTACTGATATCACTGAAGTAGCTTTGTAGTCATCCTATGATCCTATGCAAGAAAACACAGCAAGAAAATCAGGTAGTCATTAAAGGCACAACAGAAGCCACTTACTTAAATTACTGCACAGTAATTCAAAAAGAAGATAAGGAGGGGAGGTGTCTGGAGCTTACTCTTCTTTGTTCATTAAGCCTCGAATGTGTTACCTCACCAAAACATGGGAAAGGCACCGCAAGGTAACTCCCATTAAAATTTAAGCGAAGCACCCAGTGTTTTTGGGTTGTCTAAAAAAAATTCTTATTTTAAGCTGCTAAGTTAGTATCTCTACTGCTTCTTACTACTTGAGAGTGACTAGATTAAATAACTCCTTTGCTGTGCAAACAGGCAATATGCCATCATAGCCCAACATGCTATTTTTTGTTCTCGTTCCTCACAGATTAGTGAGAAGTACACAATCCTTTGTCCAACCACAGGAATAGAACATCTTCTAAAAACATGTCTGTTTATGATAATATTATGTTTCCTTTCCTATTGCCTAAAAACACGATGATTTACACATTTTGGTGGTTTTCTTAGGGTGGTTTTTTTGGGTCTATAAGAAATTAAAGGAACAGACAGCTCCAGGACATTTTTAGTGAGAATCAAGTTCGCATCCCAGAAGGTACCAGCTACCTTCAGGAGGTCCACAACTCCTGCCTGTCCGGTGACTTCAGTCACCATGGAAATCTCACACCCTGGACATTTCCAGTGCTGTCTTCAGAAAAACAACAAATTATTTCACATTATTCAAATAATTTATCGGGCAATAGAATATATTAATTTGATGTTTTCTCTCCCCACATCAATGGACAGTGTTCCTCACAGTGATGTCTCACTTGTCTACACAGTGATGTCTACGTAGCAGAGGGCTAACAGCAAAGAAGCAGAACTTCTGCCTGCAAATCTGTGTTCTCACACCATCAACCTTTATAAAGTAGAGTGTGGAAGTCTTTTTATTTCCTTTTACAAGCACCTTTCTTTGACTAAAATAGTGGGTTTCTGTCCCTTGCAATGAAGCATGCACGTTTCACTGATAAAATTGTGAAAGCTTCAGTTTGCATTTGAGAACAACCATGATAGCTTTGAAACCAAAATTCAAAAAAATATCAGAATTCTTGAAAAAATATAAAAACCTACATATCTCCAAATATGAGGCCTGACTCATGTTTTATCAGAATCTCTTATTTTATCAGAACCTGACTCTTTTTTATCATAACTTGACTTTTACCAATCACTGACTAGTGATTTACCATAAATTATTAGTCTATGATTGACATCAACATTCTCCCTGTGTGCTCTCCAGTACTCACTACCTGAAAATGGGCCTTACACTTAGAAGCCATCAGAAAGGCTGAGAGAGTTATGGAAAGGTGCTGAAGAGAGCAAGACCTAAATATTCATCCTTCTTGTATAGCCTGAACATTTAATCTTGCTCTAATACTCCCAGGAATAGCAACAAGGAGCAGAAAAATTCCCTATTTTTTATTAACAAATATTTCAGGACGCTCTAATTAATTGTGTTCTGCCAGAAGAGTGGAGTGGACAACCTAAAATTTTGAAATCTTCAAATTAACTGTGTGAGTTAGAAGGCTGTGTGCACTACGGAGGGCAAGCACTGACATTTATTTTGTATAATGGTGCATGTCTTGAGGGTAATTGCCACTGGAATATAATCCCCACTCTAAGTGTCAAACATTAATGTAAAATCAATAGGGAGCCATGTTCCCAACATTTTTCACGCACCTGTGATACCCCACGGAGGGTTTTGCCATGCTCAGTGCTGGGATCCCCGGGGATGCGGGAAGAGGCTCTCTGCATCCCTCCCTGCTTGGCGCAGCCTCGCTGTTGAGGGTTGGCGGTGGCTCAGCAAACCTCTGGGCTCTGTGGAGCAAAAGTGCAGGTGAGACAAAAATGATTTCTGGTACCTTTGCTGCTCTATCAGCAAATCCTGAGAAAGTATAAAGGTTGTTTTCTACAATATAGGTGACAACCTAGTTTGAAGTGACACAGTTGCAATTGTTTTGTGACAAGTCTGGTGTTAAGACATGACAGAAAGAAACCCACAAGAACAACCATCCTGTCAGATACACTTAGACTCACATAAAGCTTAACTTGATAGCCCCCAATTAATTTTATCCCCTTCTCCACCTGCAAGAACACGGTTCCCTTTCCAACTCATTATAAAACAAGCTTTTCTTCACTTTATAGCTGAACTCGGTCTTTAGCAGGCTCTACACTCCAGTTTATCTCATGATAAGACACCACCAAAAATTTCAGAGTTAACCAGAAGCATCACAATTATGAGGAAGAAAACACCAGGAAAACTACAATGCACTACTCTCTGCAAACAAGTTGTAGCAGGTCTCCCTCCCTGTTTCCAGTCTCCCGAATTGCTGCTAAGGCAGCTGTTTCTCAGAAAAACATTGCAAAACTGCCAGTCTCAGAGGAGTTTTGTCTTCCCAGACAATGTACATCCCTCTGTTAAGTCACCGGCACCTTTCAAACCAAAAAGTGGAAAGACTGCTGTATAAGTTAAGAGGTATTTAAGTACATAAAGGTGTGGTTTTAACACATGTCTTCTGGATCAGGTATTTGCATACTAGCCTGTTATAATGTACACAGTTAATAAATTACTACTCTCAATTGAAAGTACACCCAAGTCCATTTCCCACTCCTGGTTGCTGATGTACCAAATCTTCATTCCTAAATACAATGATTGTAGTGCTTGGAAATACACTTGAATTCCCACATGGAACTTGTTCCTGGATATTTTGCTTTATGGAACGGAGTTCTGCTACTTCTCTCCGTATTCTTCACCTCAAGCTTCCAAATCTGAAGGCCAACACTTTACCAAAGCACATGGGAGGAAAAGACAGCCAATTTCCACGGCACAGATGAGAAAAATACTGTAAACAAAGCTCCACCCCTTCACCCACTGCAAAAGATACCATGCTCCATTATCACTGGCTTAGTCAAATAAGATTGGTGAGGGCACTGCTCAGAGAAGCAGCTCCTGCACACCTCATTAAAGAAGACAAGGAGGCAAACATGACCCCAGTATTGTATGAAACATGTGGCAATCTCTACTGCTTCTTCAAGCAACCCATTCTCTTCTCCTGCTAAAATTCAAAGCTGAGAAAATCTATTTTCTCAGACTATGGGATTTGTCTGTTTTTTTTAAAAAAAAAAACAACAAGATTTCCAGAAGAAAAGGGATGGCTGTGAGGAAATGACAGCATGTTTGGTCTCATCTGTAGATGCATATTGGCAGCAGATCCTGTATGAGGATGCCAAATGAGCTCACAAACTCATGGCAGCCTGTGTGGCTCGTTGCCTTCACTTTCATAAAACAACGGGTTTTCCCACAAGGGACCTTACAGACTGGGACTAAACAAGCTTACAGGAAGTTCTGAACCTCCTGAATTGGTGCATGATACGAACTCATCTAAAATGATGTCACATGCCCATTTCCTTCCTGAGAGAAATCTTTTCTGGTTTAATCGATGCTCACAGTGTTCCCAAAACCAGACTATGACTTTTCAAGGACCTGAGAGCACCTTATGAGTGTCTGCGCTGACAAGTCACTTTCCCAGCCACTGAAATGCAACTTTGGTCAGGATGGTTGGTAGAAGAGGGCGGGTGTAAGTTGTGGGCCTATGACTAAACAGGAGTTGGGCCAAAAGTAAGAGCTTTCCCTTACAAAAAGAGCAGTGACGTGCTTTGGTAGCAGAGAGAATCCTGGATTACCAGTGTTTCTGAGAACAACCCTATACACAGAAAAAAGTCTGAACAGAGCTTGTGCTACAGGGTTGGTAATGGTGAAGGACCAAACAATCGTTTCACGGAATCAACTCCATGGTTTCAGACAATGTAAGTATTTAAAAAAATCAATGCTTAAATACAATTCTCGCTCAAAGGTCGAGTGCTGACCCGCTAAAAGGCAGGCTTCCCCATGCTGCTTTTAAAGAAACATGGTTAAAGAATAGACTATCTCAAGCAAAACATACTGTAAAATGAGAATGGGGCATTTATATATACCTATAAAAATAAATATATATATGTATGGCATTTATATATAAGCAACATTTAATAAATCTAAACTAATCAGCACATCTTTATATTAGCCAATAGTTTTGAAGCACTAACTAAACCCCACATGATCATAAGACGAAAAGTTGGCCCCTTCCTATTCCTCAGAGGACTGGGAATTCCTCTGAAGTCTGCCAGAAATCTTATTTGTCCATCTATTGGCACATATCATAGGAAAAGAGAACTACTGAAAGAAAGAATTCCGTTAGTGTTAACTGGCTGCAACATAAAGTCTTTTTGCATACACAAACAACAAATTATTCCACTATCAAAATACAGCCAAAATAAAAACTGCAGGAAACAATTCCTCCAGTCCTCATGGCACATGCATTAAAAGCTTCAACAAAAGACATTGTCTCAGACTGTACATTTACTGTTAAATTTTTGATGATCTACTTCTGTTGTCATTTGCACTCAAGTTATCAGAAACTAAAGCAAATACTAAACCTCTCAATACAGCGTGCCTGGAAAAAAACATGATGTTCGCAGGCTCCAGGATTCCCCACAGTCCCCAAGGGAATTTCATAACCTCACAGGTATCTTCAAGTCCTAGAATTTGCATTCTGCTTCCCATCTCAGCTTGCAGATGTTTAAAAATACATGCAGCAAGACAACTCGCTTTTGGCTACACATCTAAGAGGTTCAAACATCTGAATTATTCTGTCTGAGGTCAACCACAATATATGTGCCAAATTAGGCTGAAATCCAGCTGGGAAGGTCTATAAAATTCTGAGATCTTTGGTGCTTGAGAACCTGTGCTTATTTCTGACCAATGAACATCCTCTCAAATTACCTTCCAGGAAAAGGACATATATTCAGGAACCAAAGCAGAAATATAAATTTACACTTTATGAATCTATGGGCTTCAGCCGTTTAAATTTTGCTCTGCAAACAGATATAAAAGGCAGATTGTGGCAGCAAAATTTCATAGCAGCATTCATTGGTTTCTGGAATTCTAGAAGACAAAGGATGTCCATGTCATCATGTGCACTCGCGTGCCAAAGAGATTTGCAATAAAGATAAAATGCAGGGCTCCCTGAGCTTTAACACTCTATACCTCTGTAATCTTTAATATAATCAGAAAATATTTTTCAGGAGGTCAGGAGCAAGGCATATATCCTGCTAAAGAGGCATATGCTCTGGCAAGTCCACCAAAATGTTGTTATTCTGTATAGAAATGGTAGTAGTTATATTTATATTTCAACCTAATTCAGCTAGCTAAAAAGAGAACTAAGGTTCATCCCAAAATTCATGGAATTTCTATTTTTTACACAACTCAAAATCACGAAGCTGTAACTCAAGCAACTCTTGTGATTCATACTCTAAAATAATTTCACATAAATTTCTAAGTAATGAATGATATTTCATATAATAACTATCTCCTGAAACATTTCAACACAATTAAGGTAGAGCTAAACAGAACTCAAGTGGCTCTGCTGTTAAGGGATTCATGTTTAAGCAAATTCCCAACCCAGAATCTAAAAGCAGTCTTTCTCTTCTCCTGGAATAGATCGCACCAATATTAAAACTACTCTTGGGAAAGGACAACTTAAAACAGAATTATCCATAAGTTAAAATGCTAATGCTATTAGCCTTTTTTTTCTTTCTTTAGATGTTTAAAAAATCCTACTTGGGTTTTGAAGTCTAGTATATTTATTAAAGTCAAATAGTTATCAGCCTTCAGTACTGGTAATCTCTCCCCCACTCAATTTAGCCCATCCCCACCAGTTTACTTCTCCTTGCAGGAGCAGAAAATAATCAGAGACCAACAGAGAATGCACTGAGATGCCCTTGTAAATATTTTTTTTTCCAATCCTGAAGAATGTAACAGTATAATTCACTATGTGCTGGCCACATGTTTTCAGAAATAATCAGCACACAACCATAAACCTGGAATGTAAATCTCAAATATGCTTTAATGAACCAATCCAAAAAAACATCCAAGACTGCCATCTAACAAGAAGCTACAGAAAAAAACAAAAAGAAGTTGTGTTAAGAAGTAATTTCTGCTATTAATTTCTTCTCTAATTATCTGAAATCAAAAATCTAAACAGATTATATCCCACCAAAGTCTTCTATCTGGACCAGTATGAAATTAAAAAGAAAAGAAATAGCCATCATCCTTATCAAGGAGAGAAAGAGAGACAGACTCCATTAAACCCATCTTGTCTCATACACCATTATGTAAACAAATACAATTTTAAAGGACACAAACCATCACAAAAGTAGTGTATCTGGTTTCTAAATATACGGAATCAAAATACCAGTTGGATCCCTTCTGTAAGCTGAGCGTGCGGTGACAAATACGTAATTCAATTCCTACCCAAGAGCTGCAGAGCTGCTCAAAGACTAGAAGACTCCAGTAAGAAGGCTCCAACCTCCCTGATCACTACCAGTTCCTGATGAACATCTGTGCGTCACCTCCTTAAGCAATTCAAAAGCAATGCCTGAATAATATAATTTGAGAGTCTACTTTCTTTAGAACCAATACCAAACAAACAGAAATACACACTGAAATCAGTATCTCCTGCTCCTGGAGAAAAAAATCCGAGGCCCCTAACCTCCCAGGATAGTCGTGCCAGAACCCTGAATGCTGTCCTTGACCCCGTCTCAGAGTAGGCAGTTAAGGAAGAGTATAAAACCAGGATATATTCCTCCTACTTTAAATCAGAGATTTTAAAGGAATATGAGTGAGCAGACTACACCTGGACAGCTTCGCTTTATAGACACCATGGAAACGACTCTCCGTGAACCTCCTTAATTTCATTTTTAACTCATTTATACCTTTATCCTCCTTAATTTCCTCTGCACTGAGCTCCACAATCCAGCTTCACAGTGCCAGGAATGTTCAAAAACTTGCTTTTCCTGGGCAGGCAGAAGAAACATTAACTACTTCTTCTCTGGTTGCCTTCTCCTCATGTACCCTGGTGAAAAGAAAGCCAACTCTGAACTAAATGACCCATCAGAGAGATTTCTCTTTACTTTTTTTTTCTTTTTGTTCTCCCAAAATTTTAATTTAAACCTGTTCAGCCCGTTGTGAACATAGCAGTAAATTTTCTGCTCAAAGACACTCTCACTCTTCTCCCAGTAAAGTCCTGCCAGGAGATTCATGACCACTCCAGGAGTCAGCTGGGATATGCCATTTTGGTCCATGAGGGTTTGAGCACCTCTTGTCCTGAGCTGACAGCTGTATCTAGTTATGGCTGTATCTAAACTAGCCATATGATTTGTGAGCATTAAAACAACCATTCAGAAAAGCCATCTGATTTCTTTATGTGAACATTTATTTAAATCTGCCCCAAACAGCCACATTATATATGGTCCTGAGAAAGCTGGGGGCTCAGAAACTTGCTCCAAAGTGGGAAAGAAACTCCTGAGAGGTGAAGTGCATTTACCCTGAGCCCTATCAGAAGGAATAAAATGGGGCTAAGAAAACAAGTTTAAAAATAAGGCAGAATTTCCTTAAATCATA
The DNA here is from genome assembly GCA_013399135.1 of Heliornis fulica. Taxonomy (NCBI): domain Eukaryota; kingdom Metazoa; phylum Chordata; class Aves; order Gruiformes; family Heliornithidae; genus Heliornis; species Heliornis fulica. The sequence goes on from VXBZ01005448.1 coordinate 64,960, forward strand.
TCTGATACTAACTGAGCTTCTTTGCTTGAACCAGTGGTCAAGGGAATGTATTTGTCCACATTTCACCAGATTCTTTAAAACATTCAACATGCTGAGGAAGATATCATAGTTTTACAATGAGAGGACATAAAGAATGGGAAAAAAGTAAGACTGAATAGTAAGAAAACCCATCAGCCAGTGAGATCTTTTTTAAGCTAAGCAATGGTTCTCACTGTCACTGCAAGTTATATTTCTGAGAACATTTAAAACTAAGAGATAGGAAAAAACTAACAACAAAAAAACCCTGCCACTTAAAGAGATAATAAGGAAAAATAATTAAAAAAATTAAACAGACCTAGCGGGTGGATTTCCACCTGTAGTGTCAAGGATTCTTCAATAAAAGTTGACTAAATCTGACCTCACCCTGAAACAACTTCTACAGAGATACAAATCCTGACTCTCCTGGCTATCACTTCGGAGCAACTTGAGGGTTGAATGAGATTAGCTTAGGGTACTTAAAATCCTTCCTTCCTTCCTTTCCTTCCTTCCTTCCTTTCTTTCTTTCTTTCTTTCTTCCTTCCTTCCTTCCTTCCTTCCTTCCTTCCTTCCTTCCTTCCTTCCTTCCTTCCTTCCTTCCTTCCTTCCTTCCTTCCTTCCTTCCTTCCTTCCTTCCTTCCTTCCTTCCTTCCTTCCTTCCTTCCTTCCTTCCTTCCTTCCTTCCTTCCTTCCTTCCTTCCTTCCTTCCTTCCTTCCTTCCTTCCTTCCTTCCTTCCTTCCTTCCTTCCTTCCTTCCTTCCTTCCTTCCTTCCTTCCTTCCTTCCTTCCTTCCTTCCTTCCTTCCTTCCTTCCTTCCTTCCTTCCTTCCTTCCTTCCTTCCTTCCTTCCTTCCTTCCTTCCTTCCTTCCTTCCTTCCTTCCTTCCTTCCTTCCTTCCTTCCTTCCTTCCTTCCTTCCTTCCTTCCTTCCTTCCTTCCTTCCTTCCTTCCTTCCTTCCTTCCTTCCTTCCTTCCTTCCTTCCTTCCTTCCTTCCTTCCTTCCTTCCTTCCTTCCTTCCTTCCTTCCTTCCTTCCTTCCTTCCTTTCTTTCTTTCTTTCTTTCTTTCTATCTTTCTTTCTCTCCATGGGCACTATCTTGCATGAAAACAGCATTCCAGAAGAACAATGAAATTGGTGAAGCAACAGAGGGGAAACCTCATAAGGATGGATTAAAAAAATCTGCACAGCAGCAGAACCAAGGCTGTAAAATCGCTCCCTAAGGCTTTCTTCAAAAACAAACATTCAGACAAAATGCTAATATTTGCTCCCAACACCCTGAAAGTGCCCTATAATAATACTATCATAAGTTAACACTGTTGTGTTTCCACAGACATGTGTTAGGACCTACCACACTAGTAGCTCAGCAAATTATATCAAAACTGTTATCTTTTTCTTCCCTTAGTGTGACTCACGCCAGCTGGACTAGTCTAAATATTATTAAACATCATTAAATACATTATATTTAAGCTTAACTCGTGCCAGCAGGGCTAGTTAACAAGAAAAGAATAAGTAATATTTTAATAAATCGTGTTCAGAGGCTGTGGTGGCTGGCGGTGCCTGTAGACCACCAAAACTTAGGTAGAGCCTCAGTTCTTCTCCACAAACAGGTGGGTATGTCATTCCATCCTTCTGGCAGTGTTTCCACTGCTGTCACTTGGCAGAAGATCTAAAAAGCAATCCAGGGAAGTCTATGATATGCTATAAAAATTAAGAAGTGCTTAAGTGCCTCAATCACATTCCAAGGGGAATTTGGAGACTTAAAAACCCGAATTTCACTGACTGTCCCAGGAAAGGGACCCACTTTCCATATTGCCATCAGTATAACCCTACTCTTATCCTGGCATCTCTAAAAGAAACTCAAAATAACAAGTCCATGACAGCACGGTGCTGAGGAAGACAGCTATTATCAACAGAGTGATTCTTTTGCAGCCGCAAAAACCTCCTGAAAAGTGCTTTTACATATTATGCTGTCTACACCACTGCAAATCTTGATATTTTATGACTATTCTACACATATACTGGTGTATATGTGCAAGCACAGCATGCTACAGCAATCAATGTGGTTTTGGGTTTGGTTTTTTTTTTTTAATGAACTAATGATGTTTGTAGTCTTAGAAGCTTTTCAACAGTGACAAATACAGTATTTTCAAAACCTGCGTGTCAAATCTGCCATGCCTCTGGGAGGACAAATCAGCATGTGTTACATCTGCAAGTCTGCAAGCGCAACTGTTAAGTGTATTATAACCAACAGGAGGAATGCAGAGTACATCAAAGGGAAAAATAAAAGTCATTGTAGATAGTAGCCACTTTCTTCTTTTCTGGAGAAAAATACCAAGACGCTGAACACTGCTTATACTTAAATCACCATTAATTAAAATAAGCTTCAGCTACTGCTTCCCCTCCTCCCCCCAAAAGACTGAGAAAAATTGAAATGTTTGTAAAATGGAAACTTACCCAACTTCCAGAAATTTGCATTCAGAGGTGCATTAAAATGCCTTTGGTTTACACAATAGAAGAGCTTCAGCTTTGACAACCTTTTTCTAAAGATAATGAAACTTCCATATGCAATTTTAGGAAAAAATGTTTACTAAATGCACAAAGAAAATCACTTAAATGCCTCTCCCCTTCCTTTACATTTTTTGACTTTTTCAGCAAAGTAACTTTTCTTAACCAGCCACTTTGTCCTCTGCCCCCACTTATCAACACGAGCGGATTTTTAACTTCTCTATTTATTTTTAATTTTCAGAAGTACCTCTTAACTGGGGCATGAAAGGCAGGTTTTTTCTTGCTACTGAATTTTGGGGTTTAAACTGGTAAAGAACAACTTCTTTCTAAGATTCTTCTCAGAAGAAAACCTTCACAAACATTTTCTTGAAGCACTGTGGGTCTACAAAATCAGAACTTTCCAGCATAGAGACAGTGCTGGGAACAAGGTGGAACAAGGTGGATTAAAAGGATTAACAGACCTAGATACTGTCTGCGATATGAGCACAACATACTGAGCAGTATTTTGCATGCAGTAAAATACACAATCTGCAAGAGTTAATATCTAGTGTAACTTCAGTGTTTAGAAAGCTCTTTTGTGTCATCCTTGAAGACATTGCATTCAAAAGGATGAAAACAGGAGTGGAAGAACACCTTTAAAATGCCTTTCACATTTTCTTCTAGTCCAAAATTACAATTACTACACACTTTATAAGCCTCCAGCCAGTTTTAGTAAACTGCTACTTACAGCTCTTGCATGACAGCCAACAGATGAAAGCGGTGAGTGAGAGCTCTCATTCATTGCTGCTAGCAACCCACTGCCTTTCTGATCCCTTTCTTCAGAAACAAAGATTAGGTGGGGGGGGAAATAAGGTAAAGGGTTATTTTTAAAAGTCCATATTTTTAAATCACCATCCAGGAGCTGGCTGAGTTGAGCTCTTATTAGTCGCCTCTCATCTCCTACTTCTGTTTCCATAGAAACCTCGCAGCAGCATCAGCTGCCTCACAATCCTGAAGTCTTCAGATGGAGTCAATGCCAAACCTGGCTGAGCAAGCAGGCAGAGGATAATGGCAGCACCACTTCAGTACCGAGGTCCGCGTTGACAGCCTCCCATCACGTGGAGACCACGTGTATGGAATGGGGAAGCTGCTTCTCTCACACTGCACAGACTGGGACAGAAGGCTGACCCATATCCCAGCATCAACCCCCAAACAGGGTGGATTGGGGTGAAGGACACACCTCAGACTTCATAAACTAAAACCCACAAAGCTTGGAAAACCAGTTAAATGGAGGGATATTGATCTACATAATCAACACAGCAAAAGTCAGCTAGCTGGTGTCAATTAACCCCATGGCCAAAAGTGACAGGTGACATGAAGAGAAGGTACTATTCCCTGCAGACTGCCCAAGGGGATGACCAACACCCCAGGATGGTGGGTTCCTCTGATCAAAAGGAGTGGGTGCATTTGGTGAGACAGTTCTTCAGCAGTATGGCTTCCCCTGTCCACCCCAGCTAATTTTATTTCAGTTTGAGTAAACCATCCTTAAAATAAATTACATCTTCTCCCAGGTACAACCCTGAGAGGGAGAAGTGGGGTATGAAAACAAAAAAGCAATAAAGACTGGGACCATCTGGCTAACACCAACGGAACACCAATGGAAAGGCTCAATGCTGACTAAGAGGTGGCAAAATCTATCCTGTGGAAATTCAGAAAAAGGAGGGACTGTCCTTATGTACCTGAGAACTACTGCAACAACACCCTAACATGATTCCTCCTCCTTGTAGAAAGGAGCCTCATATTAGGCTCTGCAGAGAGCTCCTGCTCAAGAGAGAATCCCACAGTGCACCAGATCTCCTGACAACCCAGAAGCAGTAGATTTTATTTATTTATTATTTTCCCAGTGTATTAAAGCCTCGACCTCTATACTAAACGGGTACTTACTGAAATGTCAAACCACGTGGTACAGGATATATTTGGAGTTTTGGTGGGTCATTCTGGAGGTTACTCAATGAACATGATTAACACATGAGTATCTACGAATATACAGCCAGAGTGTGTTAGTTATAGATACTCCTTATCACTTTTAACGAAATGCTGAAGCAAACTGGCAATCCAAATGTGATCCATGGTGCAAGACTGCATTTGTGTAATTTACTTTCATTATATATAAGTGAAGGATTTCCAGTGGTAAAGAATGTAGAAATACAAATATCAGTTTGTAAAGGAGTTGAATTTGATGATCCTTACAGGTCCCTTCCAACTCAGAAATTCCATGATTCTATGAAATAACTTTACAGATTCACAGAATCATAGAATTGTGGGGGTTGGAAGGGACCTCGAGAGATCATCGAGTCCGACCCTCTGCCTGAGCAGGTTCCCTAGAGCAGGTCACACAGGAACACATCCAAACAGGTCTTGAATATCTCCAGAGAAGGAGACTCCACAACCCCCCTGGGCAGCCTGTAGACACAAGACATGATGAACCAAAAGGAAAGATGTCAGGATTGTGGAATAACAGTTTTGAACCAGCCTGCTGAACGTAGATAGCAGTGACCACAAGTTACTTCTCGTGAAGCCTGTTACTTTCTGCAATATCAGTACACATTTATTTCCTTGGCAAAATTTTGTCTCCAAATCACTTAACAGTTCTTTCTTCCAGAAACAATTTTCTAAAATCCTGTACTTCACCTACTAGTAAATAATTTGCTTCCAATAAGTTTTCAAAGGTATAATTTATGGGACAATAATACTCAGTATTATGTTTTTGGTTTTTTTTTCTTAATGCCTGTTGCATGTCACACTGTTAAGCTTGACTTTCTGTTCTCATCACAGAAGGAAGAGCAAAGTCTGCTCAAAGCCACGTTTCTGGCATGGGACAATACAGTTCCTGTTTGGGTCAATGCAACAACCTCACAGAGGCAAGTCAAGCCAACCATTTCATTTGATAGAAAAACGTACGCTTGGTGCCCCATTCACACTCACTCTCCATTTGCCATGTTTCATCAGTGCTGGAAATCACGCTTAGTTCCATAGTTAAACAGCAAAATGAAGGTTGATTCAGTTTCCAACAATTAGTTCATTTTTGAAATCTAGAGTTTCCAGCTGATGGCTCCATAAAAGTCTTTGGGGCTGTAGTTCTCCATTCTGAGGTGCAAAGGCCCTGCCATGGTAACAGGAATTGAGATTTTTTTAGATGATATTAATGTTATTAATCAGTAATGAAAATCAGATCGCTGCACAAGTCATTTGCAGAGATCACACTGCTGCCTGTAGAGTACAGCTGATGTAGCAAAATTTCAAAATTTAAACCCAAAAGCTGAGAGTAACATTACAAAAATGCATTTCTTCAGATTCAAGACAATGCCATCAGCAATGAATACACACTGCCACCATTTTCTGATGCCGCAGGCCCAGAGGAAGATGACAGCTGCTACTGAAGATAAAGTTGATTTCGTGGAAGTGCTTGAGGAATGACTAGCAAGAAATGAAAGAGTCAACTTCTACCTCTTTAAGAGAGAGGGCTGGAACCCATGTAATCAATAACAGCAGACTGAACAAAAGCTAAAGAAGCTAAAGGAAATACCTTGACGAGATAGAGAAAAAGCCGCAGAGGTAAGAGCCACCTCTGGAAAATGTAACCTGTCAATTTCAGTAGCGCCCTTGTGATTCAATCACAGGGTAGCACACTGACAGCATGGAGAGCTGAATCTGGGATTCAAGGGGATCTTCCATTTCCATTCAGGTTTAAGGGAATAAAATCTCTGCCTAAGAAACTGACCTACAGGCTAGTCTAAGTGGTTTTTGGGGTGGTTTTTTTTCAAGAAATAACATTACCATCCAGAGCAAGAAATGCTGTATCTGATCCTTTTCAAGATGCAAATGCAAATAAAAGCATCCTGATGACAACGCTGTTTGACATTCAAAATCACCAAGGCAGGCAGCTTACGCTGCAGAAAGCACCAGAGCAAAAGAGACGGCATGGCATGCCAGAGTTCCTTTTCCACAAACTATTCTAGCCCCAGGACCGCCCCTGCTGAAAGGCCTGAGCTTCCCTCTCCAGCGTGGTCCTGCCTCGCAGCTGCCTCTTCGGTGCCAGCACCGTGGCGTGAGCAGCCATGCAGTCAGCTGGATCAGGTGATTGATCTGTCTGAAAACTAACCCTACTAGGAAAAGAAAAGAAAGATTAGTTTTCAGTTGATCAGCAAGCTCTAGAAGTCATCTGTACAACAAAGAAGAGGCAGGACCGGCGCTCTCAATGGCATCGCTGGCCCAGGTCAACTAAGCTGCTTCAAAGGCTCTTGCTCGCTCCTTTGCGCACACAGCCACTGAGCCACCACTCCACTAAGCAGGCTGCCCCGAGTCAGGTGATGTGCCATAACCGTCCGCAAATCCACCCTTTAGAGAGGTTATTTAGACTAGCAGAGGGCAGAGTTAAATTACCCAGCAGCTGCCCCCAAAGGTCTCTGGCCGAAGAGGTGGGAACCACTTCTTCCTTGCATTTTGCAGAGAGAAAAGAACATCAGCCCATAGTTGGGGCCCGAAATTATTGGATGTAATTGGTCAGTGATATCATCGGGATGACTGAAGATGATGAAACTGGTAGAGAGGGACAAAGCAAACTGCTCTCATTCAGCCAGGCTCTGGCAGAATCTATTGATTCATAGCAAACAATACTAGAAACAATATTCAGGCAACCTTGAGGGTTTATTCTGGTTGCCACTCTATTTCAACAAAACAGATCCTGTTCAAAGCTGTAACTCTTACAAACTGTAAATTGACCACATGCACAATATACACATATAAACACAAATTAATCTTGATGATTATGATAGCGGATTTTATTTATCAAATAAACAATAGGAGAGGTACCAAAACTAAGCCTGATTGCGAATTCAGAACTGGACCTTATAGTGCCATGTTTCGTTATGCAACAACCTTTTTTCCTTTATTTTTTATAAGATCACTATCTCATTAAGTGACCAGGAAAGCTGTTACTGAGTAATGGATCACTTTATCCAAATTAGTCTGTTCCCAAGCATCTTCAGCCTGCAAAGAGATATACAGACTATAGCAAAGGTGGGAAAGATGTCCAGTGGAGAAGACATGATGATACTTGGATCAATCATCAGATATTAAAAGGGTTTGCACTATTACCATTCAGCATCAAGCTTAGAATTCTTCCTCTGCAGATAAAATAAGAACTACCCGAGACACTCAGACCTTGCTTCCAGTCTCCATCAGGTTTTAGTTAATAAGATATCTCAAGAGAGACAGACAAGAACACAAAGTCTCACAGACAATCAGGCACTGAGGTACAGCAAATGACACCAGGACATTAAGAATAAGAATACATTAGTAGCCTTGGAACAATTAGATAAAAACAAATGCATGTCTGATGACAAACAGGGAGAGTAATAGAGACAAATACCATGGCGTTCGCTGCTTTGAGAGAATTTTCCCCTCAGGTGGGTGACTGGGTTGTCCCAGGTAAAGGGAAGAGGAGCCAAGGACTTTTTCCCTCATGAACGACTGCATCCAGGGGCAAGAGCAGGCTGGGTAAGCCAGACCTCATCTGGGAGCTACTTCATTCCATGTCACCAACACGTGACCTATGCCAAAGCTGCTAGAGAATTCAGAGGCAAAAGAAAAGTCTTTAGTCTATAACTGCTCTACAGTGCTTTACCTGCGTATCACAGAATCGCAGAATCACAGAATATTAGGAGCTGGAAGAGACCTCGAAAGATCACTCAGTCCAACCGCCCTGCCTGAGCAGGATCATCTAGAGTAGATCACATAGGAACATGTCCAATTTGGTTTCGAATGTCTCCGACCTGCTATAACCTGGCATGGTGTAAAAAACCTTCGACAAAACGATGTACCTTCCAGAAATGTATTCACACACAGCTTTGGCTTCATCCAAAAGTCAAACAGCCATAGGAATTGGTTTTACATGTCACAGCTTGATCGCTCTGGGTACATGTGAGAGAACATGCACACATCTCATGAAAAATATTAAGGAGAGAAAAACACCAAGATTTGTAATTATACACTGATTTAGACATTATATTAAGATCTATTCTTCTACTTCTAGATACGTTCTTCGAGGAATACATCTGAAACATGTACATTACATGGAAAATCACACATTTTAAAGAGAAAAAAATACAGGTTTCTCCATTGGTATACCTTTCTTCGGAAACTTGGACTATAAATTAGCCAATGAAACAGCTCTTGACAAGAAAGAATAATTAACTCTTTTCACAGATGACCATTGATTAAAATAAGCTTATAAATACTTCCTATTTTCCTGCAACAATTTGCAATATGATGGATCTTACATTAAGTATCACAAATCGAAGTCTACTATAGAAATTAAACCTGCAATACCAGTAAAGGAAATTGTTTCATAAGCTGAAAGGCATCCCCCCACCAAAAAATGCAATGATGGGGGTGGGTTCTTTTCCCTCTCACTTTTGGCTCCACTGAGGTGGTGGTGACATTTTTGCCAGTTAATCTATGCTCTTGTATCATTCACTACTGAAATACAAAGACATAATGTCTGTATTGTCTTCTTTAAGTGGAATTCTAGAGCTCCAAAGCAAGTATTTTAATTATTAGACTTGCATTTCAGAAGACCAAAGTGTAACAAGGACATACTGTGTGTCCTGATCCTACAAACTCTTAGTCCAAAAGCATTTTCTGCTTGTGCATACAGAAACTAGTGAACTTAAACACAGGTGTGATAAAGATCAAAGATATGCACACCCTTCAACACAACTTCTTTAATCATTGTGCTAGCAAATGACATTTCTCAGAAGATTAAAGAACCGGTTGGTTTTCTCCTTACATTTGTAGAAACAAATAGCAAACCCTGAAATCATGTCAAGATCAAAATAAATTACTTTGTATTAGTATTTTTACATGGTTTTCTAAGACATTTGTCCTTCAATAACATAAAAGAAACAAGGTCTTCTTCCTTGCTAGTGCTTACATCATACATACGTACATATATATATATGTATGTATCTACATATAACTGTATGTATCTCAAAGTATCATATATACATATATGTATGTATATGTACCTCATATACATATGTATATCTATGTATGTGTGTATCTCAAAAGGTCTACTTCCAAGTATGCATGCCTGGTTTAACAGTTTCTTATTGTATAAAGCAGCCAGTATATGAACACTGGACTATTACAAAGCACCTTTAGGAGGAGAACATCCAGGTTAGTTCTGTAACTAGCATTTCAGACCATTTTTAGCAATAGCTACTAATAACTATTACTCTTAAAAGCCCTGAAGCAGTAGCACTATTGTGAACTAACCCCAAGGAACTGCCTCTGCAAATTCTGCTATCAATCTAACACTGAAAAGCAGCTCAGTGCTTCCAGAAACCTTTGTAAATTCCACCTCTTTGAGAATTTATTCTGGTAGCAGTTATCATCTACAGACCATACTGGGAAAAATCTGTCACTGCTGTAGATTCAAATTTTTGAAACTCACCTCAGGAAGACTAAAAATTGGCTCAATGGGCTCAATTAAAATACTAAGGCTCACCATAGCCTATTATTGAAAATAAGCTAGGAAAAAAAAATCAGGCTTTAAGAGATACCACATTTACTTCAAGTATGCTAGCTTGAAAATACATATAATTGAAGAATTATTTTTGTTCCACAAATGCTTAGTTATACTGAACTCTATTACAGTGAGCTATTCCCTACGTTTTGTAAAAGCAAGTTTGGGTTTGTGGGGTTTTTTTAGGCAATACATTTATAATTCTGTCAAGTATTAAGATCAACAATTGATCTGACTTTTTCCTCTACGGACTAGTAAATCTGTGGTAGCCAATTTAGTAGAAGCCATATTAACATTCAGCCCCACATAGTTTTATTTATTATTGCTCTATCTTAAACCAAACCAAAGCAAAAACCCACCAAAAACAAACAGCAAAAGATTTTGCTTCTGCTATTGTGTATTCAGCGCCGCATTTCCTTGGTGTAAGGACAACCTGAATCGCTATCAGCAATTTGAATGTAACAAAATTATTACTGCTTGTGCTACACAAAAAAAGCACTTCATATTCACAATTACCTCTTAGCACAGCTCATACTGAAAGAAATTCTAATATACGTGAAAGACTAAGCACCACTAAGAACCTCACAAGTAGTACATGCCTGGTAGTAACAAACGTCTGGTATTACTCGAAGACAAGGAACTTGCCGAAGAAACTGGGAATTTCCTACAGCCAAGCCACAATTTATTTGAGTGCAAATACTTTTACAGTTAGTGAGAATGAAGCGGCAGGCTTCCAACACAAGAAATCGTACCCTAGACTTTTTTTTTTAATATTTGTAGCAAAATACATTCATAATCGATCAATTATACATTCAAGCGGGGAAGCACAACATTAGCCTTTCATTGTGGATCGACATACAGTCTCATCACCAGAGAGCACAAACGAAATGCTAATGGCAGAGAAGATGAATGCCAATTTCCTTCACTTTGCTCCAAGTTTCAGTGGCTCCCTACAATAAAAGATAGCTGTTTGTGGAGACTGGCTTGTTCCATACCATTAACTCAGAACAAAACATATTTTTAGTGGGACAGCAGTGTTTACTTGTAAGAACTGATGAATTGTACACCACCATTTATCACTTGCAGACAAAGACATTCAGGCACAATTTTGGACATAAATCAAGGTACATGCTCCTAAATAAAAAAGGGATTGCTTAAGTCCCTAAAACTGCATAGATTGAGGTCAGATCGGCCATAGCAACCAAGAATGGTACTTAGGCCTCCAGTAAGACTTAGCAACCAATAAATGAGCTCAGAACTCTTTTCATCTCCACTGGTGTGAAAGCCAAAATTAAAAAGATTAGATCACGCTGCACTCATCACAATAGACTTCACAGTGAAAAAGTCATTTCTAGCCTTTGATTCACATCAAATAAATAACATTCATCCCTTCCATAATGAACAACTTTCAAAGTAAATTGAATCTCCATAGTGCTGCTCTCCCTTGCTGCACTGTATTTACATAACAATATATCACAGGAAGCTCAGAGTGGGTCTTGCAAATGGAAGACCAAGTATAACCATCTTTAGCGTCGATTACACTATATTCAGCTGTAAAATGTTTACCATTTAAACGTAACGCAGAGCACTTAGTAATAAACAATGCCTCAGATCTTGCGGTATGAAACTTTGCCATTATTTCAATATGGAAATTTTGTAGTAAACAGCTCCCTCCCCCTTTCCCTTCCAGTGCTCCCATTTGAGGCAATTCAGCAAATTGTACTTTCCAGGAGCACTGATGCTACTATTTGCCTAGCGCTTCCAGGAAAAGGGATGGGACTTTTATTTCATTTTTACTGCCTTCTCTTCTCACGGGTGCTATCCTCTTTCATATATTTTTTGGAGTGCTCCGACAATTCTTTTTAACATTCCAAACACATCGGTAACCCACTACTCCAACCTCACACAAAGCATTAGGTACTACTGGCTTTCCTCCTCCCCCACCCCCACCCACCCAGAGCGGCAGTTATTTGTAAATACGTGAAGCTGATCACAGCTACGGGAATCTGACACAGATCTAGCCCACAAAATCAGAAAACATACCCAGCAAATGCTTGTGCTGTATTGTCACCGTGTGCCCCGTATTTCCCGCACTCGATTGTTGTGATTACAAATGTGGATCGTCGCTCCTTTCTCACCGCAGGTTGCACAAACTGACACTTAAAGGGACGTGTTTGAAAGCTGTATATTCAAACAAATATTCTACATCTAATTAAAAATAGGCAGAAATAATTTCAGCCCTCTGCAGCAACAACTCATGTAGATTATAGTATCTGAACTCAGCAGGGAACCTCATTAATTTTTAAAACTCTCTGACCCCAGTGCAGTTAAGGGTGTAAAAATAATTACAAATTAGGGTTGAGGGAGCACTGTTTTAATATTGCATGCACTACCAGCTACACAACATTTTATCGGACATGGATATTTATTACAGCTAAACATTAATTTTAACATAGCCAGAATGAAGCTTTGTGGTTAATTTTAAAAATCCAAATGTTAAAAACGCTACATTTTCAGGAATGTAACTATAGTAGCCACCACCTCCACAGAAAAAACCCTGCCGGCTTTCTACAAACATTCTCGTAACACAAAGCACAGCAATTACAGGTTTAAAAGCTAGTAACAGCCTGGATACGGCAGTAAACTAAAATATTTCTATAACAAGCCACATTTGCAGCCTAACAATTTCTAACTTATTTAGAAGGCTATAAAACACTTGGCCAAGGGTATAAATATTCTCTCTTACCTAAAACTTGTCAGAAGAAAGATCCTTCTCCATTGTTGTCACCTCCAGTGCACCCTCTTGCCACCATGGAGATTGGTTCTGCTATGTTTATTGCTCTGTGCCTCAGTTACAGCTGTGACACTAATCTGCCTGCACAGACCAGCGAAGGGGTGTGCATGCATGTGTGTGTGTGTATGGTGTGTCTGTATGGGGTGCGTGTGAGCGGGTGTGCGTGCCTGGGTGAGGAAAGAGAGCCCGCCGGCTTCAGGACTAGGAACCTAAACCTCAGGCCAATTCAAGGCTGAATGAAAATGATCAAAGCTCTGTCCTTCATCAACGGAGTAGACAAGGTTTCTCTCCCCCTCCCTGACTTTCCTCCCCCCCAATGAGGAGTAGGGCTGTCATTAGGGATTCCCTCTAAAAAGCCTCTAACAGGGGCAGACCTTCTCCAGATTGCTAGTGCCTGCCCAGCAGTCCGTGCAGAATACAGGTAGCTATTGTTCCTGAGACAGATATGTAGCCAGCCACTCAGACTCTGACAGATCTCAACAAACCAGTGAGCCTGCCTTCAGTTTAACTCTTTATTTACTAGCATTTTACTTTTTTACAAAATCTCCTTTCGCTCCAGAGAGGGAGGGGCAGGGAAGAAGAGAAAAAAAAAAACAAAACCAAAACCCAAAAAGACAACACCACCACCACCCTACCACCCCAAATATTGCTCTGAGAAATCTGAAAAATGTTTTGAGTTTGACATGCACAGGCAGTAGCCTTATGCAAATTCAGCAGTATTGATTTTAATTTTGAAATCTCAGCTCGCCTGGTGTTGGACTACACAGCAAGAGCACACTTCAGCTAAAGCAGGATTCCAGCTCTGTAAGGAGAATAACTCCTGCTCTTCCTTCCTCTGAATCCTCACAATACAAGGGGAAATCAACCAGCTTGAATAGAGAGCATGCATCTTGGCTCAATTTCTCTAGTTATTAAGAAAGAACAGTTTAGTACAAATGCTTCAGAAGGTTTTGTTTCACCAGAAAAATTAGTTTTCAGCACTGGCTGGAAAAGAAGTTAGCACCTCCAACAGAAAACTATGCTAAAGCAAGTAGACAGTTACCTAATTAGTTGGCATAAGAAGCAGCAGATCCTCGCTTCGGTCTTGCAACAGTTTTATATTTCAATAAGGAGATTTTACTTGAACAAAAAGGTGGGATTTCATTTTATATGACATGTGGTTTAAGAATTTATTCACAAAGACACTGTCAATGAAGCTGTTAGGAAAAATATCCTGACATTCACACTCTGTGTTTGACTTTTAGGAAGTAATGCATTATTATAGGAAAAGCTAATGATTCTGCATTCTGTATAAATATTGCATAAGTTCAATTCAGGTGTATATGTCAGCTTTAAAACACTTCTTTTCTCTTCTTCTGTTTAAACCAGTCTTAACTTCATTTCAAGCAGGTTGTAGGAGAATGTGTGTGGGCATACCTGCTTTCAAGTGGGTGGGTTGCCTGGATTATATTAAGCCAATTTTAAGGCATAGTTAAAGATCATGAGACAACTTTTCACATGGCAATAAAATCAGATTTATAAAACACAGGCTTTGTTTTTTTTCAAATATCCAGGCTGCTAACACAGTGCAAAATTAGAGACATTACGTCAAAACTGTTATTTTAACCTGGCAGAACCTATCAACTCAGAAGCCTCCATATCCATTAGACAAAAAATCATTTTATCAGTAACTTCAAAACAATGTGTTCAAAAAACTGCACATAGTTTGCTTTGAAAGTCATCGATCATCGCTTTACGGTGTTTGAAGGCAATCTTTTCTGCACATTTGTAAATTTTACTCCACTCATACAAATGCCAGGCGTCCAGTGCCTGTCAACATTCTCCCGGTGCAGCAAATAAACGACTGAACAGGAAAGCAAACCACTGTTATTCAGTGTAACGCACCCTGTGTTACACTGAATACTTCCAGCCTACTCAATGTGCCTTTAAAGAACCAGGGCTCTGCATTCACAAACTCTGTCGCTGTTTAATTCTGGAGTATCTCCTTCATTTCAACTCAAATATCAATCCTTCCAGACACAGACAGCCATCACACTTTACTTTTTATCATCAGCTTGTGTAAATGCCCAATCTTGGGTAGGAAGAAATCTTTTGATTCTGAATATACTTAAGAATTAGTAGTGTTCTTAGATGAAAAGATCAATTTGTTTGGAATTCTGAAGCATTCTGCACTGTCTTCCTTCGTGTTTGGAGCAAACTGGTAACAAATTGCTGCCACTAAAACCAAAAATAAAATTAAGATTTGCTGGGGAAGTGTATGCCAGACAGATGATGTGTTGCTGGTGTAGAGTGTGGTGGAGTTGTGCCAGCCCCTTACGGGTGAGAATCTGCCATAAAGCCTTAACACCAAGAGGCAGCGGATACACGTTACTGCCTAGAAACATCAATCCTACCCAGCTCACGTTTTCAAGTACAGTATGGACAGGAGAGATACTGCACTGGAAAAAGAGGTCTGAAGCCCAGCCAAAAGCCACGTGACAAGCTCCCTAGCATGGTCATGTTTGATTTCATCCTCTGGTTAGGCCTCACTTTGTGTAATATCCCAGGATTTTTCATCCTGAACTGAGCCTCTCATACATCTCCAAAGCTGAGGCAGCCTAGTACAACCTCATCAACTGCTGGCTTGGAATCTACAGGAACGCACGTGGCATTCAGAAACAACACAGCATCAAACCCCACAGGTTTGTAGGAGAATGGAAAGGAAAGCTTTCCACAGCAAGCTCACATCAGAGCTGGGTACCTCAGGGGAAGAGAGAGAAATCAGTGCTACAAAGGTATCGCCTCCTCCTCAGACACCCCAGCCTGCACCCTTGAGAGGAAACAGCTTGCTTCAGGTTTTGAGAGAAGAGTGGAGTGACGTATTCTGCCCAAAGACCTCCTGCACTCTCTGGAGGTCACCTCTGAGCAGGAAGATGACTGCTCTTCCCCGTCAAGCCTACTGCAAGTCACCAGTAACAGAGGCCATGGTGTGAAGTACAAAACATGGGATTTATATAAAGGGTGGAGGGTGGTATTTGTTTATGATTATTGGCGCAACTCCATTTATTTATTTATTAATAACAAAAACCACACAAGCACAGAGGGAGGGAGCAAAAGGACACTGCTTAATGGGGAGGGAAAGCAAGGCTTTCTTTCCTTTTTCCTTTTTTTTTTTTTTTTTAATAGTACAACTGATTTAATAAAAGCAGGCATTATGGGCACAGCATTGGCTACCTCGTCTCATGTACTCTAGAAGAGTTTGAATCTAATTTCCCCGAAGGAGAACATAAAGAAAGCCAGGTATGTCCTGTACAATAATCATGCACCTGAGCATTTTGCTTGGGAACAGATTGCTGGAGTCATTTCTTTCAGCTAGCCCTCACAGCCCACTTTGGTGAACAAAGCCACATACCGGTATCACGTATCCATTTTCCTTCGGAGATTCCATTTTAGTGATTCTTTAGTAAATAGCTCTGTACTCAGAAATTATTCATATCAGACATAAAAAAACCCAGTGTTTCAGTAACTAACTGCGTTATAGAGGTGAAATGCACATAATGTATTTGAGGATGTAACCTCAATTAACCTTCTGCCTCAGTCTGTAGACAAACCTATCTATAAGAACTGAGCTCTCCCCATGATCAAAAGTCAGTTTTACAACCTCATGCTGTTTGTGGCTAGCTCCCTATATAGAAGAATTTAATGTGAGGGGATCTTTATGAGCTGGAATTCAAATTAAACTCGCTGTTATTCTTGATCTTCACTTCCTTAATATAAATGTGAGTATAAAATATGGTATGAGAAAGCACAGATTTTATTTTTAAACAAAATTATTTATTAAAAATGTAGTGAATAGACTTTATTGCATAAAATACTTAAAAACATAAGATAGCAAACAAAGATAAAACAACATAGAGACTGGAGCCAGGGCCTGTTTTGCTTAGGATGTAGGCAAGTAAAGCCCCTAGTTTAGAAAAAAAACTTAAAAGTAACATACGCTCAACTATGTTTGTACAGTGTGGTATAAAGCAACCAGGAATTGCAGTCTATAAGGTGTCCTTACCTTTCCCAAAATTTTATAAATACACATTGTTAATGAAAAAGCTTTTCTTTAAAATGTAGCGCTAAAGAGCACAACTTCTCCTCCCCCCCCCCAACTATTTCACAGAAACATAATTAGGGTATTGCATTCTCCTCTAGATGCTTTGTGAAAGCAAATGTCAGGGATTACGACTCAGGAAGATAATTACAAACATTCTACATAATAACATAGGAAACCTCCACCAGAGGTACATTTCACCAGTTCATGTTCCTCTTACAGATTACACTTTTGATATGTGATCTGTTGGGAAAAAGGAGTAGAAGTTGACAGTTTGGGGTTGTTTTTTTTTTGTTTTTTTTTCCCCTCCCCCAATTACTTTAGAGCTAACATTAGCAGACTAAACCTCTGTTCAAATAAATGCTTTTCTTTTTGTAAAGGTTTGGATTCCAAATCCCAAAGACAGACTTTACAAAACGTCCCTCCATTCAACACTGAGCCCCAAACACTTACCTAGCTAACTGGTATGAATTAACAGCAATGGGGCATATTCACATACTGTTGAAAAAATTAAGTCATCTCTTTTCAAAAAGATTACTTTTTAAATCAGTCCTGCACCCCAGTTCCATATCAATAAGAGACATAAATAAACAGAACAAGATATTTCCCTATTGCAACAAAAAAACCCCAACCAACAAAAACCCACAAAAAAACTCCAAAACACACCCCCCTTCCCAAAATACGGTGAACACAAGCAGAATTTTTCACCATGGTTCCTAAATTACAGAGGTTTAAATAACCAGAATAGGTTATACCTTGACAATTCACTTGTTAGCAGGAATTTACATTTATCAATTGTTTTCATCAGCTTAGATGGATTTTGACCTACCGCTTTAAGTGCTGATCCATGGGAATCGCTGGTTTTGAAGGGCCATAAGTAAAGTAGCTGGATGGAGAAAAGCAGTCAGGACTGTCCCTATAGCTTCAACCTGCCGTGCATAGTTTTCTTCCTTGGAATCTTTTGATAAAAGTCAGAATACAATGTGATTTATTAATGTAGCTCAGTCATTACAATTCAGAGCTAAAAATGTTATTGGACTTCCCTCCAGCTAGTGCTGTTTAAGGAAGCCTTTAAAAAGCAATTTAATTCCATTCTACAAAGTCAAATTTTCTCCACAGATAATTGGTTTTCATTATACATATAAAAAGCTACAGTGAAGCCAATATGTCAAACTATATCTTTTTTAGGGTTTGTATTTATAACTGAAAGACAGACCTGCTTTTGCAAGAATCGTGTTGTCTTTGTTTTGCTACTGCTAACCTAAAATCTTTAGTGTTAATAACATAAGCACACACTATAGTAGCATTCACCAATATACTATGAAATCTGAATATAATCAAGAATTCTTCTGGCATTTCGCATTTATAGCCAAATAATTTTGTGCTATCATCTGTCACAGATTAAATCTCCGTATGTAAACTTGTTCAGTAAGAGTTAAAAACATTCACACTGTTTTGAGAGCTTGAAACACTTAGTTGGAAAGTACTTGCCTGGCTTGGGTCATTATCAGTATATTTTAAAACTGCCACACAGAATCAAATAGTAAAGCTTGTTATCATGCATGTATATAGAATATGTATTACCACTGGGCTCGTTTATAAACGAGCCTAGGAACAACAGTGCTCTTTTGAGCATCTTGAAACATCAAACTTGCAAGGCTTATACTCTAATACAGCAGAGCAACAAAACAAAGACATCCAAAAGCTATCAAAGTTGGAAATGCAAAAACAAGCATTAAATTTTTCCATAATTAAAGTACTTAACAAAAAACCCCATACTCACTGAAGCCTGAATCCTGTTTATGGCAGATATATATGACTAAAAATAATCTTTAAGATAAAGGGATGAAATGCAATAAAAATACTTACCGGATACCTCATCTTGCTTTGAATTCATGTCTTTTCCTTGTTTCCTTTCTTCCTTTTTTTTTCTTTTTTTCTTTTGAATAAGGCGAGGCGATTCAATTTTAAAGAGCTGTGTTAGTTACTGTCCTCCTGTTCCTGCAGCTCTTCAGTTGTAGGTACAGAGGAGCTTGGCTGGCATTGTTTTAAGATAAAGAGAGTGGCCTGCGCGAGCCAAGATATTCTGTACTGTCTGAGGATCTCTGCAGTGCTCTTAAACTCCTCCACCGAGACAGGTATTTGTTGCTGTCTGTTGTCCAAACAGGTTCATCAGAGCTCTTAGAGCCACCTTCATTTTTCAGTCGAGGAGGCCCTATGTGCTAAGAGGAGAGAGGTTTCTTTCTCTCTGTATTTATTTGCTTTTGGATTGGAGGAAGAGGCTCAGAGATTTTCAATTTGAGATCAAAGCAGGCACATGCAATGGGACGAAACATAGTTTTCTCAATTGTGCTCAGAATAGTAGTCCCCTAGTTCCCACATTCAGTGTTCCCAACTCCATAAGCCTCACGGGGGGGAAAAAGATGGATAGTTATATATACACAGGCACACAGGCGTACACAAACACGCACACACATTTTAAATATATTAGTTTTCCCCCCTCGCAGCACTGCAGTCTCTCTATTGTCAAATAATAACTGTATCTGAAAAGAAAGCACTTAATAAGGCTAAGGTCAGACTGCTTAGACTTGGCATTTGCTGCGATAACAAATCAGAAATGATAGCATCGCACAGATTTATGAATTTTTTGCCCCCGCAGTCACAAACATCAGACGTTTACTTTATAAAGAAAGCTTTTAGATTCTTCCTGCAGTTTCCATAGTGATTTCATTTTTTCTCTTTTATCACAGATTGGCTGAAGTACTGCTACCCTTTGTGCTTTAAAAGGCTTGAGCTACCAACTGTCGATATAAAGGCACTGGAGCTGAAGCACACATGCAACACACACTGTCAAAAATAATTGAAATAGATAAATGCTGCCTAAAAAAAGGTTTTGGTATTTTCTCTGCTTGTCCTGAAGAGTACAGTAGAACAGTATTTCATCTGAACAAATGTTATTAACTGAGGCCAACCGTACTAGTGCTGTTTCCCATAACGTGTGATACTTCTATTAGAGCACTTGTCATATAAAAAAAATCTCTTCACAAAAAAGCGTTAGTGAAGCTTACATCATGCAAAATGCCCATCCTCATTAGACATAAACAAAAGCACTTTCATTAATTTTTTGACTCTTTTAAAGATAATGCTTATGCCAATGAAATTCCTCCTCTAAGAAGTTTATTCTTTTAGAGAGCATAATGGTTTAAGGAACAATTACGCTGTTTCTGGCAAAGCAAACAAGGCTCCCTCTTGCTGGAAAGATAACCACCTTTCAAAGTAAGCCTGAGGATTAGTTTCTGCTTCACCCCTTGCTAAACAAATGAGCCTGTCGTCTCCTCATAAAACAGAACTCAGCTAAGTAAACACTTTTTTTTTTTTATTCAGTTATCACGCCCTTAAAAATGTAGTCTTTAGATTGCAGGATGGGAGCACAGTGTTTCCCTATCCCAGTTTCAACCAAGCTCAATAGAAAGTGGGTGCATGGTTAACCCTAACCAGTGGCTCCCCTCTCATGAGAATTTCCACTCTTTTAAGTCAGAGATGCTCTAACTTATTAAAAATCCTGAATTCATATCATGTAGTGATAAATGTATTACAAAACTCCTAGAGCTGGAAGTTTTCCAGGTGAATATAAAAATAATGAGATTCCTTATTTACATATAAAATTGGCAAAGTTAATACAAAATTCACAGGGACAAATATTTTTAAATCCTACAGAAGACAGTGCAGTCACTTTAATGTAGGGAAAAAAAAATCAGGCAACTTTCTTTTGGATATATTTATGAAAATGAATTATTTATTTCCAAATTGGTTATCTATGGAACTCTATCAAACTCCTTCTTCTGCTGTCATCTAGTTATGAGGGTGTTATACAACTGTCTTTTGCTGTTGGGATATTAAAAACCATCTATTAGGCATTCACATTCTCTAAATAGGCAGCAACTGTGAGCATAAAGTATGCTAATACTTAACTGTCAATAAACTTTATTGGAAGAAATAGTTTGCAGCATGGTGTAAGTGAAGGACTAAATGTAAATTGATTACCAATAGAGATTTAAAATCAAAAGCAGACAGTTATTAAGATTATGCAGATTACTGACATACTTCTCAAGTGGACACGGCCAAAATCAATAGAGAAATGCAGCAGTTTTGGGAAAGATGTGGGTTATAGCTGATGCTGCCGTGGGACAAGAGGGTGGGTCAGCTGAGCTCCCAGGGGTCCTGTTACCCCTTGGTAAGCAGTCGCCAAACTGTAACTCATAGCACACACGATAGAATCCAGACCTACTCCTCATACCTATTTTCCACTGTAAGCATCTCAAGGGTCATTTAATGAGCCAATTAAGCACCGTATTTGAGTAATAAATGTCATCTGACTTACCATGATAAATATTGTCTTTGTCCAGATTTTTCATGCACTCGTAAAAAAACCAAACCCAACGAAGCACGCTAAACATCAGCAATTAGAACCCTGTCTTTCCAATTGGATTACAACTTCTCGCACCCCCTTTCTTAAATGTAGAGCTATTTTAAAAACCTGCATGCACACATACCTCAACACAAACATGAATCACTCCAGGAGAATTTCTATGCAAGGGGAAAACGTTGTTTAAAAATATCTCATCAATAAAAAAAAAAAAAACCATGAAAAGGTTTTGTCCTAGAAGAATAAGGATGAGAAATCTGTCTTTTACAATACAAAAATCATTGAAGCCAGTTTCATCCTACCTAGAAACACTAAATCATGTTCTCACAGGACTTTCTTTCCAAACTTTACATATATAAGACGTTCAAACAGTTCCTGCAAGATTCACAAGGCAATTGATTTTTCTGAGGATTGTATAAAACTGCTGAATTTACCCACCGCCTTTGTCCAAACCGGTGAACCCTCAGGAAATTATTTTTATAGGAGGAAAACACAAACTAAGTATTTTCTTTTAACCATTAGGGACTAAACAGGGCATTCAAAATGAAGAGTTGACTAACAGTCTAAGTTAAAACAGAATTTCATGCTCCTTTACACACAGCTCTGCATATTCTCCTTGGAGAAAACTCTTAAATACATCAGGAATGTGATAACTAAAGGAAGCAAATATTTGTTGCTATAAGCTTTTAGTTAAATCTCTTTTAGCATAAATGATTCCTCCGTAATGCAGCTGACAAGCGTTCAGGACATTCAACTCATTCTCCTCATCAAATAAGAAAAATAGGTCAGGCTCTGAGTGTGACAGTCCTTCCCCCTCACACTCCACAGGTAGACCTCACGCAGACACTGTTTGTCTTTTAGCTTAGACAGCAGGGGCTAATACTTTTAGTTCTCAAAGGCATTCATCAAAATACATAGCAAATATATATATATATATATATAAAATCTAAAGAGAATTATCCTTCCTCAACTGATCTTCAGCAAGGAGACCACTCTCCTCAGCAGACTACAGGAGAAGGGGCAAGGAGAGCAGACTAGGTTGACAAAGAAACAGACTGTATCGTTCTTTGCTTCCCCATATCACCCTGCAAACAGCCCCTTAAAGGAGATGAAAAATACGCTTCCAGTGTCATTCTTGGACACATAGTGAGGGACCATACTCTCCCTTTAAAAGAGAAAAGAATCACCTTTTGTTTCACTCCCCTGGTGTTTCCTTAATTTTTCCTTCTGGGGAAAAAAGAATTGCTACTGTCTCAGATTTCCCAAAATCCTCCCCTAGACCAAGTGCATCTATTCAAAGTCTGAAAATCTGCAACGTACCGTGAGGCATGAACTACAAATTGTTTTAAAATTTATGGTCCTAGTTCAATCAGCCAAGAACTCTACAGTCTTAAATCACAGAATACCTCTAGTTGGAAGGGACCTATAAGGAACACTAAGTCCAACTCTTGGCTCCTCGTGGGACTACCTAAAAGTAAACCATATGACTATGAGCATTGTTCAGATATTCCTTGAACTCTGACAGGCTCAGTTCTGTGACTGCTTCCCTGGGGAGCCAGTTCCAGAGACCAACCACCCTCTCACTAAAGAACCTTTTCCTAATGTCCAACCTGAAGTTCCCTGACTCATCATTCATTCCATTTCCTCATGTTCAAAGTGACCTACCAGTTCTAGAAGTGGATGCTTAGTTTCTACTGGTCAGTGCCAAAGCCAGTGGCTTGTATAGAGTCATGAATTCCCTATCTAAGGCATCAGTAATTTCCTGAGACAGAACAACTAAAGCTCCCCAGTGAGATCTTGAAATATATATTTTGGGGGAAAAGGGCAGCTTTTCAGACTATCCTTAAGATCACACATATGTTTTGCTTGCACAGAAGTGGAATCCAAGAAGTCACTCACTTTCTAATAGGGAAAGAAATTACCCAAATACAGTAGGCGTAGCCTGAAGTGTCCAACTAGCTGTGGGGAGCTAGTTGTAAGCTCCTAAAGGACAGTTAAACACTCACTGTATTTGGGCCGGTGTTAGAGAGTACAGAAGTTCTTCCCTGCTTTGTTTTCAGTGGCATCCCAACTTGCTAAAATATGTAGACATAAAACTGTTTGCTGGAAATCTTCCTTAATGAATGAAAGCATCAGATGCATCTATAAGAGTGCCAGCTCGGAATCAAGGACATAACGAACTGCCTACGCCAGTTCAGTAGAAAATTTGCACACAGATTTTTCCTTTCAAATAGATGGGGAGACATAACTGTGGTACACAGAATATCCTCAAACATATTTTATCCATTCACTGCGAAAAGACTCTTGTTGGAGATTGCAAATTCCATTCCTACAGTATCTAAAAACTGTACCAGGACACGATGGCATCCTCTTATCAATGGAAATCAACAACTAATACCAAGAGAAAACCCTTTTTAAGCTGTATTTATTTACACGTTACGTAGGAGTGTGCTTAGGCACAACTACTGCTGTAGATGCATCCTTCACAGCTGTGAACACAACTATCCCTAGTTACTACAATACAGTTATTATAAACAACTGCCACCGATTTGGGCACACCAGCAACTATACGCACATTAAAGCTTTACTTTAATAACACCCGAGCATTTTCTAAAAGGGCACCCAGCAATACAATTCATATCTATCACAGTTTTCTGTTCCTCTGCCCTTTATCATGGCTGAAAAGAACCTTTGAGGGATTAAGATGAAAGGATCTCTTTCTGTTGGCTTGTTGGGGTTTATTAATGTTATTGTTTTCTACATACTATTGTGTATTTACACTGGCAAGGTTAAAAATGTTTCTACCAATGAAAGCGGTGATTCAAACAAGATTTATGATGATTCTGAGCTCCTGGGAGAATCCCAGAGTCTTGCCACAATCCCCAAGATTCCTCTGTGTCCTACAGAGATGACTTTTAACACTGCCAAAGAAACACTAGATAATATCTTAAAGGTCTCTTCCAACCCAAGTGAGTCTATGATTCTGTGACACTTTCAAACACAGCACCATCTTGGAGCTTTAGGCAACATTTAGACTGGAAGAATCCATGGTAGTAACTTTTTCGGAATCCCTGACTAAAGTACACACACTCAGAGGGCTAACTACAATAGACATAAAGTATCTGTCCTTTCTGTTGTCAAGAAAGCTCCTCCTAGGCTCCTCTACACACACACATATTGCTCCTTGTTTCTAAGCTACATCTTTTAACTCTATTAATGGAATATTCCAGCAATACATCTGATTTTAAACAAAAAGTGATCTCTTTGCAGTGGGTCTGAAACAAGAAGCGAAAATACAAGAACTGCAATGCACATCTTCCAGGGAATGTTGAGAAAGGAACCTCATACCTGCAGTCTTTCATGACTGATGCCAATCTGATTCAACATGATAAGGCACAAAGCCAGGCCCCCAAACACCCAACATTTTACTCTTTGCCCTCCCCACCCTAGAAGAATGGATTCAATTTTTATTGTATAATTAGTTTTTATTTATGAAATCTTGAAAGAATGCCAAATCAGTGTGATTTCAAATGTGCTTCCTTTTTTACTGGACCCTGAAGAAAATAATTTAAGAAAATTTCTGAAGAAAATAATTTTACATATTTTAATAGAATAACAAGCACATATTCTGCACAAGGGTAGGAACTGTGTAACATTATCATTTCAAAGCCTATATCATTCAAGCAAACTGATTATGTGCAAAGCTCTACTAGTGCAAGTACAAGTTAACTTTTTATTAAGATGAATCAAAAGTGTTTTCAAGAGTTATTTTGTTAAATCCCTTATTAAACTTATCACAGGCTTTGTGAAAATCTAAGGTAATCAATACTGAACCTTATCCCATAAAGCTGCAAATTAAGATCCAAACTTGATCATTTTAGAATGCAACAGATCTTTTAAAATAATACTTAGCATTTATTACACTATACTAATTAAGCTTCAACATGCCCGTGAGGCAGGCAAGTAAAACCTCATTTTACAGACAAGAACATTTAGAGTAGACAGAAAGGTTATGTACATTGTCACTGATTAGAAAGAAAAATCTCTGACCCATAGCTGGAATTCTTTGAGCAAATTGTCAGCACATATCCACGCTGTCAAGTTCCTCCTTCAACAACTTGCACAGTTTAACTGAAACACAGAACAAGGAAAAGTTAGACAAATACAGAAATGTGGACGCATTATCAAGACAAAAAACCACTTGGACAAATAACACTAGGAGAGAAGTGGCTTGCTTCCACTTCCTCAGAGTTTAAGGAAATACAAAGGTGAAAAGGAAACGGGGAGACATAAAAAAGCACTGATAATTATCAAAATGCTGAACCCTCTCTGGATCTATCCAAGGACTTGAGGAAAATTTTCTTATTAGAGCTCTGCAGTTACCTGTGACTCAGGCACAGCAGAGAAGTGCCCACAGAGGCGATGCTGGAGGCTACTGAGTAGAAAAACATCCCTCGGGGAACTAGTTTGCTCTTTTCTGGAGCAAAGCGGAAAGCACTTGGTGTTTTCTTGGACAGAGAGATATATTTGTGGTGTTTGCTCACATCTGAAAGAGTAACTTGATTACTAAGTCTTTCCAAACTCAGCTGTATGAAGAGCTGCTCCTGTTGTTCACTTCATATGGATGTGCCCTGCCTAGCATGCACACTGCCACAGAAGTGATGAGCAGGTGAACGTGCTACTTTGAATGATAGATGGCCTCAGAGCTGAAGGATCTGAAATACACTCCATTGTGGCAATTTATGTAACACACCCACAGCGGTGCCTTGCTGGAAAGAGAAGATTTAAATGTTAGCATGACAACTCTGTTTAAGCTCTTTCAGGCATAACCAGATCTCTGTTCGCATGCAAAGCTAAACATAGTAAGATCAGCTAAATTCTGGTTTTGAAGGCATCATCATGCAAAACAATTTCAGGAACGAGTGTTTAAGAAAAGATAAACAATCACCTCTGACTCAGCCTTCAGCCACTCTCACTCTCCTACTGCCCAAAGCAGTGAGATATATATACTCAGCCTGGCAAAACAGGACTGTGAGAACTGGAAACAAAAGAAAGAAAACCCCACAAGCTATCCCAGGTCTTACATGTCCAAGTTGAATAGCATGTATCCAAGTATCTCAAAGCAGTGCCTTGGAAGTGGACATTGCATTACCTGAGAATTGCAGAGACCAGACAAAGCTTTGGAGTCTTCTTCAAATGAGAGGCTTAACCTGCAAAGAATCTGTAGACACTCTGTGGGTCCTCTCAGCTAAAGTCAAGTGGTATTGCATTCCAGTTATGCACACATCAGCTTTAGAATCAAGAATGCATATTCTGTTGGGATTTTTTTTTCTAAAAAGTATTGGGTTCTTTAATAATCTACACTTTCTTCTGCTAAAGATACGGAAAGACTCATTTATTATGCCTTCTTCATTAAGTTGCTGTCACATTTATTAAATATGTCAGGCAAAGTAAAGAGATGAAATGGCAAACTTTTGCATGGCCTAATAAAGCTCAAAGCAGAAACATAGGTATTTCCATACTGATTTTGATTAAACCAAATCACAGAAAGGAAGCATCACAGTAAAATTTACTTGCTATCTCCTGAAGGCTGCTGTCACTTACTCTCTTGCCTTCTCCTCTTACACCTGTCGGGAGGAGAATAACCACAAATGATCTTGTGTAAAGGCCATATTGAACCAAGAGAACTTGAAAGTTCACTATTCTAGCATGCTAAAAGGCAAATTAACATAATTTAAGACAATTTTAATTTTCTCATATAAGCGTGTGTATATATATGTGTATATATATAAATTTAAATTATACCTGCTATTTCTTCATTTGACGCAGTGACTATGAAAGAAGGCAGCAGGCTACTGAAAGCATAATCAAAAGCCTTGAGGGAATCTGACATAACTGGCCTGCCTAGACGACATTCATACAGTTTGTAAAATAAACACTAAGTAGTGCATTGGTATCAGGAGGTAGAGAGTTCTTCCACAGCTACACAGAGGATGCTCCCTTATTTTGTTCAGAGATAATACAGAGTAACAGGGAGCAACACTGACTACTGGCTGGAGTGACACAGAATCCGTTCCCTGTCTGGGTCACCAAGACAGTATTCCCTTGATAAAAGGAAGATTTCTTTTGGCCTAGACTTTGTGTTATTGCAAGACTGGGATTTTAAATGTGGTTTCAAGGGTACTCTGAATCTGATAAAGCCTGACTATCAAACTGTTGCTCACACCTTTAAAACCAGTAGTAATGATTCAAAATCTTCTCTCAGCATTATACGTAGAAAGCTTAAATGAGATTACTGCACTTCTATGCTGATACTTGTATATTGTGAAGAAGATTAATGCCTCAGCTTTATATTACATTTGCATTCTATGTACTCATTCCATGAAAATAATGCATTAAATAGTTAGCATATAATTTGGGTGCCTATCAGCAAAGCATGCATCCTACTCTCAACGTTGGCTTCTCACATTAACATTGTTGCTAGACACTGAAAAGATTAACTACGTAAGTGAAATACACTCATTAGCCTTAAAATGATCATAACAGATCTACATCGTATCTTCAAATTGCTTTTCAAAGTGCGGTTTCTATTTTTATAATCAATTTCCTAACTAAACTACATTCATCATTATGAAAACAAATCATGTAAGTCATACACACATTTTGTGTCCCCTGTCTCCCTGTGACAGACATTGATTGAGAAAGGAACAACTAGTTTCAACCCCCAGTAAGCAGCTGGTATCCTTAGATAAGAAAATCTCTGCACACGGCCGAGCTTCCAATATTGTGAAAAAATGATGCAGTAGAAAGAAAAAAACCCAACAGAATCCCAAGTTCTTACATGAGACAACATAATTTATAACCAATATTCATAACATAACTTAATTATCACATTTGTTTTTGTATTCTGCCACTACAGTGCAACTAACGCTTCCTTTGGCATCCTTGGACTTGTTCCTGGGAATACAAAATACATCACAACAGGAATATATCTGACTTTTGGTATGAGAAGATCAGAGAAGAACAGTTGAAGGGCAAACTTATGCAATAATTAAGCTTTGATATATGACAGTTTGCCCTTCATGACTCATTCATAAGATCTTAATATTGTGAAAAGTCAGAGCCAAGCTCAATCCCACTACCATTTCAGCAACTATCTCAGGGTAGAACTGGGATGTCTGATTGTCATTTTAGCATAAATGGTGTAAAAGCAATTCAAACACGTTTCTCTGCTTAGAAATCTTATCACTGTATTTAATAATTTTATTTAAAGACATACCTTTTATAAAACAATGACTCAGATATCAAATAAGGCAAAGAGATTAAAGAAGGGCAAATAAAAACTGGAAACTCAAGTAGAGATAACTGTCACTCAAAGTCACATTCTGGTTGATTCACAGGGATAGCATGTTAAAGGCCAAGCAACCAGCTTGCAGTGACCGTACATGCATTCATTTCAAAATAAATTCATGAGAAAAGTTTTACCTAGTGATGAAAGAGCAGAAAGTAAAGGGTTTCTTTGGGAATAAAACCCTTTTGCCCTATTGAGGAGGAAAAGAAAAAGAGATGCAGATGTTAAATGTCATCCTTTAAACACAAAAACAAAAAAAAAAACTGTATGTTTTGCCAGTGTAAAAGAAAAATTGAAGAACGTTCTACATGTACTTAAACCTAGACAATCCTTCCTAAATAAGGGAAGGAGTACTATAATTTCCTTATTAGCCGCCCCCTTGCTCCAGGATGACAGTAAAAAGAAATCACCAAAGAAGCTGTTGTCCCTTCTGTGCAGTGCACCATACTCTTGGCAAGCTGGGCAGGAACAAAAAAGCATGCATGGTCCTTCTTCAATTAAGCACTCAGGGCAGACAAAGTGGCCTTCAGCTTCCATAATTAAAGAAGAAAAAGGCAATTGGCTTTCAGGCCATAAACTCTTGCAGAAAGAGCAGCTAAGATCTGAAAGAAACAGGAAGAACTAAAGATCCAGATAAAAAAGCTAAGGGAGAAAAAAAAGAACACAAAAGAAGAACAAAGAAAAAAATCATGCACAAAGCTAACTATCAAGAAGGACAATTTTAAATTGTTCTCTTTTTTTTTCTTTAACTCCTTGCTCCTTTCCACCAAATGCAATTTATTTTCATTTTTAAGTAAGAATACTCACTTCTCAGAGACTGTAGATTGTTTTCTGTTTTAAAAGAAAAAAACTAAGCTATTGAGCTATACGCATCAACAATAATAAATTGTACCTCCAGTGTTTTCAGGCAGTGACACTCAGCTATAACTCCAAACATGTTTTGTGTTATATTGTGTCTCCTGCCATTCTGGAGGCGTTTGCTTATTGGTATATATTATAGTAAGATAAATGCTAGTTCCTAACAGCTGAGTGCAAGCTATGTTTTCCATAATCTTCAGGAAAAGATCATGAGAAATATGGATCTGGGGATTTGTGAGTTTGACCACTGATGAATGTCTTATCACTACAACTGTTCAGGAACACCTAAAAACGTAAGGAAGAAGGAGGGAAAAGTAGGCTACTACTGCTACTATTACTGAAGGGAAAACAAAACAATCCAAAACAATATCACAGTCCCCTTTCCTTTCAGTCAGTTATGAAATAAGGTGTCAATTTCACATACTGTATAATCCAAAAACGATCAGGTGTTGCACTTGGTGAAAAAATGACAAGAATTCTCTAAACATTTTTTAAGGGACCACAAGGAGATGGGAAGAAGAAGAGATTCAAGTCACATTAAGACACAATTGTTCTTTATCTAAGCAGTAAGCAGAGATCTTTAAACAGAAGCTGCCTTCACAGACTTCCTACTATGACACACCAGTAAACTCATTTGGTCCAACACCTCATCTGGAAAACACCTACAGCTCGCTGCTGCTGCTGTCCTGCACAGAGATTCAAAGGATGATACCAGACTGAAATGCCAGCACAAAGAAACTTATCCTTCATCGCCTATGCCTGATCCAACCAGAAGCATCTGCTCGCACTGCCTGCCAGTCTGTTCTGCAGACCTAGTAAAAGTGTACAGCTGAAGAGACAGACTTAATTTCAAATGAATTAAATCATAGCCAGACTGCTATTTGGCATAATGAGAAAGAACTTGCCCACTCCTTTTCTGTTTACATATAAAAATGCATTTGTATTGCCTGTCTTCATTTGGACTGACTGACCTTGAGGGTTCGCGGGTTCTGTTTTGTTGCTGTTCCTTTTTACTGTGCATGCCTGATAAAAATGATCTGCACACTGTGACACAGGGGAAGACTTGGATAGGATGAGTTCTCTGGTGTGTTGAAATATTACATCATGTTTATGTTGTCCATGATGGGCTGAACTGCTGTTTTACCTTGCTCCTTTTACAGCATATGTAAAAAGAACTGATCCATTGCTTTCAGAAAGAAACATTTATATGCCATTCCTATAAGCATTTTAGCTCATGCTCCAAACAGTATTCCAGATCTTAAAGTATTGTATGACTGCTCTGACACTGCAGCTGGAAGGCTGAGTAAAGCTTCTTCCAAAACATTAGCTGTCTGAGAAACAGGAGAACATCACCTGTGAAGGCCACCTTCTGTCTTACACTTAACACCAGTATGTAAAAGCAATGTATCCACAACATTGTTGATACCAAAATGATAATAAATGCAGAAGAGGACATAGGCCTCTGCATTCTTTAATGTTTAATGATCTTCATGAGTGGCCACAGTTCCAGAAACCTCTTGTGTGGGAGAAAAGTTGCACCTCATGAATGAGGAAGGCCCTCCCCCCCACCCCAGAAGATTATGTGTTTGTGTGTGTGTGTGCACATAGGCAGGTCATAACCAGCACTATATACATAAATCACACAGAGCTGTGTACACACATACACCCCTTTGTCATAGCTCCTAAGAGTGTTCACAGCCAAAAAAATACTCATGAGTATTTGGGACGAGTTGTCTATGTTTTCATTGAGATGTCCTCTTCTCAAATGGAAAGAATTCTAAACCGCACCAGCCAAAGCAAAAGATCAAAAGTTGCAGCTAAAGCATTTACCATGAAATCAAGACAGTTGTGAGTAACTCAATGTATGACAAAGATGCAAACAAGCTCCAGCTGCCAAAGACATGCAAGCTGATGTGGGGTGACAAAGAAGGATTAACGTGAGGGAATCTCAATACAAGGAGCTGTCACTTTCTGCCTGCAGTACCACAGTTTCTTCTTTCCCCTTTCTCTGCGTATGTGCAGTGGGAGATTGGGTAAGGCTGACTCTGAAAAGCATTTCTAAATTATATCGTATCACCTGCAGAATCTGTTGGGTAGAAAGTAGTCTGATTCGAGTTTATAATCCCTGGAGACATGCATTCAAATTCAAGTCAAAGGTTATTCCCTTGGCTTTAAAGTTTTCCATTGCTACAGCTGAAAGGAGAAAGTTTTGACAACTGAAATTTAGATCTTCGAGAAAAGAATAAAGAGACAGTGAATAAAAGTCTCTGAATATAACACTGCAGGGGTCCTTCTCACAGACAGAAAGATAACCAAATAGCAGTTCTAGACCTGTCTTTTTCTAATATTTTGTCTGTTTTCTTACTGAAAAAAGGTATCCTCTTTAAAGAAGGAAATTCACCATCTTAAACTCAGTTTTAGGAACTAAAATGAACCAGACTGGTAATATTGAGAAGACCCAAAGTAACCATCCTGCCTGATGAACCTTAGGTATGAAAGAGTCCCAAGGGCACGTTTCTGAACTGCCTGACATTCAATTAGCCAATCTTCTTTGATCCTGTGGAATTACTTGGTTGAAATACATCCTCTTCCATGAGTAGTATTAATAATGTTACATCACAGTCTGTTTGCTAGTCATTTTCCAATGGAAACAAAGGTGAAAAACATTTCTCTCCCCTTTCTTTCTTAAATTTCTGAACAAAAATCAACAAATGCAGCTCTCCTCATCGCTTTGCTACTGTTGGCTTTCACAGCCATGATGGAAGGCAGGAGGGTATCTCGATTGTACACTCTTCATATGTTAAGCAACATAACTTCACAGCTCCTGCAAAAAACACGACAAAAGAAAGGTGAAACATTTATTCTGTTTATGGCAGTTTGTGAAGCTTAAGACAAGAAGAGAAACAAATACTATTTCAGGGAGCAGCAAAACTGTCAAATACTGGATGGAAGGTTTTCCTCTGAAGTTCAAACAGAAGCTTTAGAGTTATGATACATCTATTACAAGACTTGAGAATCTTAGGGCATTCTCAGAAGTTGACTTTTCTCCAACTCATTTTTTCACCTCTAGTTTCCAGTATCACACATAAGACATCAGGTCCTCTCTGTCCCTTGACACTAGTCACCAAGATCAGAACTGGCATCAGATCTGCAGTCCTCAGATCCAGACTTGCTCTGCTGATGACAAGAAGTCTCACTGTACAGGTTTCAACGGTAGCTAGTAAAGTCAAATGCTCTTCGGCAGAATTTCACACTTGTGCCAATTCCATGTATCATGGTGCTGTTCTCACACTGTTTATCAGCAGGGAAGGCAGAGACAGCCTTTGAACTCTGTTTACACAGACACACTCTCTCCATAGAGAGAGGTTGTTTCAGAGCCCTGAGTGAGGTACAGAGACACCCCACAGCCTTTCCTCTCCTCACACCTCTTGGGCTTTAGCTGCCAGTGCTCAAGACTAGCTCTAATAAAATCAGTGCTAGTGTGTAACCTTGGATCAGCTGCTGGGAAAGCAGCAGGTACACCTGCACCTTGCTGGTCTTCACCAGCT
Source organism: Heliornis fulica (assembly GCA_013399135.1). Taxonomy (NCBI): domain Eukaryota; kingdom Metazoa; phylum Chordata; class Aves; order Gruiformes; family Heliornithidae; genus Heliornis; species Heliornis fulica. The sequence continues at coordinate 98,100 of VXBZ01005448.1, forward strand.
AGTCCTGGCTTGACCTCACCTCCACCAGCCCAGGTTTGGCAACAGTTTCTGGTCTGGGTGAGGGATGCTGCTCGTGAGCAGAGGCTACAAGGAGAAGGAGATGCAGCAGCAGAGGGCAGCACACTCAACGCTGAGGATACCTCTTCAGTCCTCAGGAGTGCAGAAAAATCCAGAGAAGTGCTTTATAAAAGCCCTGCTCTCTAGCCGTGATCCTGAATGGAAATACGGAGGGTGTAGCTGAACCATAGGACAGGTTTAATTTACAGACTTCAGCTCTATAATTTCTATTAAGTATGTTGGCAAATAGTAATTGTGGAAGATAAAAAGGCTGTTGCAAAGGGTGGTAAAGATAGGTGAGCTGTGTGTGATGGAAGGAAGATAAGGCTGAGATGCAGACCTGAGAGCAGCGCGGGATATCGAACGACTTTGCTGCTCATTTCCTCACGTTCTGTGCTTTGCATTGGAGAGATACACAGCCTAGCACATTTCACTCACGCTTGATGACATTTTTGGATGTGCTGGTTTATATTTACATTTGAAAACATATACACAATTAAAATTAAGGTTACATCAATATCATCGACAATCAAGGCTCAGGAAATGAAAACCTACTTCTACTAATTGAACTCAGCCAAGCTGTACATCCTGCCCTTTAATCATTGCTATCAGTACTGTTTAGCTATTGACAGCATACAGAAGGCAATGTATACCTTGCAAGAAAGACAATTTCTTCCGTGCATAGCAAAACAAATACTAATACAATAAACATTATAAATCAAAAAAAAAAAAAAATTAAAAAATCTATTTGTGTAAAGCAGTTGAGCTGGGGTTACCATGAGAATATTCACTTTTTCATTTCCTGACTTCAGAGTGTCAAAAAAATTTACTTTTATTAGAAAAACTAATCCAGAAGTTATGAGGTCTCACAATTTTATTTGGCTTTCTTCCATGATGCTGACAAGCATCCCCCCAGATGAGACTGCTAACCCCCAACTTTCGGCTCCAGGAACATATAAACCCAGAGATTTCCCCATTTTTTTCTAAAAAAAATGGGGAAATCTCTGGGTTGCGACCACAGAGAAAACACCTGCCCCACTGTATCAACCAAGATTCAAATGGGGCATTCTTTCCAGAAGAATTTGAAGGACAAAGGGAGGAGACTTTTGTTCTTGCTTTATTTTCAGCTTTTACTGTATCTCTAAAATAAATAAATGAGTGATTTACAAACAAGCTATACTATCAGTCTCCAAATTCCTCCAGAGCTTTGCTCATTTGTTACAATAAATTCTCTATGAATCACTAGTGTACAGGCAATCTGGGGCAGTACAATGACTTCGCAAGAGGCAGCAGTGCAAACCAGCCTGCCTACCTATTTGTATTGCACTTACAATGGCGTGCATTTTCCTTGGAACTATAACTTACTGTAAGTGATTCCCACTTCCTTTACCGAATGACAAGGAAGCATTAGAGGTTACACTGACTTTTTTATGCTGGTTTTGTTGGGTTTTTTTAACCCAGTTCCTTAGCCAAACAGGTTTATGCAGTCAATGCTATCTGCTCTGTCAGCCTGCTTACTGCTCTCATTAATCACTTTCTAAACTCTTAGTTTTGCTGATATTTAACCTGGGGGCGGAGGAGTTAAGCACACTATTCCGGTAGGTATTGTCAAAAAAGCCTTCTGGTGAAGGGGAGAGACATCTGACACTCTCCCCCATGCCCCCTTC
>VXBZ01005448.1:99850-215366 GCA_013399135.1 Heliornis fulica
CCCTGCCCCCAAAGAGGGACAGGCTGTGACACAAATATATAGACCAAAGCAGCCACCGCAGAAAAGAGTTCAGGCAGAAAACCTATGGAAAGTTTCAATCTTTTTATCTTTCTAAGGCTCTCAAGTAAAACTAACCACAAGATCAAATCAGTAGGTTTCATTAGTGTCAGTGCTCAAGAAAATAATTGTTTTTATTGTTTTTTGCAGGGCATAATAAGAAAAGAAATAGTGGTCTTACATGAGAAATACTCTGTTTATCATGTAGTTCAAAAAAAATGGAAGTAAATAGTAAAATGGTGGTATTGTAAACAACTTTGTATTCTTTTGTACGTGCTGAAAGGAAATAAATTCTGTCGTACTGTTGGCTGTGTAACGGTTTTTCATTAAACAGCAAGAAAGGATATTGCCAGCCTATTCTTTCTTCCTTTCCAATTCCTGAATGCCAAAAGAGCAGAATAAAAAAAAAAAAGCAATGGCTCTCTTCATACATATACAACTTAATAACAGCTTTCTGTGTATTGAAGGAGGACTGCTGTTTGCATTAGTATAGACAAAGGGGAATCCACAGCTAAATGAAAACAAAATTTAAAAAAAAATGTCACAAAGCATACAGCTAAAATTATTTTAAATGTGTAAGAATCCCATGTTCTACATAAGAGAAATATTTTTAGTTTGTATAATTTAGTCCCTTATCTTTTTAAACAATTATGTTAATGGCTAAAAGGAATGCTGTGGCCCCAGCACCCATGTGTAACACGCAGATATCACAGATTTTTAAGGTTATCACAGTAGCAATGGCACATTTGGTGAACATCTCTACACTTAAGTTTTGTGGACTTTAAAAATGGAAAATTCCAAGGAAGATTTCAGTCATCCAATCCAATATGAAGCTTCTCACATTTGTCCCATCAGCATCGGCCACCTTCAAAGCCAGAAAAAACTCCCTGCATATATAGTAATATCCACATTGATTATTTATAGCATCTTCACTTAAGTGGACTTGGAGGGTGGGATTTTTCAAGCCCTTGTACACTATATCAAGAAATCTCATAGCAAGCAAATCAAACTTCCAAATGAAGAACAATATAGTCTGTCAAAAAAAAAAAAAAAGGTCTTGACAGAATTTATAAATGCAAAAAATTTTGCAGAAAAGAGAGGATAGACCTAAACAAGAAAGCAACCTATTCTAAAAAAAAATGTTAATTATCTTTGGTTACACAGTTTTAAAGGGATTATGTAAAATTCTACTCTCTTTAGTTGACAGCATTATTTCTATTTTAAGTTACTGAAAGAAATCTGCTTAACATACAATCACAACAGAATATATACAGAGCACTGTTTTGTGCAATGGATCAGGCAGGCTGCAGAGCAGACACTCTGCTTCTTCCAAGCTTATTAAACTTCTACAGTGAAGAACAACCCTAAAGCACACAGCAGACTAATCTTACCAAGCATCACTTCCACGGTGTGCTATTTCTTTGCAAAACTGCAATCGTTCTCCAGGAAGCTCCACTCTGATGTCCAATTCTTACTGCTCCTGCTTCACACCAGCAGTTCTTCAGTTCATATCCATGTGCTGTAAGACAGGGTGTACTTACAAATGGGGTCTCTAACCCATGGGATATTCGACCACTGCAGGTGGATCACAACACAGATGTGTGTCATGAGACCCTGAGAAGGAAACTTTGAGAACTGCTGTTCTGGTCATAAAAATGAGAGTAGTAGTCAGGAGGGATGTGGACCTGACATGCCAGCAGTGGGTGGTATGCAGTGCCTTGACTACAAAAGGCAAAGAAGATGAAGGGGAAAAACCCTGTAGTCTATCACTCATTTCCTCACAAGATTCACTCTTTTTTTTTTTTTTTTTTTACTCTTTTTTAAATTTTCCTAAAAATTGCAATATTTATGTTTGTAGCAATCCTGTCATAACAGTCTGTAAAAATGAAATTCAGTTTCTTCTGTCCACTTTCTCCCACTCTGGCTTGATTTAGGCAGGCTGATCTGCCTTACTCATATGGGACTTCCATAAGACTATTTTGTCTTCCTGGGTAAGGAAAACCAAATCCATCATCAGTGATACAGTTCAAAAGGTGATTCAAGGTACTGAGCAAAAGCACCTCCAACCCACAGCCCCTCAAAACCCCACACTATCATTTAGGTATTGGAATGCTTCTTTTTTTTTGTCGTTGTTACAAAAGAAACCAACATAGCATATACATGTCATAGTGGTCTCCAGTTTGCTGCCTGATAAAACGAGGAGACTGCAGAACATGTCCCTCCCAGTAACAAACCATGCTATGAAGGGTGGAGGGCAGCCCTTCAGATGTTTGGGAACAGCCATAATTTGACCCCAAGAGCAGCTAAGATAACAGTGAGAAGGAGAAAGCAAGTGCTCACAAAGTTTACCTACTTGACTTTGGAAGCAAAATTGAAATATTTTGAGAGTGTTTCAAGATTGACTCACCCAAAACAGAAGGATGCGGTAGGACTACAATATGCTAATAGAGCATCCTTTTTTATTTGTATGCAGATACACAGAGTTACAGGCATAAAGACATTGGAAAGCACCTGAAAGAATATATTTTCTTCCTATAAAATATTTATGACTGATCTAATCTTACATTAAGTGTTTCTTAATAATGGCAAACATTTGAGGCATTATAGTCAGTGAATTGCTAGGGGATGCCATGAAACTAAATGCTTAAAATGTAGAAATTACCTTTGAGTCATTTAATTTGAATGAAATTATAAAATAGAAGATGTTCTATTCATTATTTTATGTAGGTTTATTATAATAAACAATGAGGTTTGGTTTATGTAAAAAAAGTGTCCTAATTAGATCTTTCTTCAATAGATACAAGTTTATTAGTTAATGTACCCTGGGTAAACTATTCCAGCTAATGCAGCTATCTAAGTTAATGCCATGTTTAAATTCTTGCCAGTTGCTAGAGGAGTTAGTTATACGCACAGCATGGAAGCTTATACCCATGCTTCTTTGACTGCACATGAAAATAAAGGACATTCAAGTAAAGAGAGTAGAAAATTAATAATTTTGAATCTCAGACTAACCTACAGTTTCAATAAGAGAAGCGGCAAATAGATGGACATGGCATGATAAATAATAGATGTGTTTTAGCCTTTCCTGGTTTTAGAAAAGAATCTTATTTCTCTCTCAAGTAAGAGATATAAAGGAGCTCTTTGTTTTTCAAACCTACCACATTACATGGAAACCAGGATTTTTTTATTTAATTGTGACAATTGTCTATTAATATTCTAATGCATGCTAAAATATTAGAAACTCCTCCTTGTCTTTTCTCTTTCCCAAGTGTGACTTTCCTTATGACAGAGATAAATTTGTCTGAACTCCCTTTCTTCCAACTCCTTTCTGTCAACACAGCTTAAGTTAAACAAAATCAGTGAGAAAAAGAAGAGGAGGAGAAGCGTTTTGTTTTGAAGTGTCATCGCCTATGTTACAAATTCACAGGCATCAAAATAAATGAAGACTGACGAATTACAGATGAGATCAGCAAGTAACCAATCTCCACTCCCACCCCAAGAAAAATCTTTAGTTCTGTTTTAAAATAGCAATACTCAATGTACTTCTACTTATCTTTATTATGAGCACCGTAACTTTTTTTGTCTTATTTTAACACTGCTCTAGCCTGATTTCCAAAGAAATTATGCTTAATAAGATCCTGTGTTCTTCAAGGTACAGTGATTTTTTATTTTTTCTTGTTGGCCAAGTTCCACCACATCTGGGAGTGGGATAGTGACCTCAAGTCTGAACAGCATTCTAAGTATTTTTTTTTTTTTGATAGCTTACTGTGATCAAATGCACAGCCTGCTGAAATTCAACACTCTCAAAGAATAGGTTTAGTGTTTAATTACTTCTTTTCCCCCTTCTTCTTCCTTTTAATGGAAAACAACTTTACTGACACTGTAGCAATACAGAAAATGGTAAAATAGTATCTTTTCCACTGGAAATTTAAAGGCAAAAATTCACCTGGGCATTCTGGAATCTTTGTTGACGTTTTAGCATATTTTTATTATCACAGTTCATTATGTATTATATACATAAAACTGTATTATATATATATGAACATGTATATACACACAGACATAAATATGTCTGAAACATTTGTGAAACATTTCACCTTTTCTTAACCAAGAGATTTTCTTCATACTAAAAAGTAGAAGTTTGTAGTTTCTAGAAACAAACACATTTTTAAAACTAATGTGAAAGGGAGCTTAAATGTAACAAGAAATAGAGAACTATCTTGGGTTCCTGGAAAGACTGAAAACAAAACCAGATGCCAAATGGGTTTTCCTTGTGAAAGTAAACACACAGAGGTTTGCTATACACAAAAACCCAGGAACTTGGATAGTTGACAATACAAAATATACACAGGGAAATGCAATACGCATAGGTGTGTACAAGCCACGGGCCTAAATAAATAAGGGAAACTGAAATTAGTCCTATTTGTTGCCACAGTGTGCCTTTAACTTGTTACTTGCGACTTTCCGAAACAGTTTATTTCCAGTTTAACAATCACTCTTCTGTCAGTGCCTTTAGATATACCACTGTTCAGTTCTCTCAAGCTATTCACTGGCCTCAGGTAGGCATCCTCCTTCTTTGCTCTCCTGACATACTGTACTATCATTCTGCATCATCTCTGTTTACTTCTAGACTATATAAAAGGTGCCTTTAACAGCCATAACAGCATAAGAAAGCGTAAGGATATTTGAAGCAAAAACAGCGAATAAAAAGAAATGTATTTTATTTAGATGTAAAATATTAAAAAATAAAATAATATAAAGATTTTTAAAATCTATAGTAGCTGAAGCAGCTGTACGTAAAGACAGTTAGCTAAGATGTTCCTCATCAACTTAATTTTATTATCATTATTTTAAAAAAAACTTCCAAAGACTTAAAACCTATTCAGGGAAGTAACACTACTTTGTATATGTAGACTACACAGATTTTACTCTCTAAAAACTACTGTATACCTTAAGTATCAGATTTACACAATTTACAGAGATTATTCAATGGCTGCCTGAAAGATTTTATGTAAGCAAGTATAAGAAGATTTAGTTTGGGTTTTTGTTATAATTTATCCACATATTTCAGTTTTGTGATGATATGAGTAGAGGTTTGTGGTGAAGAAAGTATGAAAGAAATTCTAATCAAGTTTAAGGACTGAAAACAGTGAAATCTTACATAAGCAACATAAATCTCTGTAGAATTAGTCAAACGACATAACTAACTTTGCACTTGGTGCCCATTTATGAGATGTGGTTTGTTGAAAAATGGATAGAGAATAATAGAGAACATGCTAAAATAGAAGTGTTTGCTCAGTGTTTAATCTCCTCTTCCGCTTCCTCCTCGTTATAATTGCAGAGTACAACACACTTAAATAACGATAGGAGGTATTATCGCTTTTAGTACAGGAGGTTATAATTTAGCAACACTACCACTCTGTTGAGTTCAAGAAATTTAATTCACGGTACACCTAAATAACAGATCTTTGCTTATGAAAATAGCATTAGCAAGCATAATACCCAATTATGAATCATGGGTTACACATTTTAAATAGATTCCCAAGAATAGCAATGTTGGTATAGAAAAAAAAACTATCACCATGAAAAAATATGGTCTTTCATTTGTCACTCTAAAAATAAAGTCAGAAAATTATAAAACTGATTCTCTTAAAGCAAAATAAATATATGAAAGGAGTACATTTACCCTTCCTTGGACAATCCATTTTTTCTTCTTTACCTCTATGTGGATAAGTGTAAAGAAATATTCTTCCTTGATCCCTCTGTTTCTTTTGATCACTTTTTCCTAGACAGAAAAATAGCAGAAGTAATGAACCAAAAAATATATACAGATCTCAAATTAAACACTAGAGACCTATATAAAATAAAAAAGTTATCCATTTATCACTACAAATTTGGCACTACTGTGCCAATATGGACTAGAATTTCAAACCTTGTGATCAATGAAGCGTAAAATAGATTGTCAGAAATACTTTCTGAAAGATGAATCCACTGAAAAATATGCTTGAAAATACCTAAGGTAATTTAAGGGAACCAAAATTGGCCAAATATACCTCTCAAAAGCCTCTACCTCCCTTTCTCAATTCATAAATGGTTTTCTCCTAAGTGACCATTTTACAGAAGTAGTAAAAATAAGCTTCTGCTTTCTACCTTAGGAAACGCTGTACATTTTTGTCATAAGCCAAATCACTTCTTATCTGGAAATTACTTACTCTGTAATGAAAACTAGTAGCAAAATAGCAAGCTTTCCTTCACATGGAAGCAATCACCTCAGAAAATTTAGGAGGCCTGCTGCCAGGAAGCCCATGGTGTGCTTAACCATGGTGTTGTATGAAGTAGAACAATATGGCAGAAAACACAACTTCTTGCCATGAAGAGACACAGAAATACATTCTTTTTCTGGTGGCAGTAACTCAAATGGAATCAAAAGAGTTTAAAATATCATGGGCAAAAAAAAATAATTATACTCTAGTTGAAAATAATCACCCTTCAACATAGATCTGAATTTTGGTCAGCCTGAACTCTTCTGTTCCACATTAAAGCTCATTAAATATAAAGCTGGCTACAAAAACAGCAGAAGTTGTAATGATTCTCTTAGCTGGCTTGTCTAGATAAATTTTTTAGGTCTTCTTCTGGGGGGTCTGGGTAGAACCAGGTTAATGTAGTGCCGTGTACCCTTCTAAGTTGCTGTTTTGGCTGAGCTCAGTTTGGCTCTGCTGACACCATTCCATGGCTGGCCTTTTTTTTTTTTTCTTTCCCCAAATAAATTGTTCTTTTGTTAAAAAAATCCAACCCCAAAATGAGAGCAATTGTGTCAAGAAGGAAAAGGATAACAAATACCCATGTAGCATTATGTATTCGCTCATACCAACAATGATTAGAAGAGTATTTAGCTGATGTTGAGTTCCTTCTTATCATCATAGTTCATTAAAAAAGACCACAAGCTGATATACTAAAGGAGGAAAAAGTTTTTCTATCTATTCTGACTGTATTTTCTCCACTAAAACTAAGAACCAGCATGCCTGCAAGTCAAAATTCATAAGGAATGAAACAGAAGATACATTCATACTGAAATATATGAGTTCAGGCTCAGAACACCCAAGTGCAGCTTTTTTCAAACACTGACACAAAATTCCTGATTTTTTCCAAACAATCTCTCACCTTTGTCTCAACCAGGGGGAAAGAGGTGCTGGTGAAGCATACACACACACTACAAAGAAACCGGAGCCACTGTCACAGAAAGATGTCAATAATAGAGGGTTGAACCAAGCCTGGCTCTTGATGCCAGCACCTGGAGGGATGTTACTTGCAGCTGGAAATGGGGGATGTCTGGCTGCAGACAGGAAAGCAACTGTTGGGCAGGTAGAAGGAAGGGGAATGAAACAATTACCAATACGTTGTGCAGCTACTAGAAGGCACTCCAACACTTCAAGCTATTTCCCCCCAGCTCCCCCATATTTCCTCCCTTTCTCCCCCACCATACTCAGTCCCTCTAATCACACAATCCTCAGAGCACATTGATCCAAAACATTTGCCAGATATGGAATCAGGAAAGATCGGGTTCAGGGTTTTATTTCCTCACTCAGCCCAACTGGTTGAGAACTGGTAGCTTTCTGCATTATTTACAGAGATTCAGAGGTAGGGTTGTAGGAAATAAGATTAATGTTGATTTGAAAGTCTAAGAGGCAAGCTGGGAATGAGCATCCCGCTGCAGCTTTCAGCCCATATTCAGAGGCAAAGACATCCAATAATTCTCAGCAGTAAGTCCCCAGACTGTAAATATAATGGCAATCTGAAATCTTCATGAGTTTCCATTTAGTATTCTTACATTGTGAGTAGAAACACGATATTTACCAGTGATTGATATCCAAGGAACATAATCTGTCTTAGACCAGGTTATTTATTTATACATGAAGAGTCCTGCAGCTCTGCCTGGAGATGGAGCGGGTGTGTGTCTATCCTGTACTCAGTGACCTTCCATCTAAAATTCCTCAGGTGGTGCATCTCCACTCAATCTTACAGAAAAGCAATGGCTTGCTCATGTTAGTAAAAGACTGCAGCCAAGAACTCCTGTCTCCTCCTCCTAGTTCAGATTCCTTCACGCCTGGGATTCTTCTTGCACATGAAAACAACGAGCAGCATTTTAAACATATCTTCTTGGTTCTCACTGCCATATTTGCAAACACATCAAACAGTGAACCTGGGAACACCACACAAGCAAGAACGCTTAAAGTCAACTCTTACTCTTTGGCTTGAAAAAAAGGCAGAAGCATCTTTGCAGCTGATTGCAATGTTCATTATGTGTATGAAAGGAAAGTGAGAGAAGGTAATTCATGGCTACCTGTGGCCAACAGCATTTCAAAACGATTACCTGCTTAGAGGGTAACTGGGTCCATTCTGAATATTAAAACTTTGTTATGGTTTTTAGATTAAGGGCTGAGTTCTCAGTAAATTCTTGAGTATACTGGCACTAGTGGCAAGGATTCATCCTCAGTTTCTGTTCCTTTGATGAAAGCATCTGGCACAGAATTCACACACACATCCCTTCCCAACAAATTAAAAGGCAACATCCACAGAGATGCTGTTGAGGGTTATGTTGTTCAAGTTTACAAAAAAAATTCTTCAATGATGAAACTTATTATACAAATTCATATTCATATATGCCATGTTATTCTTCCATTCAAAGTTCAGAAGGTTGCAGATCTGAAAGGCAGGCGAGTCTTTTGTTTCTGCATCACAGTTATTCCTGGGAGAATCATGAGAATATTTTAAATAAATAAATACATAGAGAGATAGACGGACAGACAGATAAATAAATAAATAAAAGTTGTAATCTTTAAATACCTTGTACTTTAGAAACGTGCCAGTCTACCTGAACTCATAATAATATCTTTGGCACCTATGCAATTACCATCAAGCTCCTTCAGGGCATGCTGCTGTATAGGGTATCTTTATACGCACATCTTCAGGCAAGGACTTGATCTCCCTGTGATTGATAGAGGCACTTACTGCAACGGAATCATAATCAAGACCAAGGTCCTCTGGAGAAATAAGAACAAATAATAATGACAGTAATGCTTTAATATCCTACTAAGCAAGAATCATCTCTGCTTTCTTGTAACTTAACATTTTTTCCCTATCATTTACATTCATGAAATGTTGAGCCTAACTGGTGTTGCTATAACCACAGTCTGGTCTTCTGCAGAATACCACCCATAATTAAGCAGCAGCTTGATGAAATAGCATACTTATTCAACTATCCTTATTCAATTATTCTGGTGGGTTTTTTATATAAATATTTTCACTATTGAAGAACTTACCTATGAAGCAGGATGGAGAATCTTGAAAGGACAAAGGACAATTTTATCATTCCAAGAAAGCAAGAACTCCAGCATATCAGACCACTATTGTATGTGTTTCCTGAAAACAGATGTATTTCTGAATTTGGGTGGGGGACAGGAGACTGTAAGAACCTGCTAAAACTTTTGTGTTGAGAGTTATATAAAATGTGTTGGTTTGGATCAGTAGGGAACAGCAGATGAAAAGCTAGTGAAGAAAGTCTGGGTAAGGGGCTGGATTTAGAACAAGGGGTGAATTAGTGGGGAAGGAGAAGCAGTTAAAATTGATGTACAGGGATTTGCACTTCTCTCAGTCCTCTGTTCATTCTGCAGTTTATGGACTGGGGTGGGGGCAGCTTATTCCACCTTCGGGTATTAAGCACCTTGAACAGACAGGAAAAGGAAGAATCGAAGCAGTGCAAAAGGACAGGGAAGTCTCTTGGATGCAGCAGTATCTAGAGAGAATGCAAGAACGAGGCATCCTACCAAACATGTAAGATTCCTTGTTCTCCTCCTCCGAGGTCCGTAAGACACCCACATCCCCTGTTAAACCCTGCAAAATGCAGATAAGACACAATGTTTGATGAAGATAAACTCCAGATCTTTCAAAATAAAAACATCCCAACTAAGCAGATAAATATTACATGGCAAGGAATATACCTATGATAAACAATTCTGTTGATGCAATGCAATTTGTAATCTTATTGGTTGATTTTGGAACAACATGTTTGTTCAGAGCCTGCAATAAACAACCAAATGGTCTCTCATCAGAAAGTGCAAATCAACCAAGTTAGTTAAGAACTATTCTAAGAACACTTAATAGCATCCAGGTTCAGTGACTGATTTTCTATTTTAAGCAGGAAGAGAGGTACAGCACAAACAATCTATCTACAGGATAAAAGCCTGACAGCAAAAACTCCTCACATACCAAAGAAAATAACGTGTCTATGACAGCTACAACAGCAGCAATTTTCAGCTTCTTACACTACTCATGCAACGCACTCTGCAGTCACCCCTCTTGCATAAATCTGTACGTTATAATTTTGCGTTCCAATGGATCAGCTTGTGTGCTCCATATCTGCAAATGAGCCAGATAATACAGAATGGGAGAAGTGATTTGTGCTATCAGTGGCATCAGGAGTTTTGCAGCTGTAGTTATTAACAGATATTTTTTCACCCAGCAGCATCGACTAAAATCAATCATTCTGATAACTAGGCATGGCATGAGCTGTCCGCCCTGTCATTTCAATCTGATTAATCACACGTACACAGACCTTTACCTTAAAGGAGCAATTGTTCACATTTAATCACGAAGATACATTCAAGCATACCATCACAGATTACTAAATTTAAGTACAATTTATGTCTTATATTTTGGCAAATTCATTTATGATAATACGGCTTTGGCATTTAAATGTATTGTTTCATTCATTTTACAAACCTTAAAATCTAAGCTAATGTGTTGTACTTTGAATCATTTATCACATTAGGTATGCAGCTTTTGAAGCTTTCATTATACACATATCTTCATCTACAGATTTATCCTAATAACCCAGGTACATATAAGTTGTCAGTCATGATGTGTCCGCCACACTGTGCTTGCTAGACAGTAGGTATCGTCTTCATCACAGATGAAACTTGACTTCATTTTACCTAAACATCCTACATTCTATTAACTGGTCCTTCCTTTGTTTCAATTTTCCTTTTTAACCTTGGAACAAACTGCAGCTCTTCCCTTGACAGTCACACAGGAGCTGTTCTTTCTCTTTTGGGTTTTGGGGTGTGGCTGTGGTTTTTTTAAATATATATAATCTGTTTGGTTTTATTTTTGAAAGGAAAAGCATACAAGAGAATCTTTACACAGCCATAAGACTTGACAGTGAAAACACACTGCCGTGCTAAAAACAAGTTGAATTTGAGATCTGTCAAACTGGTAACATATTGGGCTCTGCTAGAAACATCCTGCACTCCAGATACGCTTCTTGATTAGACCCAAGCACATGAAAGTATTCAAGTGTCCTGGGGACCACTGCTGTTCATCAAACCACATAGGCACATGCTTCACTTTCAGTTCAGAAGCAAATGAAATATAACTATGTGCTAGAAATTGAACGTAACTCTAAGGGTTCTTTTGATGCAAGTGGTCAAACTCACAATCACAGTATCCTTTGGGTTGGAAGGGAACCCAAAGCCCATCTAGTTCCAAACCACATTTAACATTCTTCTGCCAAAGGATTTTGAAGAGAAAAGCCAAAGTGTTGGAAGCAACCAGAGAGTTGCTGATGTTTAAATAAATTGCAGCGACACAGATTCATGAATAGAGTGCAAGTAATTACTCAAACCTGCACAGTGCATTTATTTCCTCAGTCCTGAACTGGGATATAGAAGGTGAATGTCACGCACAAATGGTATATACATTATAACTCTTCACTCATCACTCAGCAATGCAATCAACAGTAGCAAGGCAGAATGTAATGAAGTGTAATCGCTACTAGAAGTACAGAAACCTGACTTGACAAAACACACCTCATCATATCCTAAAGTGTTTTCAGAGCAAGAACAATTGTTAATATTATTGTACCCACCCAGTAACACTGTCACATTTGGTCTTCATGTTGCAGTGCATCAAGAAGAAAACAGGTATCGAGGACCTGCACAGCAACCTATATTTTATGAAGAGCATCTTATGGAGATACAATGCAGGAGGCGATTTTGGCTATATGTTAGGCTCAGAAAAAAAAAAAGATTAAAGTGAGGTTTTTTGTGCATATAGCCATATACAAACTAGGAATCTGGAAAATGCAACCACAGATCAGAACATTAGTCCATCTAGTACATAGCCCATCTCTATAGCTGCTAACACTGAGGAATGTGCAAAATACCTGTCATTAAATAAATGAGGATAATACCTCCCGAGTCACAGATTGCATCCACACTATTGTCTTTAATAGCTACTCATTAGCCAGTTCTCTGTTGATTTTCCAGTCTCTTTCTAAATTAGTTTGTACTTTTGACTTTCTGCAAACAGTAGAGAGATGCATCTCAGAGTTTAAATTCGGTGAAGACAACATTGCTGCCTTTTTTTTTTTTTCCCCCTCTAAGCCTACCACATCATGACTAGACTGGATTCCCTGGTCTTTATGGAAGATGATGAACAGCTAGTCCCTACTTATCCCTTCTGCTGCAATCACCTTGGTATTCTCCTCTACCATAACACTATGTTTCCTCCTTTAAAAGTTCAAAAGGTATGTTAATTATTCTCTACTATATTGCATTTATTCATTCAGCTTATTTCAGTGATATACCACAGCAGCCCTCTGCAAGAACTTTTTCAAACACTTGCAATTAATCATCTAATGTTTTTACTGAATATGTTGTTGTTTTGAAAAAGGCTAACAAGAACTATCAAAATCTTCTTTCTGGTGACAAGAAATTTCAGCCTTTTTTTGATTTCTCCTTTTTCATTTTTCATGCTCAGATTTTTCTGTATTTTCTCCATTTTTGTACGAAACAGGTTGCCACAAGATCACACTTGGCATTCCAAGCACCATTCCTACTGATAACGAAAGGCATACTAACGGGTTTTGGTTTCTTGTTTGTTCCCATTGCTTATGTCTTATATCTAGCGGCACTGACTGATGGCAAAAACCCAAATGATACAGAATACAGACCATCACAGCTTTCCCTCTTTTTTGAATTAGGCCTTCCTTGGGCAAACATATACACACACGAGTGGCTAATTCTTCTCACCACACATACATAAAATTAAATTAAAAGTACTTTTAATGAAGTAATGCATTTTTCATTTCCGCAAAAAAAAACCACTTGCTTTTATTATACGCATTTACTTTAAAGAGTTGAGTGCCACAAGACTTTGGAGAAGACAGGAACTTCAGAAGGCCTTTTCTTTTTCCCCAGATAATCAAGATTATCCTTCACGAGAGGAGTCAAGTAGGTATACATTAATGGAGTAGGAATAACTTCTCTCAACAGACAAATTACTTCATTGTCAGACAATAAAATACTTCTTGTGTTTTCCCATAAATGGCATAGTACAGCCAAAACAGGAGACTAAAGACAAAGTAATGGCTTGATGGATTATTAAATATGTTAGTTACGCAGCAAAGACCCTTCCCAGATAAGAGTACTCTTTACCTTAAAAAAAGTTTTGTCTCCTCAGAGAAAACAATTACCAACAATATTTTAAATGAACTGCAATATGATAGTACCCAATCTGCAGACCAAAGATTTAAATTTTAAAAGATTTCCTATGTAGGGAAAATTTAAAGCAAGAGTTGCTCAGAAAATATAATACACAATATTTGCCTAAATTTCTAATTTGAAAATTTTCTCCAAGAACTATGAGTGTGGCTAATATGACATTAAAATATTCATGTAAATAAGGCCTCTGCAAGACGACATGTTTTTTCAAGAATATACTTCTCTGAGTGTACCCTACGTCAGGTTTTACCTTATCTGTAACTCATATTTATTTTTTAATTCATTTCAGAAATAGAAGTACATTTTTGGAAGCAAATAAGTTTAATTTATCACAACTGAATCTGTTATTTTAATATGGTATAAGCAACTGAGGAATTAATGACAATCTATAGCTATTGTCCCAGACCAATCCAATGCAGATCACATAAATGCCATGGAATTCTTAGTCCTTAAGCATGTGTTTTCCTATTTAGTGTATTTCAGGAAGTCAATATAGTAACCATTTTCTAAAAAGCAAGAAGATGTCACCGTGCCCTCTCACAAAAAGCACCTAGATGTGAAGATGTCATAAAGATTCTTACTCATTTAATACAATGACTAGGAAAAGAAATTAAAATGTAATAGAGAAAAAAATCACATAATCTGTAATCAATATTAATAATGAAGGAAAGAAAAAATTATTTTAAAAGAAGCATTTTAAAATAAGGACATTAAGATACATTTTGTGTATATTGCATATCATTAACTTATACAAATATACACCAAACTCCCTACTAAGATAGCAGTATTAAAAAGCTCTAAAAATTGTGCGTGCGGT
The DNA here is from genome assembly GCA_013399135.1 of Heliornis fulica. Taxonomy (NCBI): domain Eukaryota; kingdom Metazoa; phylum Chordata; class Aves; order Gruiformes; family Heliornithidae; genus Heliornis; species Heliornis fulica. The sequence continues at coordinate 114,284 of VXBZ01005448.1, forward strand.
GTTTTCTGTTTTCAACCATCAAGTGAGATATTGATGGTGAGATAGGTCTGAAAGCACATATAACCTTTTTTCTTTATTCATAATATATTCATAATTATGACATTACCTCAATTCAGCATCAATAACATAACTGAAATCAAGACACTGGGCATACAATATATTGCTACATAGGAAAAAAACTAAGAGTTGAGAAGGCCTTTCCTGTTAGTTATGTAGCAGCAGTGTGGTCATAATTGACATTTTTGTCACGTTGCTGCGTAAGTCTCAGTTTGTGCTGCATAAATGCACAGAAATTCAGCTGCATTTCACCGCTCTCTTCCCCTACCTGCCATTTCACTTTCTGCTCTCTTCCTCCTTGTCTCTTCCTTCCAGTCTTTCATCACACATGATAGTTCATTGTTTTTTACTTCTGCTTGTTGACAGGGAATGAAAAACAGAAGCTATAGAGTCTGCAGCCTAGATGGTCCTAAACAAAGATCAGCAAAACTGCAATCAACACCCAGACGAGTTCCTCTATTTTTTTTCTGAATATGAAGCACAATTCAAATCACAACACTGCTAATGCTGAAGTTAAAAAGAAACAAGACATGCATGTCCCCTCCCAAAAAAAAACACCAAAACCCCCAGAATGTGTTATGAAATGACAGAATCAGATGTGATTTACGCTGTACATCTAATTCTAATTTTCATAGAATAGATTTAAGATAGGACGCATCAACCACATTAATATTCAAGTCTATCCCTTTAAGTATCACACAGTCACTAATCAGAGCTGAAGGGGACTGAGCTTTTCTCACAGTATTAATTCTCATTTTAAAATGACTTAATTTTGAACTATTTTATATTCAAAACACTTTTCTTTATCTGCCACGTAACCCCTACAGTTCAAGTCGTTAAACAAACAGCATCTCAATTGATATTCTGTAAAATTAATTTCAATAGAGCAGATGATGAAAAAACAAAATCTTTAGTGTTTTACAGGTATTTCTAAAGCTTGCCCCCCCCCGAAGGAAATCTTCATAGCAGTCACTTTATAAATTATTTCCATTTTTCTTTTTTTTTTTTTTTCTAATGAGGTGTGTGTTACTCATATATGCAGCAAACTCCACACTACACCTGCTCATCCTATTAACATATTTCTTTTAAAAAATAAAATCACATTAATTGAAAAACAAATATTTCATCAGAGAATTACAGAGCAATTATGGTACTCAAGACCAAAGGGTACTCCTATCACCACAACACTCAGACACAGGTTCTGTTTAGCAGCAATTTTTGCTTGGAGTTATCACCTCTCACCCAGACAAAACTCTCGGCTAGCCTTTTGCTTCTAACAGGACCACTGATCCTGTATCTACTGGATTTTAAAATCACCATTCACAGACTCCCTGGTATGTTTGGTTTGTTCTGGGGTTTTTTTTCCCATTTCTGATAATAAGATTCAAGTCATCTTGACACACTTAAATTGCCCAAGATAATGCTTGCTTTCCCAGGCTGGCATTGCTTATGTACCAGAATTATCAGAATACCAAGAGAATTTTTTTCCAAGTCCTAGTCAAACATCTGGACTAACAGGATTCTTCCTTTGGAACATCATGTAGAAATCTAAATCAACTGAGAGACAAATTATTATGGCAACATGGTAAGAGCCAATACAAATATCTTCTATATATTTAGCAATCCAAAAGCAGTTATTTCATCCTTTACATATCCTGGGCCCAGCTTGAAGACACATCTTTCCATCAGCTTGGTGCAGCTTCATACTGAGCCTTTGGTGGTGGCACAAGGCCATCCCTCTCCCCCTCCATCGCAGCCACAGTTCGAAAACATGACTGGACACATGCACAGGAGAAAGCTCTTATTCATAAACATTCCTTTTTATCATCAAATGACTCAGCAATGTCATGCTGTATTCAAAAAGTGTGAGGGCAGAGAGTGACAAAAGTTTGGGTTGATGTTACCAGGGAACAGAGCGTCTGAAGATGGAGATGGTCATGAGGACAGTTTGGACCAAACCTCTACCCACTCCACCAATGTCTAAGTAAAATCCTCCTGCTCATCCAGTTCAGAGAAAGGAGAAGAAACTCAGAATGTGGAGCTAGGAGAAGACTAAGGGAAGTACATTTACAGGCAACAAATGCAAGCAGCACTTACTCTAAGAACACTAATGAACTTTTTAGACTAGAGAAGACTGAAAGGGGATCTTATCAATGCTTATAAAGACTTAAGGCGGGGTTGTCAGGAAGATAGTGTCAGTCTTTTTTCAGTGGTGCCCAGTGACAGGACAAGAGGCAATGGGCATATATACAAATACAGAAAGTTCCACCTAAACATTTCTTTACTGTGAGAATGGCAGAGCACTGGAACTGGCTGTCCAGAGAGGTTGTGGGGTCTCCAACTCTGGAGACATTCAAAACCCACCTGGATGCTGTCTTGTGTTACCTGCTCTAGGTGATCCTGCTCTGGCAAAGGGGTTGGACTAGATGATCTCCAGTGGTCCCTTTCAACCCCCTGTCATACTGTGATTCTGTGACCCTCAGAGTCTGTATCATCTCCCTGCAGAGATGTAGAAGGGCCAGCTCAAGCGTGAACTACCCTTTCAGAGGAATCAAAATCCAAATGAACACACAAGTCCCACCACTTCTTCCCATATTTATTTCAAGTTCCACTTATACAAAAAGCCATGTTCTAGTGGAAGGAGGCTCTCCCTCCCTACTTTTCAACATTACTTATCAAACCACACAAAGACTTTGCTATGGCAGAAGGAGACAGGCAGTAAGACCCATCTAATTCCGGACAAGAGATACTTACAGGAATTTCTAGTTTCTCATTATGGCCTAGAATATTACCTTTTTGACACAAGACTCTGAAGTATACACCTTATCTCCTGAAACCTCACATATTTTACCCTCTTACCTTTTTGCCAAGTCTACTTGGCCAGAGAACAGACTATGGTCTGAAGGCCCTTAAACTACAGTTGGACAGCAGCAACCACAGAACACATTGCAGAGGTTAAATGAAAGATGAAACAAAATATACCTTTTCTCTATGAGTTGTTTTGGACACTGGTAATTCTCCCTTCAAAAGACTGCAGTCAGCACTAGGTAGAGCCTCTCTCACAGCATCAGGAACAAATTATTTTATGGGGGGGTATAAAGCATTTGGAGGAGAGATACACTTGTAACAGCCTACATGGCTGCCCATCTTAAGTACATCCCTGTGATTCCACCCACAAACACAATCGTGAGAGGCCAAGTTCTCAAGCAACACCCCATTTCTTCCACAAAGAAGCCCTCTCTACTGTTAAAGAGGCTTTGTTTTGTTCAGAAACAACTTCTTCAGCCTTTGGTTTCTTCATGCCTTTGCTATACCAACACTGCCACTTAAGAAGTGAGTAGTGTCCCCCTTCGAGTCACTTTCCCCATGCTATTTTTAGCCCTCATAGACTGTCTATTAAATTATCAACCCCATTCACAAAGGAACAACTTTGCAAACAGTTGCAGTAACAAAATCACTTGAATTCCAGTGTTCCTTCCATACCCATAACGCATACCCAGTGGGGTACATGTTCAGCTCACAAAAATTTTTGGCGCTTTTTTGTATGTATTTCCCACAGGATCTAGAAAAAGATGCACATCATCTAATCCAATTAAAAAATACACATATAGCCTCCACAATCTGTCCCTTAACTAACCTTACAGCTTGACTGCTCTGTTATTTATGCTGCTTTGAACATATCAAGGTGGTCCAACCCTGTCCATGCCATTGAACTGCTGCCAGGTACTTCTACAAGCCACACACGGAGGCACATCACAGCAACCTCCCCTCAATCGCTTGCTGCCCTGATTAACAAGGATCAGTGCCCAAACATGCGTAAGAATATCGAGAGGCATCCGACAGCTGTTAGATTTCATAAAACTTAGGTGATGACACTTCCCACCCACCTTCATCACCTGTGTGAGACCAGAGCAGAGAAGCCAGGCTTGTTGGTTAGACCACACTGACAAGATAAATGCGTGCCCTTGAAAGAGCCGCGGTTCTATTGACGTCAAAAAGCAATGGATCGGGTTCCCTGTCAGACACAGAAAGCAGACATCTGCTTCACCGCGAATGCAAAGAGGAATTCATTAAGTCAAGCATAGTCTTATTCCAAACCAAACACCATTAACATTCAAAGTGCTTGAAATTTTTAACGAATGTAAATTCTCTTCAAAGTCTCTTGATTTCCTGTGTTAAATAACGATAAATGTTCAAATCAGGAACTTTATGATTTCTTACTATTTTATTGTTTAATTTTGTTGTGGCTTCTTGTTACTTCCTCAGTGCTACTCCCCATACACCCCCCCACCCCCGTTCTATGCATTTCTCCCCCCTGCTGTGTGCATCTGCTGCGTGTCTCTCACTCACTTGCGCTCTCCCTGCTGTGTACATCCTCTATTTCTCCCCGCCACTCCTATATGCATGTTTGCCATCCCTCTCTCTCCCACCTCCTGCTGTGTGTATTCACTGCCTCTCCCCGCACCCCCCATACGTGCAGCCATCGTGCATCCTCCTCTGATTCAGCTGTGCAAGAGCCTTTTCTCAGCAACTCCTACAGGCATTCATGAACACCCTCCTCTGTCTGGCTGTCTTCCCTCACACGCTCTCCTCTCTTATTCAGCCCCTCTTTGTGCATCCCTTATCCCTGGCTTATCTTTATCCTTTTCTTCCTTCCATCTTTTCAATATTTTTTCACCTTTCTTCCCGTTCCCCCCTTGGTACCTTTTCTCTCCAATTCTCTCTGATCTGTTCTCAACAAATTGATTCTACAGGAAAAAACGTTCTGCTCTCATTTCACACAGGTATGCAGGTATGCGTTGCAAAACACTCAGCTGTATCCAACCTAACGGTACTTGGCTTGATTTGCAGAAGAACCCTTTGCTTCCTACCCACAGCCACACAGGGTAAAGTTTCCCAATGACTTTCCCCGTCCCTTTTGTTCCTCGTATTACTGCACTACTGGGCTCATTTCCATAAAGCAAAGTTAAGGTATCCTTGTGCATATCTCTCAGGTTCTTACTGGCAAAATAAAAGGATACACTACAACATGGAGCCTAACTTGCAGTTCAGGTTACAACAAACTAAACACATGTATTAATTACAAAAAAATATCTTGATACATATGAAATATTTAGTATGTTTATTGCCCCCATGAAGGAGTGAGCATTAATGCATAGGACAATAAAAAAAAAAAAAAAAAGTAATGCAGTTATCTCTGTTTCTCCTTGCTGAGAGGAGCAGCAGTCGGCACAAGCAAGGAGGAGCAGGGTACTGCAGGCATTGGTTCTGGCCATCAAGCTTAGTCCCAGGCACCCCTGGAGACCCTGCGTGGTCAGATGTCCCCGATGTAACTAGGCTGATGCAAAATGCAAATGACTTTTATGAGACAGAGCATCTCTCAGGTTGTTTGACCTTTTCTGGTCGGTGACTGCTCTGAGCTGCTGCTCATGATTGGTATGGTGAGTTGCTAGACAAATACTCCTGTAAGCTCATTTCTCCTATTCCTGCTGGTTACAGTTTTCTTCATACCAACTGTCTAACTGTGCTTCATCTAACAGAAGTTACCTCACAAACAACAACATAGCAACATACAGAAGGCCAAACTGTGAGCCTCCAACTATGTCAGCTCAGGAGGCCAAGACACTGACTCCAGCTGCAGAGATTTACATTTACCATCTCTCATCATCATCAGGGTCAACATGGGTGGCTGTTGTTATATGTATACATTTACTTATGACTATTTAAAAAAACACTTCTAGATAATTCCCAGAGCAATTACTATAGCTATCCTGATGCAAACAAGGATGAGAGAACTGGAACAGGCTACTCAGAGAGATTGTGGAGTCTCCTTCTCTGGAGACATTCAAGACCAATCTGGATGTGTTCCTGTGTGGCCTAATCTAGGTGATCCTGCTCAGACAGGGGGGGTTGGACTAGATGATTTTTCGAGGTCCCTTCCAACACCTGACATTCTGTGATTCTGTGAAAGTAGCCTTCCCTTCCTTTTCCTTCTCCCTTACAAATAACCCTGGCACAGGGGACACAGAAACTATTAGTCTTCTTAAAAAAGAAGAGCTCCAACTTACACATCCATGTTCACCAGCATCTCTTGGGCTTTCACCTAGCCCAGTTCTCTGCTGTTGTGTGTAATGTTTTGCATATTTTCTTGTCATAAAGTTTCTTCCCACAACATATTTAAATTATTTCACTCTCTTGCATTGATCAGAAGGTAAAACTTCCCTAAGCTGTTTATAGAAAGCTTCCAATTTCCAGGTTTATTCCAAATTTATCACACCCAGGTTATGCCAACTCATTCATGTGCTAGTCTCATATTTCAGATTAAGTGACCTGTTCTTTTCCTCAGAATGAAAAAAGAATATTCTGCCTCGGAATTTTCCAAACCAAACTTCTAAGATTATTTCCTGACAAGTAAATAAAATTGTCAAATAGCACTTCCAAAAGACACATCTCCATTGTATTGAATGATGACAAATACTCACTTTTGCTGTGCATAATAAAATTCAAATGCATCCTATGATTTTTCATTTCCTTTTCCAACTCAAATATAATAATAGTGTCTTAGTCAGTCAGTGATCAACTAATTGACCCAACTCTTTCTTTCTCCTCACCAGCAAATTTCATGAACTTGCTCTCAATTTCAGTGTCCAAGTCGCTGAGGAAAACTTTGACACTGATCACAAGACCCATACTTCAGGAACGCCAGTAGTGGCACCTACACTTTCTAACTCAGCCCTAACCAGTGTTGTCTCTCATTTACCTAATCACATATTTTGCTTATACTGATCCCCAGCTTTCCAGTTTTGGCTATTAATATCCAGACATTAATTTCCAGGTATCCAGTATAGACAGATGACGTCAACCACACCTCCTTGGTCTAGAAATTCATTAATTTTAGAAAAGAATTATAACTTCTCTGCCTGTCATAATGCACCTTGAGTAAACCCCTGCAGCATTTATCCCACTCTGCATTATCTTCAAGCCTTAAATAATTATATTTCCAGCAAAATATATGTTCTATTAGCTTACTGAGGCTTTGTTTAGATTTTTCTCTTTAGAATATATAGAATAGACTTGCCATATGTCCACACCTATCTTTTTAAAAGGTCCTACAATTACATATGCTAATTCTTTTCCAAAGTCTAGGGTGGCAATTACATGGGGAAAAATATAGTTAATTTTCACTTTGCCTCTGCTGACTTCCACTCCTCTGGAAGTGAAATCTCCGTCTAGTCACATCTCCTTTGTCACTTTTGTTCCTCATTGCCACCACAGCAGTTACCTGTTTTGTTTGGGATTAAAGTCCTAGGCAGTTTTCTAACCCCCTCCTCCAAACCTCCTCTAGTGCATCTTTCTTTTTGTTCCCAGCAAGCATCAGGTCTGGAAGCCAGAGTGGGACCACAGCACAAGCAAGGCTACTGGAGCTCCTGAAGTCGCTGCTCTTCCATCTGCCTGAAATACAACAGAGTCATTTCGCAGGCAAGGAAGGTGTTCTTGGTTATGTTACACCACCATGTCTGCAGTGAGGACAAATCTAGGCGCACTAACAAAATGCTACCAGAGACTGGCTATGGAGAAGGTGCGTATTCATGTAACATGAGGGCACATGTGTACCCACACCTCTCTCTTGCTCAGGTTTTCTAGATCATTGTCTACTTAAAAATAGGCTAGGACTGTCAGTTTTTATCCTAAACATGGCTAAATAGTTCCTGCTCCAAAACCAACAGCCTGATCTACATTTTTTTTTGTTGTTTAAGTCTTCTATTATTGTGGCACTTTACCAGGCAGACTGGAAGTACTTCTGCAGCTCCTGGCAAATTTTATTGAACCATATGTGAGTTAGTAAGACAGTCAGTAAAATATTCCCTGATATTAAATTTAATTTACTTTTCTTCCATCACTGAAAGCACTGCTAATCTTTTCTTAAATGAGGCAGAACTTTATATTATAATGCATAACCACACCTGCTTTACATTTTGTATTAAATAAGTACATTTTATTTCAAGAGTGCACAATCAATGTCATTGTTGCAAGAGGAAATTTTGGCAGTTGCACAGGAAAAAGGGATGAAGGATTTAGTGCTTAAAAAATGACCTGGGATTGAGCAATAGGTTCAGCTCCCAAATACCTCTGTGGAAGTGTACAGACATTTTTATCACATAGCTTGAGTGTTGACACTCCAAAAAGATAATAACAATGGTCCAAAGGATCAAAGTTCCTGTCGTAGGCTTTCTGCACTTTCAAGGAGATGAGGGTACATCACTTTATACTTGGTTCAATATTTGGAAACGTTCTTTTTCTTTCTTTACTCACAGAACTTTAAGACTCATCTACACGACTTTGTGCTAATGAATAGGTTCTATGAAGAATCACAAAATAGGCAGGTCCAAATCTATACATAAAAGCTTTACAAGTGATTTAACGTATTTCTAATGAAAAGCACTTTATGAACATGAAAGAGCTTTGTGAAAATATTAGGGATATTCTTTTCCAGATAAAAATACCTGCAATATTTTTGTTGCCTTCCTAAAGTTAAAAACTCTGTTTGTATTTTAAAAAATAAGTCACCACTGTATCCCAACTAGACTAAAAGTAATTTTATCTTGCTCATCTAGAGACAGGTCAAAACAGTCCTGAATTTCCTGCCTCTTTTGCCAAACAAACATTCTTCGTCTGAGAATAAATTTCCATGCCCTGACGGAATAAGCTGCTCACAGGAGAGTGATCTAACAAAAATGAGGGAGGCTCAGGATATGAATGTAAAACTGATTGCTTGACCTGCTCTGTAACACAGCTCATATCATACATATGCACCTGAGAAGCTATTATGATTTGCACATCTTCTGTCTGAATGACTGCCATCCTATCTGTAATAACTTTACCAGTTAAATCACCATCTGTTTCACAGGCTTTCTAATGTTTATATCTCCCTTTTCTGTCCTGGAAAAAGAACAAAATTGTTTTCTTCTGTATTGTATGAGAAATATGCCTGCACTCAGCTGGAGAGCTAAGCTAACATATCTTAACCATCTCTATCAAACCAAGACAGAGATTTTAGCATTCAGATGAAATTAAATGAAACCCATGATCCTGCTTCCCCCATAGAAGGCAAGAAAGACAGAGAAACACATTAAGTATTTTTCTTCCTCCTTCCATCCCATCTGGTAAAGTTTCTTGAACACTAATGTAACAGGCAGTAATGAATGCACAAGTAACAGATCTGACACATACCAATAGAAATGACACAGCCCTTATAAGGATCCAATTCCGGCCCTAGGACAGCATCAGCAGAGAAAACTGGGATACTGCTGGCTAAGTTATAAACTCTGGAAACTATCCTCTATTATCCTGCTCTGTCCTCTACAGAATCATCAACTGGTGATTAACTGGCTTCCATACTGGCATTCAATTGTTCATTATTGACCTAACCTTGTGTACAAAATGCAAGGAAATGGGACTTCACTTTCAATAGGGCCTGCAATCCCATTCCTCACATTTTTACTACACGCTTACAAAGGCAGAAAATGCTGATGTCTGCTACAAGTAGCTCAGAGATCACAGAATCATAGAATGTCCTGAGTTGGAAGGGGCCCATAAGGATCATCAAGTTCAACTCCTGGCTCCACACAGGGTCAGCCAAATCAGAGATGATACTGTGCTGCCTAGAAAGTTACAAGAGGTCAGACAGGGTTCCCTCAAAGGGAACCTCTGCAAAAAATGTCTCAGTATGGATTTGCAGAAGCATTCTTGGCACAGTCAGAATTGCTATTCAACTCCCAGGACCCTGGATTAAAGAGTCAGAGTAGAGATCATAGTGACTATATATAAAATCTTTCACACTGGACAAGATTAAGATTAATCAGTTTGTCTCTCTTTATGCCTCTCCTTGACAGAGTCAGAATCTTGTGGTTTTTGTTAACGCTGAAAAAAAGTGTTACTCAATTAAAATGACAAATACGCATTAGAAACTGACCACTTACAAAAGGAGCTTCTGCTATGCTTCTGTATGCTGCTCTGTTATTCAATTTTACTGACACAAAGAAAAATTACTTTCCACAAGTTGTTTGTCATAGTCTGCTCTCTTCCCTCCCTATGACAAGCAGTTCAGAGAGTTAGCAAGATGGTGCCATCTATCAGGAAGCACAGAGGCAAAACAGTTGTGAAATCATTTCCCTAATGCACAGACACCCATGGTCCTCTCCTCTCCCTCTCCCACACTCACAACTCACACACACACACGTCCTTTGTCAGAGAGATTCAAACTTTGCTGGGAACTGCTCCTGTATCTGTGGTGGATAAATTTGTTGTATAAAGAAACAACTGGAACACAAGCTTGTCCTGTCCACAGCACGGTTCTAACCTCTTTGAACTCATGAAGAGCCTCCAGAGCATTCACTCGATAACTTAAGAGGTGTAGGCTTTTAGTTCAGTGTTAGAGCAACAAGCATTGCTGGCAGAAGAGCCTACAGACCAGGAAGCCCTTGTCTGAGACCAAACAACATGGGCCAAAACCACATAATGAGATTGTGATCACAGGGAGGAGCCCCTGGACAGACTTGGTCCTTCCCCTGACCCAACAAAAGCTTACATACACCCATCATTTCCCAAGCCAAAGACTATCTCACCTTAGATTAAAGGACCTCCAACAGCAACATCTTCACAACCACCCTTTGCACACACAACTATCTAGCAAAAGCAACCTCTGGTTTGAGTCACTTTTACTGTAGCCATTAACCAAAAATTTTTCCAAGCCACCAAGCTGTAGATAAAACTTTCAAAAGAAACCTCACTGCCTACAGTTATACAAGTCACTGGCACAGAAGTGTGACAACAAGACGGGTACTAGCTCAGAGTAAATTTTGGCTGAAACGATTGAGAAAGCAAATCTACTCATTATATACTGGAAAAAACCCCAAAACAAACAACAACAACAACAACAAAAAAACCCACACAAAAAACCCAAAACAAAAAACAAAACAAAACAAAAAAACACAAAAAACCAAAAACCAAAACACAAACAAACCCAAACCAAAACACATCTCTGAGAAAAGGAAAGTTACTGTGGCTCTGAAGTTTCTCGATCCATTGTTAGAAGAAAATGGGAGTTGTTATGCTTCTTAAAGTTGCAGAGCATTCTCAACAGAGAGCTCTCTGGGAATTTGAAAGCAAAGCAAGGCTCTCATGCTGGTATTCCAGGATGAAAAGCAGGGCCCTGAAAGCTTTGGGATGTCAACCTCACTTTTTATTTTGTAATTCTTTTTAATTGCAAGAATACTGCCAGGGAGAGAATCTTGGGCATAAAAACTTTTATCAACTCCAAATGAAAGAAGTTCCAAATGTTCAGGAGGAAGCTGGAAGCTGGCAATGCTACACTGTCTTCTCATCTGCAAAAAGAAAGAAGTCATGTATAATGTCAATGTCTTCTTGCTATTAAAGCAAGCAATAGCTGAAAAAGTCTGCTGCAGGAAGTTTCTTTACTCATCTTCCTTGTCGTCACCTTCAAAAGTCACCTAGGATTTTGAAGTACGGGGCACTGAAACAAATGTTCAGTGTCTTTTAAAGTGTCCAGAAATGAATGAGCTGCCAGACTCATCAATTTCTAGAAACCAAGGTGACAGAACTATCAAAGACCCAGAGAAGTAACCACTGCGTTGTCTTGCCTGACCTTCTGTGATGATGTGCAGAGGAATGCAAGAGCCACAGGCCTTATTACAGGGAGAGAGCGCTTTGTTCTTGTAGCTTTCAAAACAAAGTAGAATGATCTTTTCCAGTGCAGCTGAAGCAATTCTATCACCAGTGTCATTTTCTTCTGACATCTGAGCTATCTCCTTCAGAACCGGTTCTCTCCCTAAACACAAAGGGCCAAGAAAAATACAGAATGTGGGTGGCTGGGCTTTCATCCCCAAACCCAGCATCAATCCCTGTAAAAAAGAAAGATGTATGCTAAAGAAAAAAGTGGTGATCTGCATATGGTCATTGCTATTCATTTGCTGTCGAACCTAAGTCAAGATAGGGAGGCAGCTAAGCACATGGTCCAGGTCTCTACTGAGGATAAGAAGCCTGCTGCCTGGAATGCAGACAATGGGATGAATGGACACTTGGAAAACCAGACTCCCTGAAATCTGGATACTGCTTGTTCGGACACTCTGCTGCCCTGACTGATTATTCCAGCTCTTTTTCACAGTTTCATCAGACAGACACTGTCAGAAGCCCACTCTGCCCTTCCCACTGCCCTTCCACCCACTCCATCGCTTCAGACCTTGGCTCTTTTACTCTTCCTTTGTTTTGGGTTTTTTCCCTCCTCCTTTTGTTTCTCAGACATACAAAGAGAGAAAGAAAGATGATGGGTGACCTGAGGAAAGGATCAGTCTAGACATCAAGAGAAAAGAGGCCTGACATGGTCATCTGTAGATTACACAAACAGGATGATCTATAGCACTGAGTGCCCTGCCTACCTGTCCTGTAACAAAAGAACAGTTAAAATATNNTTCAAGTACTGGTATTCTCATAATAAATTCACCAGTTTTACTTTTTTTTTCTTTTTAAATGAGCTCCTTAATAAACCTTCTACTTTATATGAAAATAGAAAAAGTTGATCAATTTCTACACCAGTCATGTCCAGCTAAACTACCAAAATAACGTAATTCTTAATCTATGCTCAGACTGTCTGGTGGTAGGCTTTTGCTGTAAGCCTGTGCTATAGAAAGCCTAATTTAAGTTAGTTTAAACTTCAAACAAGGAGCAGCTAGTCAGGGAATTAGTACTGACATATTTTGCTTTCTGAGATCAGTAAACCAAACAAATCTCCAGAAGGAAATTAAACAAAAAATATTTTTAATGAAAAGACATAGGTTGGTGAAATAGACACCTAATATCAAGATAAGAACAACTATGGTTAAGATTGCAACTTAGAAATCTGATATAGCAAGGAAAATTAGACCTAAGATTTCATCTGTCTTCTTAATTATTTTACTGCTTAAAAGACATTTCAGTAACACAAAAGAACTCGAGCTGCATTATGTTCTCAGTTGCCTGGCATAACCTGTCAATTCGCAGTGAGCTAAAATGAAGTGGTACCCATAAACGCCGAAACATTGGACCATTCATTAATCAGTCTGCATGTATAAGTCAATAGCGAGCACACTGTAATAGCAAAAACAATTAGTGCCTACAGTATAAGCTGCCATAGAAATTAAAGCAGCAGATGTATAAAGTAACAACTGCAAAACATATTAAAATCCTAAGGAAAGGGAGAAAAAAAAAAAACCAAAAAAAAATTATTAGAGATGCACAGGATTCACAATGTTGAACTCTTAATGTTCTGTCTTGTATATACCTGACCATCTTTAATACTGTAACGAAAATCACAACTTCCTAAATAATATTACGCCTATACTATGCCTACTCATCTTCATCTCCACCTAGATTTGTATAGGTAAGCACACTATATTGACAATTATAGTTCACATTCATTTTTTATTCTTTCTGCAAACATAATTTTATGTTTGTTTTATTTCAAGGTACCTTCTATGTTATTGAAAAAGGGGAAAAGCCTTTAAAGAAGCATTGGAGGTGTGACTGGTGTTACACTGAATAAGACGGCACTTCACTGTGCATGTGCCCAGTTGGTGCTGTCCCCTCCTGTACCGACAAGCATCTACTTCTCCCTTGGGTTTCTTATACCTGCTATGGAAGGTCCCTTCCAGCTACTTCATGAGATAATCCTGCTTCTGTGTAGGTCATTCAGTAAACTGGGAGACAACAATCTGGTTTATGTGCTTCCTTGGTTAGTGTCTGTAAGATCACTCACCTTTTAAAGATGCTGGGCTATGAAGTTAAGCATGACCACAGGCAATGAATGCCGAAGCCAAGCATCTCACCAAATTCAGAGCTAGCCAGTATCTCTACACAAATCTCTTCCCCAAAATCTCCTGACTCCCAGGTCCTGGCTCCACTGTCAAAACCTCCCCATATGCCACCTTTAAGAGGAGCACTGCAGGCTGTTTCTCCCAGTCTGAGGCACAGTATGCTTGTGAGGTATCCAGGCAGCAACTTCAATTAAATTTAATTTCATCGGGAAAGACCTCTCAAGTGTAACAAAGAAGATATTATAATACCTACACTTAATCCTTTTTACCAGATTTCCCTAAATCGCTTTGGGTCTGTGACTTTTGAGTAAAAAGTGACTGCATGCAATTTTCAGAGGATGCAAAATGACTGACAACAGCATATAATACCTTAAGTAAAAAGTGAAGGAGACAGTCAGCCATCACACTATTGAGACAAACAGCAATAGACTCTCAGTAAAAGGAAAGAAGTCCCTTTGACAAACAGTTCTGCCTCTTCAGGCCCTCACCACACTGAGGAACTTTATACCACCCTCCCAGGATTGCATTTTTCCTCAAGAACAAACACCTCCTGCCACCACTATCCCATCAGACATGGGGAGACGAGGGGTTTTTGTGGCTGAGACATGGCAGATGGCACCCTCAGCACCAAGATGCCCCAGGATCCTCTCCTCGTGGTTGCCATGGCTTGTTAAAGCAGGCAATAGCAATGCCAGCGCTCAAACACTGCCCGTATCCCTGTCTTTTTTTTTTTTTTTCCAGCAGCAAAGGCATTTCAAAGGAACAGCCATTAAAAGCAGATTTCTTGATTTGTCCTGACTGACTGTTTGGAGCCCTGAAGAATTGATACCACAGCCAGTGAGATCCAGAGAGCATCACATATCCCCAGTCACTGACAGTCTGTGGCTTTTCCAGAAATGTCAATGTTCACAAAATCTGAGAAGCAGAAAAGAAATTGTAGAAGCCCCTAACATATAAATAAAAAGATGGAGCTTTCCTTTCCTCCATTTGTACCATATCTAAGTGTAAATATCTAGGCCAACAATGCCAAGGTCATGTAGAAAATTAAACTAGCACACCATACATTGCAAACCTTACTTGATGCTTCTTTAAAAATAAACAGCCACCAGAATTCACATACTTTCTTTCAAATACAGCATCATTCACTCATCTTTCAAAGTGCATGTACACATGTACCTCAACTTACCAGATCAACCATGATAAGCTACAGAAGCATGCTTAAAACTGTACTTGCCACCCACCTCTGACCTCTTTTCTTATGATTGACATGCTAATCATATTGATTGATACCAGTTCTGTGATAGCAAGCTTCACAGCTTCACATATCTGTTTCCATAGTCAAAAAAGACCCCCAAAAATAAAACCAAAGCCTAAAACATTCAGAAAGCCTAAAACATTCAGAAAGATTTTTTTTTTCCTTTATATTCCCAAGTACCCTTCAAATCGTACTGCCTTTAGGCTTCAGTGGTCAATACTGATTCAAAGTTTTATATTCCTTGTATCACAGAGAAACATGGGATCTTTCATTCCTTCCTCTGCTCTTCATGATGTTAGATCTAACAGATCACAAAATCCCAGACCTTAAAACCTTCAACTCTGCATGCCTGTAGTTCAGCACTGCCTCTTAAGCAAGCCTTTGGTTATACGTCTGTCTTCTTACTCCTTAAATTCATAAAACCACAGTAAACTTACATAATTCTATGGACTTTAGAGATCAGTTTGGGGATTAAATCCATCTCTGGGTGAGGGCCCAGGGTGGGGGGAAAGGGGAGAAGGAGAAGGGCTACAAGGGGACCTGGGAACCACAGTGCTCAATATGGCAATACAGCATTAGAAAGCACCACGAGCAGGAATTATAAAACTCCGGGGACCTTTTTTGCAGATGTACGAGGAACGTGCTTTAAATAAAAGAAAAGCTGAATGCCAAAATGCCTAGAGGGTCAGACAGGCTCGTTGTGAACTGCCAGACAGAACCAAGACACTGGAAAAACAGTCAAGTGCCACTGTGGATCTTGCTGTCAGTTATTAGGCAAAGAAATGATACGACCTGCACAGCAGAAAAGGCCTTGCTTCCAAATGGATACAGTAGCTCGGAGTATATATGGGTATCCATAGATGAACCATCTCTCAGCTTGTTAAGGGAGGGTTATATGTCCTGGCAGGTCTCTGGAGACTGTGTTGCACAGACCGAAAACATCTTTGTAGCAGTTTCAGCTAATAGGCCTTTCTGCTTCCTAATGGCTCCAGATATATCTTTTGTGATAACAGCCTCTCGCTTTTAGCTAGCTCAGGTTTGGCCAGTGACTTATCTCCAAAACATCAGCACAGATTATTTGTATGCGCCCAGTTTAGGAGAGCAGTCAATATAGGCTTTCTTCAATCAGAATAGGTCTGGCAAGAAGTTACATCAAACTACAGAAGTTCAATAATGAACTACAGTACGGAGAGCTGGACCCAATAATCATCTGAACAGTCCAACTCCCAGTGGCAATTACCAAGACTGTTTTAGCATACTTAGTGTTCTTCTTACCTTACACATGACAAAAGCAGATAATAATCTAATATTATTACTCACTCTCTTCTCTAAGCAAAAAAAGACAATAACCTAAATAAAATAAAAATCAACCACAATTTAAAAAAACAAAGCCAACAACAAACAAAAAAACCCAACAGCAACAACAAAAAAAATCAAACAAAAAAAAAAACCCCAACAAAACATCCAAAACACACACACACACACACACACACACACACAAAAAAATCCCTAAACACACCAAACCAGATTACTTGTAGATAGCTCTCTATGGGAAAGGATTGTGGAAAAAAATATTAAAAAAGGCACTTTAACTTTTTTTGTAAAAAATAATGGGAGCACAGGTATGTCTCTGTTCATAATTAAAAAGCCCCAAGAAATTCTTCTCTGCTGGCATTTTAGCAGAGTCTCCAGTCTGCCTAATTGCTATGATACCGTACGCAGCCTGCCTCAAAGCACAGAGCATATGGCATCCTCAAAGGATTTGGTATCATTTTTTTCTTTAAAACATGCAAGTCAGTTGGCCATTGTTACCCCTCTGTGGAATTACTCAAACAGCTGCTACCTTCCAACTAAGAGGTAAGAAAATCTTTGTCTTTTTTGTTGCTGTTAATTTCAGTGACACACTTCTGTCATATAATGAGAGTCAGTAATATGTCTATAATGCATTTTAATGTTGCATATTTGATCTATAGTGTAAACAACACTTTGTTGGGGACTGACATCTACAAAAGGATGCTTTTCATGCTGTTTGCAAAGTAGTCTGAATCACAAGGAACATATTTTAAATTGCAAGAAATTAATTTAATATCTAAACCTATGTGAATAATGATACCCTGTTGATGTTCACTTCTACAGAATCACAAACGTGACACCTGAACCCACTTATAATGCATAAAAGGTTTCGTCTTTAGAATTTTTGAAACTCTTATCACTGAATAGATTATTTCTTTTAAAATCGTCTTTTACTTACCAAACAATGATTTGCTAAAAATGTACTTTTAACTTATGATTGGAAAGTAGATGTGTCTAACGATACCGTATTCATTGTACATAGAACAGGGTTATGAATTTCATAGTTTTCTGAGTTCTTATCTTCCACGGTTCACAGATCCCATCTCTTCTTGATCATCAGGGTATCTCCCCAAATTGAACCTTTTTTTTTACCTTTCTACTCTCAAACTGACAAATTTTTTGTTCTCCATCAGAAGATTAATGAAATAATAACTAAAGTGAGAAAAAGAACACACTACCAAAAGATACAATGACAAATGACTAAGAAACCAAATCACACAAAGCAGAGAAAAAAAAAAAAAAAAGGGAGATAATCAAATCGTGAACCATAGGAACTATATATGAAGATCACATCCTCCCAAGCATGATGGGAGGGGGAATAAAATAGCATGTCTAAAATATTCTTAATTTTAAGTCACAGGGACAGTCTTATAGGGACCATCCCGGGTCTAGAAAGACAGTTGTCAAGGCATTGTATTTTCCTTTCTTTTTTCTTCTCTGTGGAGTTTTAGTTGTACCACACACTTCCTAATAACACACATGACTTCCTTTTCAGTGGAAGAACACTTGCAAAAATTAGTTAACACTTACAGGTTTCCAGAACCAGAAGATAACAAACATTATTTTTATGGCCTAAAGGCTGCAGCTTTATTACAGTTTACTAATAAATATTTTATATTATTACAGAAAAAAGTGCATGAGGTCCCTCCTGATATTTCAAAGGTTCATATTAAACCATATTTTCAAAATCTTTATGAATTCCAACACACCTATATTGTGTTGGAGTCTAATATATGCTAAGTGCCAAGAGTACATTTTTGGCCCCATAACAGAAGTGAATGAGTAGGCAATCAATTACTGAAGAATACTAACTGTGTAAAACTTAAAATAATAGAAGAGTTCGAAAAGGTCTGATCCACAGCACATTGCCAGTGGGAATCTTTCCATTAACTTCAAAGACTTTTAGATAGCTCCTAGCAGATGTAGATCAACAATGGATTTTGTTTAATATAATGACGACCTCCTCCATCAACTTCAGATGTAATGGGAGAGACAGAGAACACCCCAGTTAAATGTTTGATGTTCGAATCTCAGCAAGCACAACTTTCAATAATTTCAGAAATTACAATGAATCAAAGAATTATTAGAATTTATAATACCCTGGGATGTGTCCTTTCATGTTTAGGTCCTGCCCAAAACTCAAAAAACCCCACACCCCAATACTTTACATATATACGTATACACACATATATATAAAAGTCATTGTGATATGATGCACCATTCTCACTAGATTTCTATAGTTTCCCCCATTCCTGTATTCTTACAGAAAGACATCATCCTTTTATCCAAACTATCTTCTTTTTATCATGGCTCCCTCCCACAGAAATATTTCTATTAAGTTTTTCTTTGATTCTAAGGGACTGTTAAGAATATCAAAATCTTTTCATTGTGATCTACATTACCTTGAGAGCAGACATGCAGTTTTTGCCCAGACATGAAACAGACATTTCTCAATTATTTCAAATTTTGAGAGTTATAAAAAATAGTTGGATATGTACACATGCACATTTACATTATATGCACTGTATGGTAAGAATATATTCTTGTATATAAAGCCCATTATCAGTTTGAAAATAAAATTACTAGTGAGGTGACGCTATCATTCTCTTACAGCCAAAAAGTTCCAGATAATTATAATAATTTCACAATTTTCACTGATGGAAGTCAAGAGTTTCCATGGTGCAGAGAGAGAGATTTTCTTGTCAAATCATTTGTAAGACCTCTTTGAAAGAAGCTTAGCTACACACTTTTCCAAGCATTATTTGCACTTAAGCCTGGTAATGTAGGAAAACCAAAGACATTTAAACAGTAATACTTTAGGTAGTTTGCTTGCTTATTAGATTGAGCAAGTTTAGTTAACTTTAACAAAAAAAAAAACAACCCACGAAGTAAGCACAGCATATCTCTGCAGCTCGTGGAATTAAGAGCTGTATAACGAAGAAAGATTATCAGTCATTAACTTTAATGCCTTGGTAAGCTATGTGAGCTCTCAAATAAAATATCTTACACGTACACATGGTTACACTTCAAAGCCTTCAAAAAATCAGAGGGAAGAAATAAGCACACACGGACACAAATGACAGTTCTGTCCCCTAAGCGTTCCTTCTGTCCAACAAAAGCACGTGAGATTTTGGCCTCTCATGCCCAGAGCCCCACTTTTCATTTTCCATCTGCTACTAAGCAGGGGAAGGAACTCCAGCTCAGAAAATAAAATAATCTGAAGTATCTTGACAACTAGTCAACCAAAGAATCACAACTGAAATGCACCATGCTCCCTCAGGATGGGTCATCAATCTGGGCTGGAGAGCAAAGACATTTCAAGACTAGAAGAGACAGTTGGAACCCCAAACCCCTCCTTCCCCCCAGCAAGGTCTTTCATTGCTGATGACACTGTAATGGCCCTTTCACACCTTTGTGAACTTTCTTCATTAAATGCCAGCAACCTGCTAAGCAAATGGATGATCTACTCCAGTGATTCTCAGGGCAGGGGACAAACATTTCATTCAGCAATGCCAGCTGAAGCAGCTTCATCCCCCTTCAACATCCTCCTCCCACCCCCAAAACTCAATCCCTCTACTGCATTACTATCTCACTTAAAGAAAAATTCCCTTTATCGCTATACCTCCATATATGATATTTTATATGACAAAAAGGCACTCTGACATCTGTTCTGAATTGTTAAAGATTGCTCTCACCAATTTCTGTATTAGTGAGCACCATGCAGGTAACACAAGATGGTAGTTTGAAAATCAGTTAATGAACTTTAAAAAATCCCAACAAAACAACCAGAAAAAACCACTCTTGAATGTACAAATGATTTTAAAACACAACGCTGATCAAAAAAGAAGACAGTAGGGTACAACTCCTAAGTGGCCATCTAGGCTGCGCGGCCGTGAGATCGCAGCACAGAACTTCAGCCTGCTCTGATCACACACGGATTGCGGACGGTACTCCTCACACGTACGCAAAGCATCACCCACAGCCTCCCAGGTTACACATGGAGAGAAGGGAAGAGCTAACACCTCCCTTTCTCACATATGGTGTGAGCATATGTTGAACAGACATCAGAACTGTAGAGCTGTAGCCAGGGAAGTAAAAAACCTCTGCTTCGATCCACAGAGTGAACAGGGTCAATTCCAGGAGTTTAATACCAGCAGTATGTCAAAACACAGTAAAGTAAGCTCCTATGGTAAAATGAGGTGAAGATTTAAGTGATGATCACCTGGTTGACAGCCTGCAGGTCACACCGTTAGAGCAGTTACTGGTGGGATTATACAGAACTGACGAAATAACTGGGTTTTGGTCTCCTTCTTAGAGGTGGCAGATAGACAGAATGCTGATGGCAGTTAAGATAAAAATGTATAGAACTCTTAAACCTAGATTATAATGATGGAGTATCAGAAATTAAGGAAGTGCTTCTGATATATATTTCTAAGAAATTAAATGACAAAGTAGAAAGAAAGTGGTCATGGCATTGGTACATAATATTAAGAAGCAAAAAATTCTAAATGTTAAAATTTTTTGGTCTTAAAGATTTGAACTGCTGGTTTCTCTTTTCCTCAATAGGAAGAAATATTCCACAGTTCATTTAGTGAAATGGAAAATGATAATTTGCTCTCACATTACTGAACTCTGGATTTTTACCACGGCAGGTGAACACTGAAAAAAATATCACCTAGTTCAGCTTAGACTGCTGCCAGTTTTTATTGACTACTCTCACAGAGATGGCATGTTTGCACCCAAAGAACATATTCTCACTATACAGACATAGCAGAGCGTTCTGGGCTCCAACCCACTCTGTTAGGAGACACTGATTTTATGTGCTCAAATCACAGCTGTAGGCCTGGTAATCTGCAATCAGACAAAATCAGGCAGGTCCCAAAGCAACTGTGAGTGCTGTGCCCAAACCAAGTACCTGATAAACACAGCTAGCATCAACCCAGCCCATCCTGACATAGCAGCCATGTTAAGCATTGTCCGAGGAAGAGTGGGGCTTTAATATAAAGCTGATCAAATACAGCTCGTAGACACTGACAGAGGTGTTTTGTCCTCTTCTTCCTTGGCGCTCGCCTCAGCTCCCAGAAATACAGTGAGGATCTTTCCTTGGCCCAGTCCTCTCAGGTAGGCTGGTCCAGACTGTTAAACCAGGAAAAAGCAATGTATGTTCTGGGGGTCTTTTTCCCCCCTCTTTCTGTACATCAGTTTTCTAACAGTGTAGTGAACTGAAGTGATTTGTCCAGGATTGGATGAGCACCAGTGCCAGCAAGGACACGGTTCATGGTAAGAGACCCTGGAGGCATGAAAGCTGCTCTCAGCAGCAGCAAGCCATTACATCACTCCAGTCACTGTGTAATCCCAGCCTATGTCCAAAGGATCAGCAATTATGCTGTTAGCTGCGGCCAGAGAAGAGGGGCAAGGAAGACAACTAATAGAAGCTTTTTATACAGCCTTTCACAGCAATCAGTGAAGTATTAATTCTGCCCATCTTTTGCATAGGCAGGCACAAAAGTGCTTTTTTATAGCTGCAGACTAACACTTAAATTTAAAAGCACTACAGAGACACTTTAGTACAGAGCACTAATTTGACAACTTTAGAAGCAGCAAGTGGGTTCGGATGCAGAGAAAGATTTGAGGCTGTATTACTAACTTGGCTGGAAACCTAAAAAAAATTATTGAAAGCAAAAGCAGCCTACAAGATGTCAGAAAAGCAATTGATCTCAGCTAAACTTGAAAGTCCATGCTAGTTGTACAGAAAGAAAAGAACAATGTTATCCACATCCATGGACAGCGTGTTTGCTCAGAAGAAAGCAGGAAGTTTTGAAGCCCCAAGTTAGGGAAACCAGGGGTCCAAGCACAGAGCAGCTTAAAAAACAAAAGGATTAAACACAGTGGCTGTATGCTTTACTTCAAAAACCATAAGCTGTATGTTCCAGGCCTCATAAATATCACAGTCTTTACATTATAAGCAGTGGAGCTTATAGAAATCACCAGGCCACCTAGCTCAAAGCTTCGAGTAAAATAAATAAATAAATAAATACCTTTGCTTTTAAAAGCAAAAGGAATAATCAAAATGTAAGATCTCACCGAGCTAAGAATCCTGTCAAATAGCAGCTTTCGGGATTTAAACAACAGTTCAGGGACTATGCACAGCTACAGATCTCTACAGGACGTGCGGTTTTGTTTGTGGTACCATGTCTCAAAGTGCACTTCCCAGATGTATTCAAAAAAAATGGCACTGGGGGTGGGATTCTGTGTTTAATGCCTCATAAGGTTCCATCATTTCTAAATGAAAAGAACTTATGTGTTAAAATTAAGCACAAGATCCTCCAACTCATATCAGAATGTTGTGCAGAACGGCAGTTCCTTCCTCACATCATTAATTAGCATTAGCAATAAAATGAAACGTATCTTCAATGATACTCTGGTGCAGCTGTCTAGAAATTTCATCATCTTCAAACTGTATTCTCTGTTTCACTAGTGCAATCAAAGAGCCTCCAAAGATTTCATGCAGGGATAACTGGCAGCTATGTATATAATGTCAATAAAATGATATACCAAAACAACTACAAAATATTTCAGTTACCCCTCATTCTTCTTGGCTTTGGGCAGCCAAAGGTAGGAGAAACTTTTTTGTTTGTCTTAGGAGGACGTTTTTCTTTTCCTTCTCTATTAAGAATGTAAAGTACTCAGATACAATGATGATTTCTCAAAATTAACACACTTAGTGGGGAAGAAATTGCTTTGGTTTAAATAGCAGTTCTACTCTCATATGTGATCCCACAAAGTTATGTCATGACCAGTCTCTGTAAATATTTATGACTACCCAGAAGTCTGCTTCGATTTAGCAAGAATATAAAGCAACTCACTTCACTGCACACTGGTGATGCCAGACAACAAAGGTTAAAAAACAGGGGGAAAATTACATAAAGGGAATACTGGCAGAAAAGGAGGAGACAAGTCAGGGAGAAAAGGACAATTTATTAACTTAATTTTCCCCTTCAAGACAAAATCTATAGCAATTGTAATAAAAATGGACACTACTTAGTGTATTCAGATACCTTAAATAATAATATACTATATAATTAAATGGTAAATCAAAGTTATTTGTGATGTCAATATCATAAACTGGGCTGGAACGGTGATAAAAGTGCAACAGTGATAAATTCAGCACCAGGAGCCCACAGAAAAGGGTGTGTATCACAGGTCAGCAGGAGAGGACTTGAAGTGCAGCACAAAGGAGTTCCAGCCACTCCAGTCAGTAAAGCAGATTCATCTGGGCCCACAGTGAAATGCCTCTCCACAAACACATGTAGCACCGGGAATAAAGAAGAGGACTTAAAGATGATCACGCACCTGCACGGCTGTGGTCTTCTTGGCATCACAGAGATGTGGTGGGATGGTTCCTCTCACTGGAGTGTTGGGGTGGAGAGATATAGGTTCTTTAGGAAGGACAGGCAGGCAAGATGAGGAGGAAGTGTCACCCTCTATGTCAGTGACCAGCCGGAGTAGGTGGAGCACCACCTGGAGATGGATAAGGAGCTGACAAAAACCTCATGGGTCAGGATTAAAGGAAAGGCAACGACAGGTGAAACTGTAGTGGGGGTCTGCTACAGGGTACCTGAACAGGAAGACAGAGTGGATGAGGCCCACTATAGATATATAGGAGTAGCCTCACATTCACAAGCTCTGATCCTCATGGAGGACTTCAACCACCCCAATATCTGTTGGAGTGCCAATACAGAAGGGCTTAAGCAATCCTGGAGGTTCCTGGAATGCATTGGTAACAATTTCCTCCTCCGAGTGATAAAAGAGCCAACAAGGAGTGCTGCAATGCTGAACCTTGTTCTCACCAACAAGGAGGGGCTCGTGAAGCTCAAGGGCAGACTTGGCTGCAGTGACCATGCAATGGTGGAGTTCAAGATCCTTGGGGAAGAGAGGAGAGCACACAGCAAGCTCACTACCCTGGACTTCAGGAGAGCAGACTTTGGCCTCTTCAAGTTGCTGCTTGGTAGAGTACCATAGGACAAAACCCTGGAGGGAAGAGGGTCCCAGGAAAGCCGCTTTGTATTCAAGGATCACCTCCCCCAAGCTCAGGAGCAATGCATCCCAAATAAGAGCAAGTTGGGAGAAAANTGGTAACAATTTCCTCCTCCGAGTGATAAAAGAGCCAACAAGGAGTGCTGCAATGCTGAACCTTGTTCTCACCAACAAGGAGGGGCTCGTGAAGCTCAAGGGCAGACTTGGCTGCAGTGACCATGCAATGGTGGAGTTCAAGATCCTTGGGGAAGAGAGGAGAGCACACAGCAAGCTCACTACCCTGGACTTCAGGAGAGCAGACTTTGGCCTCTTCAAGTTGCTGCTTGGTAGAGTACCATAGGACAAAACCCTGGAGGGAAGAGGGTCCCAGGAAAGCCGCTTTGTATTCAAGGATCACCTCCCCCAAGCTCAGGAGCAATGCATCCCAAATAAGAGCAAGTTGGGAGAAAATGTAAAGAGGCCTGCATGGATGAACAAGGAGATCAAACAAGAAAAGGAAGCCTACAGAGAGTGGAAGCAAGGGCAGGTAGCCTTGGAGAAACACAGAAAAAAATTCTGAGCAGTCATGGATCAGGTTAGGAAAGCTAAGGCCCAGACAGAATTAAATCTGGTTGAGGACATCAAAGACCTGGTTACCCAGGATACAGAGACAGCTGAGGTACTCAATGACTTTTTTGCCTCAGTCTTCACTGGTAAGTGCGCTTCTCTTACGAGGACAGATTGAGAGACTTGTGGTTGTTTAGCCTGGAGAAGAGAAGGCTCCAGGGAGGCCTTATTGCAGCCTTCCAGTTCCTAAACAGGCCTACAGAAAAGCTGGAGAGGGACTGGTTACAGGAGCATGTAGTGAGAGGACAAGGGGTGATGGCTTTGAACAAAAAGTCAGTAAATTTAGAATAAAAATTAAGAAAAAATTCTTTATGATGAGGATGGTGAGGCCCTGGCACAGGTTGCCCAGAGAAGATGTGTCTGCCCCCTCTCTGGCAGTGTTCAAGGCCAGGCTGGATGGGGCTTTGGGCAACCTGGGCTAGTAGAGGGTGCCCTGGCTCACAGCGCAGAGGCGGTGTTGGAACTGATGATCTTTGAGGTCCCTTCCAACCCAAACCTTTGCATGATTCTAGGATGCTGATTCTATTTACACTGCGTATACATCTCTTCTTACAGTTTCCATCTCTAAACAAATTCTTGCCCAGTTACACTAGTCACAGTTGCTTCTGAAAATCTACACATCATCAATCAAGCTCAACTACTCACACAGAATGGAAGGTCAGTCTAATACTGGACTGCAAAGGTAATGTTGAAAAGAGTAAGATTATAAAGTAAATTTGACATTTTTACACTAAGTCAATTCTGAGTTATGGGTGGATAAAAAATAAAGAATACACAATTATTTTTGTTACTTCTCAAAGTGATAAAGTACCACTGCTTCAATCAGCCTGGGCAGGTTTCCTTCACAGTTTTCAGAAACAATCTGTGTCCTTTCATAGGCTACACAGTACCCATTCTATGCAGAAAGGAATTTCCCATACCCTACAGCTCACAAGTGTAATAAATCAACCTCAAGTTTAAGCCAATAACTGTTACACAAATTAAGTATGGATCAGTGCAGCATTCAGACAGTTATTACTGACATTCCTTAGTACAAAAAAAAACCCCAAAACCCAGTAATCCTAAAAGACTTTTCAAATAAACCCAACGAAATCCACATAGAAAAATATTATATCATTACTAGACATACTAAACAAGCTTCAAACAACCTGAAAATCTCTCTGTATGACTACCCAAGTACATACTTTACCTCAGCCTTCCCTACTGCAAACTGCTATTGCATCACTGTTATGTTCACACTTGAACTGTTATTGTGTACTCTGGATTCATACCAACTCTCATCTCAGCTGGAAAGTCAACAAACAGTTGAGAAATTACAAAGAGCTACTTTTTAAATCATCTCAGGGCACAAATGATTGAGCATTTCCATCGTTTCAAAATTTGGACAGATATTCTAACAGCCCAACTGTGGTTATGGCTTGTTTTACCTTGCCCCGAGACAGGGAAACTTCACAATCAGAAGCTACATCTCAGCTGGGATGCCATAGCCAAGAATTAGACACTGGACAATATGGCTACATGACACACAGTATATGTTGAACCATGAGATCAGGTGCCTGATCTGCTACCTCCATCTTACTGCTCTGCTGCAAAGTAAGTTTGTTCTGGGTGACNCAGCAAGCTCACTACCCTGGACTTCAGGAGAGCAGACTTTGGCCTCTTCAAGTTGCTGCTTGGTAGAGTACCATAGGACAAAACCCTGGAGGGAAGAGGGTCCCAGGAAAGCCGCTTTGTATTCAAGGATCACCTCCCCCAAGCTCAGGAGCAATGCATCCCAAAT
This sequence comes from Heliornis fulica, assembly GCA_013399135.1. NCBI lineage: Eukaryota > Metazoa > Chordata > Aves > Gruiformes > Heliornithidae > Heliornis > Heliornis fulica. The sequence continues at coordinate 141,240 of VXBZ01005448.1, forward strand.
AAGAGCAAGTTGGGAGAAAATGTAAAGAGGCCTGCATGGATGAACAAGGAGATCAAACAAGAAAAGGAAGCCTACAGAGAGTGGAAGCAAGGGCAGGTAGCCTTGGAGAAACACAGAAAAAAATTCTGAGCAGTCATGGATCAGGTTAGGAAAGCTAAGGCCCAGACAGAATTAAATCTGGTTGAGGACATCAAAGACCTGGTTACCCAGGATACAGAGACAGCTGAGGTACTCAATGACTTTTTTGCCTCAGTCTTCACTGGTAAGTGCGCTTCTCTTACGAGGACAGATTGAGAGACTTGTGGTTGTTTAGCCTGGAGAAGAGAAGGCTCCAGGGAGGCCTTATTGCAGCCTTCCAGTTCCTAAACAGGCCTACAGAAAAGCTGGAGAGGGACTGGTTACAGGAGCATGTAGTGAGAGGACAAGGGGTGCTTCTCTTACGAGGACAGATTGAGAGACTTGTGGTTGTTTAGCCTGGAGAAGAGAAGGCTCCAGGGAGGCCTTATTGCAGCCTTCCAGTTCCTAAACAGGCCTACAGAAAAGCTGGAGAGGGACTGGTTACAGGAGCATGTAGTGAGAGGACAAGGGGTGATGGCTTTGAACAAAAAGTCAGTAAATTTAGAATAAAAATTAAGAAAAAATTCTTTATGATGAGGATGGTGAGGCCCTGGCACAGGTTGCCCAGAGAAGATGTGTCTGCCCCCTCTCTGGCAGTGTTCAAGGCCAGGCTGGATGGGGCTTTGGGCAACCTGGGCTAGTAGAGGGTGCCCTGGCTCACAGCGCAGAGGCGGTGTTGGAACTGATGATCTTTGAGGTCCCTTCCAACCCAAACCTTTGCATGATTCTAGGATGCTGATTCTATTTACACTGCGTATACATCTCTTCTTACAGTTTCCATCTCTAAACAAATTCTTGCCCAGTTACACTAGTCACAGTTGCTTCTGAAAATCTACACATCATCAATCAAGCTCAACTACTCACACAGAATGGAAGGTCAGTCTAATACTGGACTGCAAAGGTAATGTTGAAAAGAGTAAGATTATAAAGTAAATTTGACATTTTTACACTAAGTCAATTCTGAGTTATGGGTGGATAAAAAATAAAGAATACACAATTATTTTTGTTACTTCTCAAAGTGATAAAGTACCACTGCTTCAATCAGCCTGGGCAGGTTTCCTTCACAGTTTTCAGAAACAATCTGTGTCCTTTCATAGGCTACACAGTACCCATTCTATGCAGAAAGGAATTTCCCATACCCTACAGCTCACAAGTGTAATAAATCAACCTCAAGTTTAAGCCAATAACTGTTACACAAATTAAGTATGGATCAGTGCAGCATTCAGACAGTTATTACTGACATTCCTTAGTACAAAAAAAAACCCCAAAACCCAGTAATCCTAAAAGACTTTTCAAATAAACCCAACGAAATCCACATAGAAAAATATTATATCATTACTAGACATACTAAACAAGCTTCAAACAACCTGAAAATCTCTCTGTATGACTACCCAAGTACATACTTTACCTCAGCCTTCCCTACTGCAAACTGCTATTGCATCACTGTTATGTTCACACTTGAACTGTTATTGTGTACTCTGGATTCATACCAACTCTCATCTCAGCTGGAAAGTCAACAAACAGTTGAGAAATTACAAAGAGCTACTTTTTAAATCATCTCAGGGCACAAATGATTGAGCATTTCCATCGTTTCAAAATTTGGACAGATATTCTAACAGCCCAACTGTGGTTATGGCTTGTTTTACCTTGCCCCGAGACAGGGAAACTTCACAATCAGAAGCTACATCTCAGCTGGGATGCCATAGCCAAGAATTAGACACTGGACAATATGGCTACATGACACACAGTATATGTTGAACCATGAGATCAGGTGCCTGATCTGCTACCTCCATCTTACTGCTCTGCTGCAAAGTAAGTTTGTTCTGGGTGACCTCTAGGTCACTGCAAGGCATAACAGGGTTTGAGATCTCCATGCAGGCAGTGTCAAAAACTGTTCACATCCCTCCTCTCATATGCAGTTTTGATTCACTAATTTAGAGAGAGCATTTAAAAAAAAAAAAAAAAGAATGAGTTGAACACACAATTTATTCCTTTTTAATATACTACATGCAAAAGATTTTCTTTGTTAAATTGCGATCTGTCAAATGTGGTTGCAGTTATCTATTCACAATATGAAATAATCCCCCAATACAACAAATTAGCCAGAGGTATATCACAGAAACCTACAAATGATCTTCAGAAAGAAAAATATATTTTGTTTATGAAGAACATATACTGTGCAGAGACCAAGGCATGTCAGTGTCAGCTAAAGGAAAGGAAGGACTCCAATGATGACGTGAAAGGACTACAATTCATGAGACGAACAAAGAGAATTACTCAAATGTACTCCTGAAGAACTGATCTTTATATAACATCCTCCAGGAAAGAATGCTAAAAAAAAACAACCCACAAAAACAACCCACAAATAAACCAAGGAACATAAAACAAAAGGCGTGCTTAAACCAGACACATGCCCCAAGCAAAAGCATAGAAAAGGATGATCAAAACATAGATTCTGATACCAGAAGTCAAATATTTGGGACACACACACACACACACACACACACACAAAAAGCAAACCCTAGCAACTTTCTCTGGTCAGCTGAAAGGAATTACACAACAATTTACTCAGACTGCCAAGACAACCATGGCTATAACTTGTTCTTCCTGATGGAAAAAGAGAACGAATTTCTGGAAGCCAATTTCTTACAGAACTTCTAGAGGCCTCTTGGTAAAACTGGGAATCTCAGGCTGTTTCCTACATCACACGGAGATGCAAAAACTAAGGAAGACTGTAACTAAGTCATTGCTGGTGACTTTTCAGGCACTGAGCAAAGTCAATGAAGACAGTAGTCCTCATGGAGCCCACCATATACTGCAGCAAAGAACATGCTCTGTAAAACTGAAACATTTGCACTTATCTGAGCTAGCATCTTCCAATGAAAAAATGTTCCCTTCAGCTTTCAGTAGAATTTAAAAAAAATTACAAACAGCAGGAAAATTATAAATGGAAAGATACTCAAGTGTTGACCAGAAGAGCTATGGATAAAGCTCTGCAGTCCCTGCCATCTGTAGTTTTAGTCTGTTATCACAAAATCCTCCCCCGAGTATCTTCTCCTGCTGCTTCATCCTACCTCTCATAATTTCTTAAATTTCCACAAGGATACATAAGGTTGAGGATCTGGCCTTGTTGGGTGTAAGAAATGGTAAAAGATGGGGAATGCTGTCTTATTTCACTGGGTTGTTTTTCAGCTGGATCAGTCCCTTAATTCAGTCACCGTACTGATCACACCAGCACTTCTGCCAATACAGATGAATGGCTGACAGCAAGAATGGGCATCAGGGAGCAGCAACATCAATCTGATCCTGCCAGAACATTTTACAACATCAAACTGCAGTCTTTTCATTAAATTAATTAACCTTGATTTAATTAACAAGTGAATTAAATAAATCCTCTTTCAGAGATGGAAACCCATGTTGTCAGTAAGATCCTAGACTCCTGAGAAGCTCCGATCCTAATGTGCTACATCTGCTCTTGAACAGACACCGTAGGCAAATGCTAGAAATATTTAACATGGTCAGAGTGTGTCAGTGTCACAGGGGCTTACAAAACACTTTACATTCCTCAATCAGAAGCCATCAGGATACCTTACTTGAAGAAGCAGCTCATGTGCCATATCCTCCTACTGCAGCTAAACTCCCTTTTACATTGTGAGCGAAGAGCTTATAGCCAGATCAGGAGAGATCCACACATGTTCTCTTGGGCATGGTAACATGCTGCTGCAGTGCCAAACAGCATCAAATCTGCTGTTCATATTAAAACCAAAACATTATCTTTTTACCTTTTTTTTTTTATTTAAGCTAATTATTAGTATAATCTTTGTGAGAACACAAAGCAGTCTCATTACCTGGTGTTACACTTACTAGATTTGCCTCAGATGAGAGGAAGCATACATCCGTATATCAAGTCTGTGGATTCCCTTTAATTTCTTTTACGTTATCTTTTACATTATGATTGCCTTTTACTTCCTAGCAATGTTTTTGCTTATGGAGCATCATAATATGTCACCAAGTACCTTTTATGCATGTGTGAGTATTCAGACTTAACCCTTCATTAATAAGACTGGTGTTGTTTTGGGGGATGGAGCTTTTAAACCAGAAATAAAACTAATCAGAATGATCTTGGTTTAGAGCTACAGGAATGGTGCAACTAAGGTAATCGCTTCTCCAGTATTCTGCATTTAATACTATACAAAATCAATAGTGAGAAATATCACTATACAAAAAGATACAGTGTTGATAGATTATGTGTTGATTTACATGAACATCAACATATTGGGAAGCATTACAAACCACTTAGTCTACCATCAGAGTAGAGAACATTTACGAATGAAAAAAAAAGACCAATAGTGCTTCATACACAATTTGGCTTTAGGGACCAGATGTATTATAGCTTCCATATGTCTCGGCCTACTAAATGCATTTTTAATGAAGAGTTCTTGCAGAGCAAAATCTGCACAGTAGCTTGGGTAGTCTGTCAAAAGGCAAAAACTATTTTTTACAGATTTGCCCTGAACTTTATTTCAGTGATGCTTGTGCATGGGAGCCTCACAGGGGACAGGGAAGGGACTAAAGCCTCAGAGCGTTTTATTTCCTAACACAAACTATAATAAGCCTTTTTCAATATTCTACCAATGTCAGCGGCATTAAATATAGATAATTGTTCTTATGACTCAGTATCTCAGGCCATACTGACTAAGTACATTGAAATTTTCCACAGATCCTGATAGATCATTAGTGCTGGAGCCCTACCAGACCAATTACCCGTTTGTGTATCAGAACATAACTGTTCCAAGCAATTGCCCCTCAAACAACAATGCTCTGGGTGCTGCGGTTCCTTGAGCCTTTCAAACTGACAATTTTTCCTGTGCAGTATTGACTCTTAAGGGCCCAAAGATCCTCAGTGGAATCAAAACCAGCAGAGGCCAAAGTTCCATTGTACAAGCAGAAGCTCAAGTTCAACAAGGCAGAGAATATTCATACCTGAAATTTACTTATGCCAAGAGGAATGAAGGGCTTAGCAAGTGTCACTGAGTGCAAACTAAGTTCCCACTGAGCATGCATTGGTACTCTTCTCCCGCTCCCCCCACATGTATCATTCATTGGGCCTACAGAATAAACCCCAATTTTTTTAGGCTACCTAGCATTCATTTAATAAATATTAAAACACTTCAATAAGAGAAGTTGGCAGAGAGGTACCTAATGAAATTCAACAAGGGCATTTGGTAAGGCCCTTCACCTAGGGAGGAATAATGCCAAGAGCTCCCTTCCAACTCCCCACCGTTCTGTAAGTATGATTTAAACGTCAAACTTCTGTTTCTGTAAAAATTTCCTGGATGCATAGGATCTTAACTCTAACTGAAATCTGGTCAGGCTTACAGTTAAGAAACACTGCCACACAGAATGGCTCAGTAGGATCTCACCAACCTGCGGAGCTTCTCCATGTACTTAGCTGAGTTTCTAGTGCAAGGGGAATGTGCTTGGACAAACGACCCCAGATCTGCTGCACGCTGACAGTACAGGCACGTTGCAGAGTCTTTAAGCTACCGTAGCTTGATTGCATAGATGATACCACAGAGTAACATATACCTGCATAAAAACATGGGTTCAAGATACAAGTTATTCCCAAGTCACATAGGAGAATTTTTAAATAGGGAATCATGTTAAGACGGATGTTTTAGTGAACTCTTTTGCTACTAGGAAAAAAAAAAAAAAGCTACATGAAGGAGCAATTTTCTCATAACCTGTCAGAATAAACAGATCCTTAAAAACATGCACTCATAGTCTCTAATACCATTAACCGCAGAAACAAGTTCCAGAACTTCCAGAGAATCCTAAAGTGACAGCTTGTAATGGCAGTTTCAGGCAGGGAACAGATTTTCAACTGAATGGTCACGGCTTATCAAATAGATTAAACATTCCATCGCGAGGCAAAGAAAAATAATTCGCTACTTTTGGTATGTCAAAGATGGGTTTTTCGCTACCTTCCATCTGCAGTAAAATTTCATTTGAAGTACCTTAAAAACCATTCATCCTCTAATCATTATTTTCCTGCTCTTAGAATCCTGTAGAGAGCAATCATTGTATTACTGTCAACGACAGTAAGTTACCAAACAAATACACTTTAACAAACCAACATGCATATTTTATACTCATAAAAAACCAGCTTCGTCAAACTCATGAAGCAAATAAAAACCCCTTCCAAATACAATGTTTAAATCAACTCCTACCTCACTTTACCAGATGACTCACACAGACATGCTGCTAACTACAGGATATATTGCAAACGGTTCATCATTATTAAGATGCCTCTCAATTCTTTTAATTTGGGGTATGCAGGAGAAGCTTCCACCATTATGGAATGGAATCAGACTGAGTGATGGGGATGTCAGCCAATAATAAGCTAAAAAAGAAGAAAACCTGCTACTTTAGTATAGTTGCCAGTTAGTTATCCTGAAGTCTAAACTCATCATTCAATCACTCTTATCTAAACAGCATAAGGGACGTAGAGAAAGACTTTTGAGAGGTTTGGTTGGTGGGGACTTTTTGCTTGTTTGTGGCAACTTAGGCATGATCCTCTTTTTGTATTGGCTTAAAAAACTAAGAAGTTGTTATATACATTTGATAGTGGAGAAAAATAATGGAAAAAATCCCAGCACACCTGCTTCAGAGCTCATTGGTGAAGGCAATTTCTAAAATGAATATTGCAAACAGAAAATTTCATGTTAAAATCTTATTACACTTCATTTCTCTCCACGTTACCCCTGAATTTCCGTTTCCTCTGATGAGCGTGTCTATTGGAAATGGGAAAAAGTAAAATTCTGATAAAAGACAGACATTGCACCTGGCGCACTCCCTGTCAGACACAGGTTACTTATTACAGTGTTACATCAAACACCTTATCCCAGTAACTAATTATTGCTACCCCTCCTCAGCCCTATCAGATTAGTTCACTTACTATTAAAACCTTCACATACACCAGATCTTAAACACTTAAATACCACACAGACCACTCTTCAGAATGCCTTCAGTTTCTTAAGGAAACTATAAACAGGGAAATTATTTCGCAGTAGCTCCAGTTTGTCACAAGCACCAAAAGAGTTCTGAGTTGCTCCAGCACAATTATAAAGCAAACATTCTGTACCAGTAACTTTAAAACTAGATGTAAGTGATTACTTTCACTTAAGCAACACAACAGCCACAGCCCCTCAGCTGGTAAAGGCCAAGGCCATATGCCAATATAAGGCATGTGTGTTTTACTTAATATTGCTGTCTGAAACCAAATACAGGGGTCTGCATCATCTACAGAAAAATGCCTTAGGCAAGGAGATATATGGCTTCTAGATAAGTAGGTAAGGCCATCAGTAAAACTTTGACATTCTCACCATGTCATGGAAGGCTTTTGTGCCATTACGAAACAGACTCACTGGCTAAAACCAACTCCCTGTAAGTTCAGTTATCACATATTTTGACTTGTATTGAATCAGCTCAAGTCACCTTAGTCCTTAATGAGAAAGAACACAGGGGACAGACTAAGACAAACAGAAGTTTTCTATCCTTTTGTGGGTTTATACAGCACATCTTGGATACTGAGTCCCAAACTGCAAAAGCACTGTTGTGTCATGCTCCCTGACCACGCAGAAGCAAGCCCAGAGGCATGTAGAGCTGAAAGGACTACAAGATCTAGGGGTTTGGTAACTTAGGACTTCCAAGTTCCCTCTTCTGCAACCCCTTCTACAAAAAGCTTTGGGGAATTTGGTGTTTCTCCAGCCTGGCAGCGAAGGCACACTCAGAATGGGGTAAGGTACAAACTAGTAAGATATAGGTATTTTTGAAGTTGCAGTTGCACTGTGTTATAACAGCATTCCCATAATCTTGTGGGAAGAACCTTCCCCAGACTTTGAGAGGTGAGAGGAACACCATTTCACAGCTTATGTTTTGCTTTTTCTCTTTCTGTATTTTTCAAAAGTTTAGAAAAACACACCATATTCAGTTCTCCTTTGAAAGCCAGCATAAGGAAATGTTGTTTACAACTACACTAAAAACATACTATTATTTCAACCCACTAGTAAACTGTATCCTGATCTTAAAAAGACACACCAAATATCTTACATACTACCCAAACTATATTATGTGCTCATATTTGGAAAATGCTGCTTTTTCTTTAACCAGTATTTTGCTAATTAACTTCTGTAACTATTCCAGAATTACAAGAAAACTCCAAAACCTTTACCTCAGAGAGAGAAAGAGTTGAAATGACCTATGCACAACTGGTTATCAATGGCACATGATGCTCCGACATAAGGCCAATTACAAAGCCAGAGCAAATCAGGTCATTTAGTGGCCATTTGACAAAGAAGGAGTAAAGTTCATATTTCAGCAGTTAAATTCAGTATTACTCATTGGAAAAATATACACTTCGTTGAACACACATCCTGTTAAGAGTGGAAATAGTCACGCATAAGCAATGGGACACTGGCTTTACCTCATTTTGATACCTTTGCCTAAGTATTACCCAAGATTCTTAAGGACAACCAAATTCTTTCCTTCCTCACCATCTAATAACAAAAGAGCATTTGAGGTAAAAATGTAAGCTATAGAAGACTGAAGGACAGCAAATAAGTTCTTTAGAACATGAGACAGATAACTAGGTAAATAACAAAAAAGTTTTAGAAATCTTCAACTTCTATATCTGCTGGCAGCAAAGTAGAATACCTTTTGTAAAGAAAAATCCTGTCACTCCTATCCTTCCTTGTGCCTGAAAAGTTCACCTCAAAAAGAGAATGGGCTGATATTAATTTGTGTTTCCAAAGTGCCTTTGAGAAAGTTCCCTGTAGAAGACCAAAGGAAACACTCTGTGTAAAACTAAAATCTCGTGCCATCATAGAACAGAAAAGAGCCAAGGAACTGAAACTTACAAGCTGTTAATTTTCTTTTACAACCTTTTTTCCTTTGTTTTAAACTATCATCTAAATCTACCACCTGAAATAAAACTTCGAAAACAAAACTACTGACAGTGACATATGCATGAAAATTGCTTTAAAGCATTTTGCTTGAAGAGCTTTACAGAAATAAAGACTTCACAATGCTTTGATATCAAAAACTGAACAAAACATTTGTAGTCATAAAAAGACTTTTGCCTTCACTAAGCATGATTATCAGAAAGCAGACAAAACAAGCATATATTATAAAGTGTAAGTAGCAAATACTGCACACACAAAAAAATAAATAAAATTATGTGTTCCTGATGGTCAAAGCAACCACTGCAAAGTTGAAGTTTTCCCTGTCTGGTCTGCTCAGGACACAATGTGTACAAATTTCTTAAATTTTCAGGCAGATACCTTCAGGCTCTATTTTGTGATGCCCTCACAAGTGCAAGGACTTCCCCAAAATACCTACACAGCCAGGGGACTGTCCTCTTTTACTTTCTGTCTTACATCTCCCCCAGGTCTTGTCCCTTATGGTAGAACCTGCAGCCCAATGAAAGAACGAAAGATCCCCATATTCACATGCACACACAGAAATCCTTGCGCTACAGGAACACTTAGCAATTCAAATTTGAGGCAGATTAAATATCAGCACACTATCTCCTTTTTCTGATCTTAGCCAGATCACACCATATCATGTTTCTGCTGCCTTTATAATAGCTGTGGTAGGAAAGATGAAATCTCACCTGGTACAAGACTTGACAGTGTAAAGCTAACCTATGAAAGCTATGAAAGGGATATGGTTTAGGAGATAAAAGGTATGGTAGGACTCTATGATCTTAACGGTCTTTTCCAACCTAGTGATTCTGTGATTCTTTAAAACCATATTGAAAACAAATGGTTTCATCACCACTGCCTATGACCCTCACCTCATGGCCTCCTTACCTTCTTCTACTGTGAAATGGCTGCCTGCTCGTTTTTGGGCCTTGAAGGGGAAGGTCTTTCTTCTTTTTCTAACATTTTAAGAGGCTACTCAAATACAATCTTAGTCTATAAGTTGGGATATTTAGTATTATAGTAATAAAAGAAGACCAAGACAACGCAATATTCTTTTTTTTTAAAAAAAAAAGGGTTTTTTTGAAAAAGAAAAGAAAATACATAATTTAAAAAAATATTGTCCTTCTTAGAGTAATACTAGGTAATGTATTAAATCACAGAATCACATTAATTATCTTTGTACCATGCATTAAAGACCTGAAAATTGATCACCAAACCAATTGGGAAATTACCGCATGAGCCTAAGCCCACAGCCTCCAAGAAAAACTCTGTTGACCGCCACTTCCTCTACAAAAACCACCAATTTAATGTAAAGAAGACAATTTGCTTTGCTTATCTTCCACTGCCATTAATGTACAACAAGCTTTAACTGCAGCAAAACCACATCTGATAATCAGGCACTTTTTCCTCGGTGCCTTGTAGTTCTTTCTTCAAAAGAGGAGATAACATTTCCTAGTGAACATTTAAAGTGTTTGGCACACCTTCATATCAGAGTATAAATATTTAGAGTTTGGTATACATATTTTTAACTTTGTAAAATAACGTGGGTTCCCTTCCCCTATATCAAGGTAAGGGAGAAAACATCAAAATAAATATACCAGAGTTCAGAAGCAAGTAGTAACCACACAGAAAAATCTCTGAGCAGTTACCTAACTAGGTTAGTGAAAGTAGAACAGGTACAGAAAAGCTGTAGATAGATGTTTATGAAAAAAACCCAACAAACTAGACAACAGGACTTGACAACAGCTGCAGAAAAGAGCATTTCAATCATTGCTGCATATTGATGGGCTCTTAAATAAACCTCTAGAAAACTATTAAAGGAGAAAAGGCATTAGAATTAATGAAAAATGGGTTTGACAAGAATCAACAAAAATACTGCTCAGTTTCATTATGATTATGATTATGATACAGAATTAAACTGTAGTGTTACTATATTTGCACTACGATACATATTATTTTTGTATATTAATTTAAGAAGTAAAACACAAGCAGTAGGAGATGAAAAAAGGAGTACGAAAAGTCCAAAGAAAAGTAAATATCAATTACTCTGACACGGGAAGACAGGTTTTTTTTAAAAAAATAATTCAGGTTATAAATGGCAAAGCAACATGATATGAATAAATGAATGAAAAGGAAGGTATCTCCAGTGTCATTAGGCCACACAGGCCTTCAGAGGAGACACAGGCTGCGATACACCACAACAGAAGGGAACAGATATTACCATTGCTCGCTTTTCCATGATGCAAGTTTAATACCTTCCTCTGAGAGTAAAATAACACAGAGAATGAGGACTACTCACCTGATCCATTCAGGCAAGTCCTGTTTCACTTAATATATGTATTGGTAAGTTACGAGGAAAATGAAGACATTTATCACATAATACAAGACATCCTGTAACAACAGCTGCATGGCCAGTTCAGTGTGCTGTAGATAGGGAGAGTGAACCAAGTGAACAAGAATTTGGTAAAAACATAAGTAGGTACTACATAAATAACAGAGAGTATCTATAACCATACTGTGCATAGATAAAAGATACAGATGCATCCATAAGCCTATAGGTCTCCACAAACTGCCCATTTTCACACGCATTGTGTCTCTGATACCAAACAGAAAGAAAAAACAGTTCATTAAAGCTGACACAAACTTCCGCAAACTGCGGGAGAAGGTTTAAAACAACTGCTCAGTAAACAGGTCATGTTTCTAGTGATCTCATCAACAAAAATAGAAGAGTGTATCAGGTTTTGTTCCAGAGCTGGCTACTCTGTTTTATGAAAGAATGTGCAAACAACCTCATTTAGTATAAAGACTCATATGGGTCAGACTGAATTAAAATATGTCCTCTTATTCACGAGGCTCAGTGAATGTGAGGGGCTGCCAGCAGTTATTCTAAACATTTGGAAAACCTTCAGTGCATTCCACCTCATCTATTTCCATCTGGGCAGGAGACACAAGACATCGTGAAATAGATTCTCAAACCCTTTGCTGATTTAAGATGATATATGTGGTGTTATTTTTAAAACTCTAGATTCTTATATACTTTTATATTAAAAATAGTTTTGGTTGTTAGATTGGTTTTGGTTGGGTTTTTTTTTTTTAAAACAAAGTGATAAGATTCCCTTGTTTATTCAGAAGAGAAGTTCTCTGTGAACAAATTAACTGGAGTACAGGAAAATTGCTTTCCTGTTGACTCACACAGGGAGCTCTTCAAAATTTTATTGAACATATAACATTCTGAATTTATATAAATACTGACATTAAATTACTTTATAATTTATTTTATAGAACAGCCAGCTCCATTTTGCTTATATAAACTGCAAGTGAACTAGTCTTGCTCTCAATGTTTACCCTTCAAACTGCTCCAGCCATTTTTGAAAAGGAAACATGGTGTGAGGGCAAAACTAACACAAAGAGCTGTATTCATGCCAGTAAACCTTACTTTCTTCACCCATTTAAAAATAATGACTCTAAAGATGCGGTCCTTCAAAGTACATGAGTAAAACAGAGACATTTAACAGAACTTCACTGATAAATTGATAACATAACTGTTGTTAGAGCAGTCAAATGGAGTTTAGGAAAATGCCTGAGCAAAAGGGATTAATTACTACGGAAGTGACTCCCGAGCTATTAACTTTTATCAAATGCAATTTCTTCAATCAGATAGTTCTTGACAGTTGACAAAATGTTAAGCTTTAAAAAATCACCAAGCCTAGCACTACCTCCAGAGGATTTTGATTTTCTAACATCCCTCTAAGGATGGCACTAACAGCTCCATACTGACAATTCTTTTATTTTGAACAAATTACTAGTGAGTAAAGGCATAGTTTATAATGCAATGATGGAAGAAAACTTGAATCCAAGTTTCAGAGTTAACAAAATGATCTGGCAAACATTAAAATGCAATTTATCAGATTATTACAACTCTCTCACAGTCCCCACAGTTTGCTCCTGCTGAGTAATGACGACTGTCTGAAAGGTAACGGGAGTACAACAGCTCGATAATATTACAGCATGATCGCTGTGACAATGCTCCTGCGATTGCATTTTGCTTCGCTATTCAGTCATTCAGGTAGGGTGCTTAAGTAGACTGCTGACATGTAAAAACACTCCTTCTTTCAACATTTTAAGCGAAGCATTCATCCTGCAAATGTCATTGTTATTTTGATCACAGTATTCATAAAACAGCAAAGACCAAATGGAAGCTTCAAGTGAACACCACGTGCAATCCAAAACAAATAAAAATAAAGTCTCTCAAAGATTATGAGCCTTTTCCTGCACTATATTACAGAGCTGAAGCACAGCGCAATATCCTGTGTCTTACCCAAAGCATCAGGCCAAAATAAGAAATTGCTCAGGCTTTCCTCATTTTACTCAGCATTTAATATATTTTTACAATACAGAACGTTACCAACTCATGGAAACTTTTAGCAAGAGTTTGTCCCCATTTAAAAGCGATATCATTTTTAAAGTTCATTCCTCAAGGGAGAAAATTAGGAGGAATTTTTTTCGTTCAAAGATTTACAAACTGCTACATCTAACAGGTTCAAGTTCTATTCTGTATAACAGCGGGTTTTTGGCCAATGCATATACACAGATAAATCACACAGATCTAAAATTTATTGTCCCAGTGGTACATCTTCCTCTGCTGTACTCATAACCACCTTACTTACAACTTTGGTTTTGTTTGGTTTTTCCTTTGAGCATCTATAAGGCAGTTTCTTCTGGCTTAAACCCTGCCAAAGACAGACTGACTTGTATTCCCTCATCTTTACAAAATCCCTCTGGTCCAAGACGCCGGACAACTAAAAGCCAGTTTTAATATACTAAAGACCACTCTACAGTAGAAAAGGAAGCTTCATACCACTGGAAAAGACAAATATCTGTCACTGTAAAGGTAAGCATTCAGGCTCATTGCTGAACTTCCTGATTACATAGGAAAAATATTTGCAAACTGTGCTTTCTGGCTATGAACAAAACATGATTTTTCATTATTTCCCATGAGAGCTGTGAATGCCGTCCCAAACCCTAACAGGAAAACCACTAAACCAAGCTGAGAGATAGCCATTCTCAGAGACTGGGTAAAAATTCAGAATTGTTGCGCTCAAACCTGAGTTACTGCCACACCATTTTGCCAGAGCCAGCAAAAGACCTGTCTTGCAATCCCATGCTGTAGCATCCTAGGCAGGATTTAGTGTCCCTCACTGAGGTGCCATGCAGTGCTGGCATTGTCCTCATACCCCACCAGTCCTGTGGACACAGCCTCAGAGGAGTGGGAAGTCCATCCACTTACCTGTTTGGAGATGGCAAAACCACGTACAGGAAAGGCCAAAAGCATCTAATCATCAACCAGCACCACTCACATTTAATCCAACAAGCTGTCAGTAACAAAGATTTCATGATGAACATCAGCTGAAATAAAAGGTTGTAACTTTAATTCGGCAAAATGGCTAAAAAAATGTTACAGACCTGTTTGTTTGCTTCGGCTGAAAGTTTTCCAATGAATTCCTAGATGAGCATACCTATCAGGCAGATGGGTCTCTTCAGCTTGGAGACAAGGAGAATGAGGGGAGATCTCATTAATGTTTATAAATATATTAATGGTGAGTGTCAGAAGGATGGAGCCAGGCTCTTCTCAGTGGCAGCCAGTGATAGGGCAAGGGGCAACAGATACAAGCTGGAGCATAGGAAGTTCCATGTGAATGTAAGGAAAAACTTTTTCACTGTGAGGGTGATGGAGCACTGGAACAGGCTGCCCAGAGAGGTTGTGGAGTCTCCTTCTCTGGAGACATTCAAGACCAATCTGGATGTGTTCCTGTGTGATTTAATCTAGGTGATCCTGTTCAGGCAGCAGGGTTGGACTAGATGAGGTCCCTTCCAACTCTGGACATTCTGTGATTCTGTGAATGCCCGGGTACACTTGTCTCTCGCCCTGCAGCTGCCCCCTGGGAGACGGGTGCAGATATTGCCACACTCAGAAATCTACATCACTTTTAGGGACTGGATTACTAGAACTTGCTATAAATGCCCACTGGCACTATTACTGAAGTTTCATTAGGAAGACAATACCTGTGCTTAACAAAATATCACTCAAATTCCACCTTCTATGAAAATGCAATAGAAAGCATTCATTTTAATACAATACTTGGGAGTCTGACTTCCTTTCAGGTACCACTTTCTGATATTGCAAGAATGTGCTGGTTTTGGCTGGGATAGAGTTTATTTTCTTCAGTCACCAGTATGGAGCTGTTTTGGATTTGTGCTGAAAACAGTGCCTACTATGTAGAGATGTTTTCTTTACTGCTGGGCAGCACTTACACAGAGCCAAGAACTTTTCTGCTTCTCACACCAACCCACCAGTTGGTAGTGTACAACATGCACAAGGAGTCGTGAGGGGACACATCCGGGACAGCTGACCCCAACTGGCCAAAGGGATCTTCCACACTGTATGATATCATGCTCAGTACATAAAACTGCCTGCCCATAGGAAGTGGGGAATTAACTCCCACAAAAGTGGGTTTGCTTTCTTTGCACACGCAGCTTTTGCTTTACTTATTAAACTGTGTTAATCTCAACCCATGAGGTTTTTTTACTTTTACCCTTCTGATTCTCTCCCTCCATCCCACCCAGTGTTTAGGGGTCGAGGGGGAGACAGGCAGTGAAAGGCTGGGTGGTTCTTAGTCACCAGCTGGGATTAAACCACCACAAACAACCCAGGTGATTTCTACCTCTCTAGGCAGACTGGAAGCATCAGTGACTGGATGCTTTCCACCAGAAGCTCTGCATAACGTACTTCCTTTTTCTCTGTCCTACAGCAAGTCAATAAAACAGGTTCAGTTAAAACACACTGCCAACTCAAAATCAGTGTTTTATCAGTCAAAAATCTATCACAGTCCTCAACAAAAACCCTCAGTATACTTAAGGCAGAGACTAAAAAAGAATGAAACTACCAGTTATGAATTCTGACTCTAAAATAGGAGAAAAGTGTTTATGTCAGTAAAAGGGGGCATTGCAGACTAGAATTCAGATTAAGATGTGAAAGTAGGCAAGTGAGAAGCAAACACATAAAGCAACACAGAAATAAATCATAAAAAGTCAGTTAATATCCCAAAGACAGGAAGCCAAGCAGTGCAACAACAGAGTGATCAACTGCAAAAGAGAACATTATGATAGCTAGATGATAATGCTGGATAGACAAAAGGAAAAACTATTAAAACCAGCAAGTCAACAACAAAATACAGAGAAAAACAAGATAAGCTAAAAAGAAAGCATCTACAGTATATGACAAAAACTTCTCCAATTGATTTAGCATTTCTTCATTTCCAGTTTTACACTTTCTCAAGCTCACAGTATCACATACATATAATCCTTTGCTCCAGTAAATAAGATAATGATTACACCTTGCACAATAATCATTACAGCTGAATTTTGCTTTTTATCCTGAGAAACCAGTAGTGTTGATCACATACCTAACAGCTCCCTTCACTGACAAAAAGGTACCTATGCATGCAGCTTGTCCATTCAGCCAAGTTAGTCTAATGACTGCATGCTACCATTGCTAACTGTGCATTCAGAGCTGGCATTTATCTATTCATGGCACAGAAAATTAAGGAGCTTTTAAACAAAAAAAATATCCAAGCTAACACTAATATCACTGCTGGCATCCCTCACAAGCTTGGCTCCCTCAAACAGGTAACTGTATCAGACAAGTAAAGATGCTCATCTAGAATCTGAGACTAGACAACAGGATAGGAACAGGACTGACACCCTGCCTCAGTGGCAGGTAATTAATTTGCATTAATTTAGCTGAGTCATGAAAGCTCATTTGTAAATCCTGTGCATTTTCCTCACCAGCTGAAAATCAATGAAACAGTCGTAAACAGGAAAACAATCAGAAGCAGACTATTCTCCTCACTGGAGTGAACAGGCTACTTGATGCTAAGAGTTGAGTATGTCTCTAAGATCCTTGCCAAAACACATCCCTCTGGCAGACCATGAAACATCAACCATTTATCTGTAAAAATATGAAAGCCGATGGACTAAGCTCTGGGTGTATTCCTGATGAGTTTTCCACAAATTAAGATGAGCTGTCTTTGTCTCAACCCTGGACTCATTTCCAGTACTAACCAGCTTTTCCACACTAAACCTGACCATCACCTGCTACCTCCTGGAGTAAGCCCAAGGTCACCAACACTCACCTGGAGCAGTCTCGGCAGCTGGCAGCTCTGACTGGACCCTACAACATGCTGAATCAGTGTCTCTGTTTTTAACAGTCATCCAAGAACTTAGTATCGGTATCCAGTTGAAATCTGGCCAACCTGGCAGCCTCTGCAGGAAGAGGGTGAAGTAATTATATTTAAAGTGGTCAACAGACTTCCCCTTGGCTGCTCTCTCCCCTGGCCAGGAGCAGCTGACAACAAAATCTCTTCCAAGATTCGAAAGCAAATTTATCCTCAGGCTGCTGTAACATTATCGCATACAGAGTCACTGAAGGATCGGGGTACTTGACAGACTCTTGCAACAAGCGGTCTTCGTTTGCTTCTTTTATAGCTTCCTTCACAGCTTTGGGCTGTAAGTATTCCCTGAGAACTCAGATAATGTCACAAGTGCTGTCTGTGTTGGGCTGCGGGTATCCACTCAGCTGACAAAGAAGACACGATAAAAATTTGTATTCTCTTGCATGGTACCCATCTGACACCAGGACTCAGGTGGCACTTCCTGTCTGCATCAGGCTGGGCAGGCAGTGGAAATGAAAGAATCCAGCATCCTAAAGAGGCTTTTAACAGACAGTGTGTATCTGGCAAATGAGCATTTGAAGAACAGTACAAACATTTTGATACTACTCCAAAATAGCTCAAAGTCTGTCTCCAGAAGTATCAATAACGAAAAGCAAAAGCTTCCAGAACATAAAAGCTGCTGACAAACCCGTCAGTGCTGTACGGCGTTTGACAAAGAGTACAAGAGCCAGCCCGGAGCTCAAGAACATGAAACCCGCTACCCAACCCTGCAGCCACCCAGCGCTCACCCCTTAACCTGTAACCGAGTCTGCTCCTCATCCTCTGGCCTCAGCCATGCACAGACAGCGAAAACCAGTAGACATATCACACAGACAAAATTGCCACCATCACTTGGAGCTGGATATAAAACCTTTATAGAAGATTCAGCATTCACTTCATAGTAACGTTACCATATGGGAAAACAAAAGCCTGGTATCCTTTAAAGACAAAGCACATCATCTCAAATTTTAGACAGAAAAGCATGCAGAAAGGGATACTACAGCAGAAGTAGCACACTTCTTTGAAAACCATCCCTGGTTTGAATACACATTCATTTCAGGTACATAAACGAAAAGCTTATTTCACCTTCCTGCTCAATAAGAAAAATGAGAGAACTGACTAATTGAAACCTTACTAACGTTGCAACTGTTAACAAAAAATACTTCTCCCCCACGATGTTAATAAGCAAATAGTCTTTCTTTGAGGCTCACTCCTTTCTGTTTATTTACTGGGAAAGTGGAAACAAACTGGAGAGAAAACAAAACCAGGAAGAACAAAAGCAAAATGGTAATTTTCTGCTATTACCATAAAATTATGAAGAAGAGTTTGAAGAAAATCCTTGTTAAAGACCACTAGGAACTGAAAAATTGCAACCAACTGTATAACGACATCAACTAATCTCTTAAGATTCATAAATTAATTCAATATGTTCATCCTCTCAGTATGAATCTACTCTGTGGCTGCTTCTCTAATAACTTCTATAATAAACATAATAAATTTAAGTAAATTACAGCTACAGAGCATTTTCTACTATATCTTCATTTTACATTTTCAAGTTTCTAGAATACTAGAATATTCAAACTATTTCTTAACAGTACAATATAAAGGAATTATTTCCCTTAAAAGTTCAGCACAAACAGAGATTTGGGGGGGGAACATTTCACAGTGTTCTCAAAGCAATTAAGCTTGCCATTTCTGGCTGCTTTTTTTTTTTTTTTTTTCTGACCTCATTGCCCCTTTCCTTTTTTTCTAAAGGAGGCCTACTAGAGATAAAGCTCCTATTTGCTCTATATGGTAATAGAATATATTGAAAAGCAGATTGAAAATCATTTCTGTGCTATAGGATGTGTGTTATTTCCAGACTGTAATCTTTTAGACTTAGTGTTTCATTAATATGGGTTTTTGTCTGCTTGCACTTCTTAAGTTAGGTTTTATTTTAGTTTGTCATTAAAGCAAAGCACAAGATCTTGCTTCTGTAGCCTAAATAACATACAGTTGAGTTACAAAATTAGCCTGTTTTATTTGCCAGTTGTAAAAAGCTTCAGGAATCAAACGCTCATCTGTTTTAGGATTGAAGAGAAGGGGGAAGATAAGAGGTTGCTTTTGTTTCTCATCATTCCTATGATAGACCCATACTCTCCAAAAATTTCAATTTTGTGTATGCCTCCAATATAAATTTTCAATATTATAGTTTACAACTTTATTGTGTTCACTATCATACTAAAAGACCCAATGTAGCTGTTTCTACATAGGAAACTAACAAAAACATAGCTTTTCTAAAAACCAAAACCTTTGATTTACCAATGTTCAGCAATGCCAAAATGCAAACGGACATACAGACATCACCCAAACATTAATAACATCAATTCTGGTTAGAAAAACAAACAAACAAACCTTCAAAAAGAGCTGACATTTAAACCACATCTCTTGGCACAATTCTGAGCAACTGAGAAGAAAGCATCACATGAACAACCTGCTGCAAACCTTGGAGCATGTATTAACATCCCTAATTTACAGATAAGGAAATGATGCACAGATGTTATACCCAGAGAGGAACATGTACTTAGCTGAGAATAAACATCCAGAATTAGCATGCTCACCTACGAACAGATATAGCAGAGAGCCGCACTCAACCCCCATCTGTGTAATTGCATCAAACTGATATCTCAGGTAACGGGGTTGTTGCTAGGATTCCCAGGGATCTCTCTCTCAATCAGCTCCTCACTAATTCAAGCCAACGATTTCACTTAGGATGCTTTTAGAGAAAACTTGCTTGTCCTGTTAGAGCAGACGTGTTTTTAGCTCACAGGAATGTTTAGAGAGAGCATTTTCCCCCACGTAGATTCCTTATCTGTTTGTTTCTGCTGGACCCATGTTATGACTCTGGCGGATAAATGCCTCCTGTTCGTGCTTTCGCAAATAACAGAAGGATGCTGATGGAGGGCAGCAGAGGTGTTTTACAGCATTTAATCCAGAGAAGGAGATTCCACAACATCTCTGGGCAGCCTGTTCCAGTGCTCTCCCAGCCTCACAGTAAAGAAGTTCTATGTTTAGATGGAACTTCCTATATTCAAGTTTATGCTCACTGCCTCTTGTCCTGTCACTGGGCACCAGTGATAAAAGACCCCATCCTCCTGACACCCACCCCTCAAGTATATATAAGCATTGATAAGCACACACCCCCCTCAGTCTCTCAAGGCTCTTGGTTTTCAAAAACTTGTAAGCCTGGTGCAAGACAACAGCCAGTGCACTTGAATCACATCAGTGCTAACAAACAGCATCAGCACCATGTAATTAAGATTCCCATTCATGGAACCATGTAAGAAACTGGCCATGAATCCTGGCAGGTGAGACATGTAACACAGGTCCAGTGCTGTCCTGTTCACTGTTAATAAATCAAGTGATCTGTACTTTATTCTACAGCTATCCCAAAGGTACTGCTTATGCGAATGACATGATACTGGCTGCCAAATGGTCTTCTGCCCCTCTCTGAAGCCATCAGCTGCACACAAATGCATTCTGTTTGCCAAAGACAAAAAGTAACAACAGCCAAACATTCTGCGTGCATTGGTAGATCGGGAAAGGACACAAATATCGACATGAGCCACGGAAACCTAGTATTTACCTGCTTTGGATTTCTGTTGGATAACACAGTAATTAAGCATCGTGCTTGCCCAAACACTGCCAAGGAACCCTGCCTTGACATATAAACATGTACTCCGACATCTAAACACAATCGCTGTTTTCCTTGTTCTTTCCTATGTTAACAATACAGTGCCTGTCATTCTGCATAGCGCTGGAGGTCTGTGAAAGGTACTGTGCAGGCTAAATCCCTATTTATTACTCTTCCAATAATTCCAAGAGGAAAAAAGATGTTTCTCTCTTTACGGACCTCACTTCTTGCTGCATGTGAGCTCCTCCAGCTTACAGATCATCTAATGTTTTAAGATTTAAGCAAGGATTTTCATAATGTCTACGCTCTCACTGCCCACGATACCAAACCAAATCTGCTGCCTTAAGATACAATTCTCTTTGTTACATTATTAATATCCAGGCACCCCTATGTGCCATCTTAACAATAAATTAGCATATTTCTAGCAATAGAGTTAATTTTGTTATTTGCCAGAAGGATCCTGTTATGAGTACTAGAAAACTGCTTAGAAGACATGCCCATGTGCAGAGCAGTGAGAAGCGGTGATACTTCAATTAATTATTGTTTAATTACAAATTAGTCTTACACTTTAATTAATGTTTATGCGGATTTAAAAAGGTAGGAAAAAATATATTAGTCTAGGTTTCCACCTTGCCCTGGATTAACACAGAACTTTCCAGGCTCTTCCATTTTTTCCCTTTTCTTTTGTCAATTCCCTTTTTATCCTATATTACCCCGATCCTCCTTTTCAGGCTAGATCTTCAAAAAATTTCTATCTTAGTATGTTCTTATCTGAAGTCAGTATCACTCCACCACTTCTAATGATGACTTTTTGTCCTTCTGATCTCTGTGATTTCCTGACTTGCCATGCTAACAGCAGTATTTTACACATGCACAACTATCTTTCCTCTGTTAGCTGGGTGCTGCTAGACTCTGTTGTTAATCTCCCAGTGATGTATACAGTAAGTACGTAACAGTTTTATTATCGGCTTAAAATCCAAACTCTCTCTGGAAACAACATTGGAAGGAGATACTAAGGACAGTACATAATAACTGGACTCCTCCTTAGCACCACATTCTTTCTGCTACCTGGAAACTAATTAGTGCCACATAACTACATATTTACTGTCTAATAAGCACATAAATTTCGTAACAGAAAATAATTTGTATTGTGAGTCATTAGCCACTGCTTAATCATAGTTTCTATGTAGATGAAGTGCTTTAGGTTGACCTATGATTTGCTAACTCCTTGTCTAAAGCAGTAAAATCACACAAGTTATGTATAAACTGGAGGCAATTTAGATTATTCATCTTGGTCACTGGAAGTTTGGCGGAGTTTTGGCTTTATATGCATAATATTGGTAAATTATCATTTTAAAGAACTTTTTTTTTCTCTCAGAAAGGCATACGAAAGAATAAAGCACAGTTGTAATAAATCAACTCATGTGCACTGTCTAGGTACTACAGTAAAAATTGGATGCACAACATGAACTCAATACTTAAGGAAAGGTGCTTTACTTCAGGCAAGTCAACACACCTGGTTTTTCACATTGGCATTTTGCATATGTATTTGTGAAAACATTATGTTTACAAGCAACATTAATTCACACAGGCCATGGAACTCGGTATCCTGATTCCTAAAGTAGCTTTTAAACGGAGGCTAATTAATTGGTTATCACTGAATGTTGAGACTCTGTGCCAAAAAGCACTACAGAAGTTGACACCAAAATTTTCAGCAAAGTAGCCTGGAAATAAAACCCAATATTGCTCTTCACAGTTCCCTGCTAATAAAAGCATTAACTTTAAAGCACATATGAAAGGAAGTGAGGACCTCCTGCTGCCTCTCTGATACAGTATTTGTGGCAAATGGGCAATTTCCATATATGTGGCAATTTATTAGTGTTACAAGCCATACCCAAATGCCTTGGGGCACCAAACTGCCAGTCAGGAGAGCAGGCTCAGCATTAACACATGACTATGAAAGAAACAGCAAAAGGGAAAAGGAAAAAAAAAAAAACCAACTCTGAATGAATGCTTCAATGGAAGTTTCTTTGTAGAAGTCTTTTTTAAAGGCATGATCTAAAATTTCATCTTCTCAAAGGCACAATGCAATTCACTCATGTATGAAATACTTAGCCAAGGCAGTAACCCTATGTATTTCCCTGTGACCATTCCTCTGACTTCACAAATCAACAGAACCATACTGAATTAAGCGAACTGTGGCAGAAGTAAATAATCTTGATGTGAAAGTAGATGTAAGTTGTAACAGAAACCCAAAAAGTTTGCAAGACAGAGGGCTTGGACTCAGTCACTCCCATGTAGGACTTCATGAATAATACAAAATACACTGTGCTTGCCTTGCTGAAGAAAATACACCACAGGAAAGAGATCAGCTGTCCTTTCTATTCATTATTTATCATATTGTAATGTCTGGGAACCGTTTAAGTTTCTCTTTATATGCACAACTCCAACTGATATTAACAAGACACCAAATTATCTATCCCACTTAAATACACAATCTTGAATTTCAAGGAACACCGTCAAGTTCAAGATCCTTTTGTTTAGGACACTAGATTGTTTTTTTTTCTATTGCCAACCACCACCATTAAAAACAGCATCTAATATTACCACAGATAAGAGAAAGAACACTGTTAAGACTTTTCAGATTATTATCTAGACTTTTCAGTTTGTCCACTTCATATAATTGGTAACTTGATCATAAATAAGTGGATTTCCTTATGAAAACACCTAATCAAGTTCCAAAGCTGTTCCCTGACTCAAAGTAATTCAGAGGATGTGCTGGTTTTGGACAGAGGTAATTTTCTTCATAGAAGCTAGTATGGGGCTGCACGTTGGATTTATGCTGAAAACAGTGCTGGTAACACAGGGATGTTTTAGTTACTGCTCAGCAGCGCTTACACAGAGACAAGGGCTTTTCTGCCTCTCACACCACCCCACCAGCGAGTGGGCTGGAGGTGCACAGTAAGTTGGGAGGGGACACAGGTAGGATGGTTGACCCCAACTGAAAAGAGATGCTCCATACTGTATGATGTCATTCTCATAATGTAAATCTGGGGAGAAGAATGAGGAAGGGGAAAGCGATAGCATTTACCTTCCTGAGTCAGTTAGCATGTGCCAGAGCCCTGCTTTCCTGGAGATGGCTGAACACCTGCCTGCCCGTTGGAAGTGGGAATCGAGTCCTTGCTGTGCTTTGCTTGTGCACACAGCTTTTGCTTTACCTATTAACTGTCTTTCTCTCAACCTACAAGGTTTCCCCCTTCTGATTCTCTTCCCCATCCCTGTGGGGCTGTAAGCAAGTGGCTGTGTGGGGCTCAGTCACCAGCTGGGTAAAAACACAGAAAAATGCAATAAGCAATACAAAGGGCAGTAAAAATAGATGCAGTAACAGCTACTTCGATGTTATTTTTTAAAAGTTTATATAGCTCAAGTTCCTGAAACATTTCTTCTGTTCAGGAGCAAAGCAAACTACAAGCTGCTTGAAGAATTACTTTTTTTTTGTCCCTTAAATTATACACATTAATTTTATTCCCTGGCAAAACAAAAGAACTAGTACATAGACTACTTAACATTTGCTTAAAATTTTATGGTTTACTGATATTAATGATCAGTTACATTCTCTTTAAAATTGTTCAGTCAAGGCCACACACCTCTTACACATACTTTCTCCCCACAGGACATGCATATCTGGAGTTGTGCTGTGCAACAGCTCAAAACACGCTCCCTGCCATTTTCTGAACAGCTAATGGGTTTTACTCGTTAACAACAGTCCATCATATTTCCTCAGAAGGGCCACATCCGCATACCCAATGGTTTTTGTATGATTCAAAAATTAAGTAACTTTGCACTTTCGACAGCAAATGTCAGGTGGCTTTTCCTGAAGTTTGAAGCCTCCTGCTTCAACATACAAATCCAACTTGCACATCTCTTCCAACATTCCTGCTCCTTCTTAAACACTGACTCTTTTGAATGAAGCTGTGCTAAGCAGAGCTCTAACACACACGGGCACTGCTACACCTCATGAAGAACACTAATAACAGCCGCTTGTTCAGCCAAGTCTGGGTGCACGTGCAAGAGACATGTGACACACAGAGCAACCAGCTCTTGAATCTTCCCCAAACTTCCACGTACATTTTTTGTAAGCAAGAGGAGCATCTAAAATGCCTCATCTTGGCTCTCCGCCACCCTCTACTTTCCACAGAGCAATTTTTGAGGAATCAGTTCTTATCCATTAAGTATTAGGACACAGAAAAAGCAAAAATTTATGCTCTGAGGAATTTGGCAAATGAGCAGTAAATATTTACCAGCTGCTAAGATCAGCTGGCTGTTTTGAATTTAATCTAAGTATAATTAAACAAACAAACAAACAAACAAGATATCAGAATTGCATTTAACAGTGTGGGACCATTCAAACATTCTTCTATTTTAAAGTTATACCAACATTAATGATCATCGATACAAATATGTTTCTTTCATTGTGAGACAAGTATTAGTTTCTGGTTAACCAACAAATGACGCTTTAGCTTCGTAAATTGTTGCCAGATATTTGTAAGAATGCTATCTGAGAGGTATTTCATTTTTAAGAAGTTCACTGTCATAACATAAAAATGGCTTGACAAAGCAAACTTGTCTCCAAAGAAATCGTGGCTTTGCTTAAACGATTATCAATTCTTCACCCAGTAAAGATTTGCTAAATGTGAACCATAGCTTGCTTTTCTAACTTGCATGTTTGCCCAAACTGTTTTCTTTAAGAAACATAATTCAAAATAATTAAGAAAAAATGTTTGGGCTACTTTTGTAGCATTTGAAATCTCAATGTTAAATCTAAATTTTAAGGTTTTCAGACTGCAAGACATACATTAATGGAAGGAGTAGGTGGGTTTGAGCTTTTAACTAAGCACAATCATTTCCAAATTCATTTGGGCACTGGAATTACATAGATGCTAGTAAAGGAAAGCAGTATAAGGTGCTTATCCTTTCAACTGCCAATTTCCAGGCTTTGGATGTCCTGTCATGACAGGACATCCAAAGCCTGGAAGACTTTGGAGGAATAGAATAGGACAAGACTATTCCCTGTCTTGTCCTATTCTATTCCTCCATCTTGGGTGGGGAGGAATAAAGGGGAAAAAAACCCAAGTATGTTGTATGAAGCTTCCACTGGATGTGAACAGCTGATAAAACCAAACAATTCTCATCCTCTATAATTGGCTATAAGAGATATAATAATTTTTAATGGAAATCTGAGTCTGCTGAAATGATAAATTTTTCACAATTGCAGCATCTGAGCCAGCCGGATTTTCTAGCACCTAGGATGCACTCTGCTTCTAGTTGTTTCTTTAAGACTTCTTCTGGTGACTCATTCCCTTCATTTATTTACAGATTTCCTGATTAAAAGTAAACAGAACACCTAAGCATATCTAAAATCTTCCCCCTAAATATATGCACATTCACTTTCTCATTTTAATTCCTGTTATTATTATTTGTAACTCAACTAATTCCATACAAAAGAATGGAAGAAAGCTGGAAAGGAAGAGAACAAAGAAACATGCTCAAGTTGGTAGCTAGAACACCCAGTCACTTTATTTTGATGTTAAATTTTTGTCCCTTAGGGGATATTATTTTTTTAAAGTCTTCAAGGAAATGATAATTCAAAGACGGATAAGGTTAAGTTTTACAGTGATGCAAAACCCCTTCCATTCAATTAAGAAGGTAAATCTAACATGTCTTCAACTGCTCTGCTCAAAGAAAGCATGGAGTTATAAGACTGATGTGTGGAATCTAAGAGGGACAGTAGGTTGAAAATAAACACAGCATGAAGAACAGACTGCACATGGTCAGAAAAAACTAACGCAGATCAAACAGGATCTGTTCTAACAGGCAAGTCATCAAATGTTTCTTTTCCGTTTCTTAAGAGCTACGTTGAAAACACCAAAACATTCAGCTGAATGTGCAGTAACTGTTAATAGTCTGCTAGGAATTAAACAGCTTCTCATTCAGTCCACAAGGTTACTGCCATACTGTAAAAGTTGTCATTTGATATTTTTCTTGATCACATGGGCTTCTAAGGTCAGCTAAGAAGAAATGAGATGTAGGGATAGGTCATCATTGCAGGTAAAACCTTACATTAATAGTTCCTATCAGAAGAGAAGAAGTGGAAGTCACTCAGGTACTACCTGTTTGAACCCCAACACTAAGAGACAAAACAAACAAACAAACAAACAAACAAACGGGCCGAGAGAGAGAAAATAGTGTTGTCTGTAGCACACAGACATATATCCCCTTGTGGTTAGAGGAGGCTGGGGACTATTGGCCTATACTGAATATAGAAACTACACGGATGCATCTCCTTACAAGCAGTCTGGTAGCTGAAAGCAGGCTAATTAGCTCTTAGGTGCCAATGAATCAGGATCCAATTCAGTTTTTAATTGCACTGTATCACCGCTCTTGGAGACACTCAAAAGCCATCTGGATATGGTCCTGGGCAGCCTGCTCTAGGTGGTACTGCTCGAGCAGGTGATCTCCAGAGATGCATTCCAACTTCAACTCTTCTGTGATCCTGTGATTAGGAAGTCAACCTTGCGAGAAGGAATTAAACACATGGCACTGTCAGGGACGTGAACACATCCTCCTGGTGAGCTTTAAGGTAGCTAAGTCCAATTTAGATGGCCAAATGCAAGTCCAACTCTGTTGCTGGTAAGAGTCACTGTGAAGAAAGCTAGATGGGAGTTCCTACCCCAGCTTTCCCTTGGGAGTAATTTTTTTGGCTGTGACTATACTGTTGGCTTCCCTCTCTGCCTCATCATAGCTGGGCTGTAGCTCTGTCTGCTCTCGCACCACCCCAGTTCTCACCCTGGCGCAGACCTGCTGCCTTGGCTTCAGACATGCCCCAATTCTCTATGGACTTTCTGGGCAGTCACAGACAGTCTGTGACCCTGATTGGTGCCTCCAAACCTAATCCTGACCTTCATTTGCTTCTCAGCACTCTGGCTCCTTGCTGGGGACATCACTGTCCCTGCTTTGCTACTGCACTTGGTTCCCAGCCCACTTATGGTGGTGGAGCAGCCACCAATGGCCCCACCATAAAGATAAATTGATTGGTAGGAACAAAAATGAAGAAAATTCAATGGTATATTGGTACTAAATGTCAAAAGGCCAGGCATCAAAAGGGCAAACAAGTTAATTTTTCTATTCTTTATACTAAAATAATTTGAGATAGGTGCAAGGCAACAGTCACATTTGCAAATGGTGATTACTCCTGGTGTATGGTAATATGTATTAAGGAGAACATAAATGAACTTAAAATATAATAAAATCTAAATGTACAGAGGACAAAAGAATGCTAGATTTATCTGGTAATACTACAAGGAATGCAAGATAATAGTAAATGTTTTATATAAATGAATAAGCATTTTATTTCTAGTTTGAAGGAATCTCCAAAAGACTATAAACATGTTACAGCAAAAGCATAAAATGGTCATTCCTTAGCTAGGAGTATGTGTAATGTGCAGTCAGCCAATGCCACAGTAAGTAGCAAGGGAAGATGTTACAAACATCAGGACAACCTTCTATTTTGACAAAAGGCTCCCTTTGATCTTTACTGCCTATGAACATTAAAAAAAAAAAGAAAAAGCAAGTTGTTTTGTTGGGATTTTTGAATTAGAGAAAAGGAGAGGAACCTGCTCTGAAGTTCTTCCAGAGTAAACCCCACAGTTCACAGTGAATTTAATTCCTTGGGAAAAGATATCAAGTTCCCTCTGCTGGAACTGGTGGATAGAAAAGGAAAAGGAAATACTCCCACAAGCTTCAAAGAAAAAGTATTTCTTTTTACCAGCATTGTATTGAGACATGCTCAAACTGAAGCAACCATGACGAAAATGATGGTACTATGCAACCTCAGACCACCTTTTTTTTTTGTTTTGTTTTGTTGGGTGTTTTTGTTTTGTTTTGTTTTTTTTTAACTTACTTTAATTTAAACAGAAAGGCCAACTGGGAAGAATGACAGGCTCCTGCTTTTATGTCAGACAGTTTTTGTTTCATTTTCTAAGAACCCAGAAAATTTGGTGGTTGGCAAATTTCTAAGACACAACATCTTTTGTGAGTTTTCTGCCCTCATAACCTGCTGCAGGCATGCAAACCTCATGCCTTCCAGAATTAACACCTACAGAAGGACTGCTGGTGTCCTGTCCCAAACATTATCCATGTCACTCATGCAAAGTTCATTTTAAATGTAGTATTTAAAACCTAGATGTTTAAAATCAGGTACCAAATACACAGTGGAGCCATCTGAGCAACAGAGAAGCTTATCAATCCCAGTGCCAAAGCAGAGCCAAGATGGGGAGGGAAGGGAAGATCTCTCTTTCAGAGATCTGACATTTCAGTTGAGAGCAAGGCAAAAAAAATACAGAAAAGACAAAAAAAAAACACAAACAAGGAAACCTGACTCTTTTTGGCCTGCCCCTGTAATGAAAAGTTTGCCTGATCATCTGGGTTTTGGGCTGACCCTGCTGCCACCCACATTGTGCCTATAAGTAGCTGCCTTCAAATTATTTTCACAACAGGAGTGTCTTTCAGTAAAGGGAAAAAATTTGGTTTTATGACTTTATGTGCCATTTTTGGTGCTTCACTGAGTTTCTCTGAACTCGTCAAAGCTCCAAACCAACAGTGAGAATGAGACAAAACTACTTCTCTTCCACTGCAGCTTCTCCAGGTATTTTACAATAGACCTTTAGCTAAAAATCTCCCTCACACGTTTTCAGTGGTGCATCACCTCCTGACATTTGACTAGACGCACTGTGAAATCCTTTCCTGGTGAAGGAAGGAAGAATGCATGATGAGGAGCAAGGACAATTTTGAATTCTAAGCTACAGAAAACAGAAGCATTTAAAAGAAAAAAAAATTAAATAGCTTCAAACTTGAAAGATATCTCTGTAATTCAAACACTTTCAAAAACCTGAAATATTCTACGGTTGGTATGCAGGAGGCATATGTAATGCATATGCAATAGTCAACACCTTTATTTTTACTAAACAGACTTGTTCCTCTCTTTCTTGGGGAGCCTGTTTTCCAACTCACTTCAAACAAGACTGAATTGGAGAAAACCACACAGGAGTGTTTCATGTAGTCCTACTCACAACCTTAACACAACCTGCCTTTGATGACAAAGAAAGAAGCTACTCACAAGGCTTGAGGTTCTTGTGTTTGGGGCACCTCTGTTGGTGTCTCCATCCAGAACCAAGCCATTAAAAACAATCAGGTATCACCACTATCAGACCACTCAGTCTGAACACCAGCAAGGCTTGTGCAAGACCTAAGTCTGGAAACTGAAACTGCTGCCAGCCATGCCGTTTCTCCCTCCCCACCTGCAGCCAGCCTTGCAGAAAATGAAACAGCAAACACCCCAGAGAGAAAGTGGGACTTGGCAGACAGCCACCTTAGAGTCAAAAGAACCTGGTTGTGTTTTGGGTTTTGGTGGGGGTTGGGTTTTGGGGTTGGTTTTTTTTTGTTTATTTGGGTCTGGTTGCATAAGGATCTAATGCAACATCCTACTTCGTAAGCAATTAGGCAGTTATCATTGCATTTCCCACCCACGGATCCAAATTCACAGATGATCCTGACCTACAAATATTCCAATCACATGGAACCTCACTGAAAACACCAAACCAAACCCTAGAAACAAACAGAGAAAACCCACTCAGGTCTGGTATAGTCTAGAACAGGCAGCGTGCTGATTGCAGTGTTGCAGTCAACCATTTTTGCTAATCTCGGCTTTCTAAACACACACGTCCTGCCACATGCTCTCCTGTCTTCTGACCTTCTCTGTCTGCAAAGGGTATTTCTGTGCTGCTGAAAACAGACTTCCATTGCCCAGATGAATGGACTGGAAGACTTGTAAAGTTTCTGGATGCATCACTTGGGATAACATGGATCATTCCCACAATAAACAACATAACTCCCCCAAATTCATGACAATAGAAAACTTTAAGTGACAGGTAACCTTGCAGATTCCATGTAATATATGGCATTCATTTGTTTAACGTCTGATGCCGCTGACATCAGTGATGACTAAATATGTCCTTAGCTTTTAAAATAATTATGTCCAGTTACTGTATTAAAGTTTCTGCAAAGACACCTGCCTGGAAGGGTTATCGCAGTAGTACAAAGTAAACACTACTGAACACTACAAAACTTCAAATACACAAAAGTATTATCCTTAAACACAATCACACATAGGGGATTAAGAATAATCCCAACAGAGTGATGAAAGTTTTATTCTGAACTAATCCTTAATGTTTTCGTCTGTTGCCTTTATGGACACAGCCACAGTCATTAAAGAGAAGCTCAGAGATTTTATTCCAAACCGGGAGACTGAGCTAGGAACCACTTAGTACATGGCTCAAGTATAAAGGCTGAGTAAGCAGCAAGAAAACTGCTCCATGAACACCTAACACTATAACATAGGTGTGGGATGTTAATACTGCACACACGTACTCCACAGCAGTGAAATCTGGGCTATCCACCACCTTCCTCTGCCACCCATGGATTCTAGCTTATCAAAATAAGTACTGCTGCTAATTCTCTCCACTGGTGATCCTCTGCATCTCACCCAAGGGAAAGAGAACAAAACAAAACAAACCCCAAAAAACAATGTAGCCAAGAGAAATGGGCTGCTCTGGAAGAAGTATTATGTTACCTGTTCAAGGTAACCTGTTTTCCTGCACCTCTGTCTCAGTTAGGGTCCTAAAGAAAAATTACCTCCTACAGACTTACTGTTTCAATGTACACAGTCACCTGAGATTCCCCAAGGTGATGCTGCTAGATGCTGGAAAAGAAAACCTGCTGAATTAAAAGTTTTGGCAGAGGAGACTTCTCAAGCTTCTTGGCAAAATGACGCTAGAGAGTACAGAGCTTAATAAAAAGGAATGTCCCTTCTGAAATCTCATTATCATCTACCTATAGTTTATAAATTCGATGTAGAACATGCACTACCTCTAAATAACAGTTAATACACTTGCATTCCCATTTATTGTTCAATGATTAATGAAGTATACTGACTTTTGTCTTCAGCTTAGTAACTACATATTTTCCAATTCTCACATTCTAGCAGAAAGCATCCGTTCAATCCTAAGCACTGCTAATAAACAATACTTGCTGCCATCTTCTAACAAGAAGTGCTACGAGCTGTCACCTGGGTAATGTAAATATATGCATTCAACTTAGAAATACAGGGACAGAAAAGGAAAAGAATATAAATTATTACAATGAATATTGTTGGTGGGGGTTAATATTTCTTTTTAAACAAACAAGAAAACCCACTAAATAAGTGGGTCTTGCCTTCTATTTCACCTCATTAAATATGTACTCTGTGCCAGACTTTAATTTTTAAACAATAACAAAAACCTACAAATTCTGACAAATAATCTTCAGTTGAAGAGCAGTTTTCCACTGTCGCCTTCTCAGCTCACAGAACTTCCTGTCTGAAACATTTTTCCCCTCCCATAATCATAGAAAATCCACGCATTACAAATTCCTTTATGAAATACTTAGACTTTAAAAGCCTAAACCATATACACCTTATATACATCATTATTTCCCATATACACTGGGATGAGCAGTGACCTCCAGGGTTGAATGAATGAATGAGGAACATGCAGACCCTAAAGTATCTTACATACATACTGATATGTCAGGAACGCATAGCTCATGCATATACTGATGGCTACCAGAAGGAAAAACGTACCTTTGAGATTCAGTAGGGAAAAATTTGAAAGTCTCTTACATTGTCTGATCCTCTAGCATACAAGTTGGCAGGAGAAGAACATGTTAAAGAATGCCCATCAGATAAATAAATCAATAAACCACCAAATGCCTTTATATCTAATTATATTATCAAAAATAATTGGTTCTTGATCATAAAAACACACATACCTGCACAAGATTAAAAAATACTGTAAGAACATTTGATATCCCACTGTATCACCTTGCGCTTAAATGGAGTTTCCTCCAGAAATATTTTTTGCACACAATGAAGTTGCTTTCCATGACATATAAACTTTTTCAAAGTTTCCCACAAATTCTGTCATCACTTTCTTTACGTAAACTTACTTAGGGATAAAATAAGCTTGCATTTAATCTAAACTTTTAAAATAGAATTTATAAAATACAGGTATCACATTCTTACTGTAATTATGTGAAAAAGCAGTATTTAAAATACAATAGTATTTTTTTACCACTTTTAGCACAAAAACAGGCAATAACATTAAAATAAAGCGGTTAAGAATTAAACTGAATATCAAACATGCTGCTGAGGTGTGGTTTGCAAATAATCACTGATTTTTAGCATGTGATCTATAGCAGCATTTTCATCTCCATTTGAAAATATAAATTTATTCATGTTACAATATTAATAACTATTACAATATAAAAAATAAAGATAACTTATGAAAAGCCTCTTGCCTAGACACTGACCTTTTCAAGCTTATTCCAGTACTTTACTTGCTTCTAATTATTGTTCAATATTCCTTTCCCAAGAGCACATTAATAATAATAAAAGGAGGCTAACAGCTATGATAGCTGATTTAGAGGTTCAAATTCTTTACTGTAGCAATGAGATGGTTTTTAAAAAGGCAAAACGCCAGTCATGAGATCCTGCCAGACTATTGGTAAACTACTGACAGCAGCACTAACGCAAATCAATCAACAATGCAAAAAGCTGACAAAGAAAGAAGAAAACAAAGGCTTGCACAACTTTGCAGTTTGCAGGCTTCTATTGATAAATTGTGCTGCCTAATGACATTTTACCTTGTATTACAGGAGTATTACAGACTTGGGTGGTAGGAAAGGTCAACAAAATCCAAATAAATTTCAAATTTAGGAATGCATGTAAAAAACAAGATGTTCTTTTCAGAAACACAAGAAGAAGGCATAAAGACAGTCACATTTCAAAACAGAAGTAACTATTAAAAAGAGCTTTCAAGCCCAAAGAACTCTGGCGATTATTCTTTCCCCCCATTTTTCCAGGTTGCTGTTTTTAACTAAATTATTTGCACTAAACTTGAAACCTGGTTGGGAGTTAGAAATCTCTCAGTTAGGGCTAATTGACTTTGCCTCACATGCATAAAAACTCACTAGATTAAATTACAAGCAATCAGTGGTATTTTTCATTTGAAACCGCCTTTGGTGAGCCTCATTTATAAACAAACAAGACACAGCATTATTAATTTATTAATGGACTCAGTGTAGTATATAATGGCATCATTAATACCAAAGTCACTTATATTCATGTAACTAATCAGAGTTCTGGGAGGGGGAAAATTAATGTGACAAATGTTTAGGAGAAAATATGGAAACAGCAAGTATGCAAACAACTTTTTAAAAGGCCTACTGAGACCAGCATCTGATGAACTTGGAAGAGAAAAGGCTGTACAGCATTCAAAAGAAGGCAAAGGCAGAACTGGCTTGCCAATCTGAAGTACCCTGTTGCCACAGGCAACATATATAGTATAAATGAGTATATATGAGTATAAACTGTCTAAAGCACTGACACTAATGAGCTGTATAACTCAAAGGCAGTACAGACTAGAATCGGAGGTTTGGGTTGGAAGGGACCTCAAAGCCCATCTAGTGCCAACACCCTGCCATGGGCAGGGACACTCTCTACTAGCCTAGCTTGCCCAAAGCCCCATCCAGCCTGGCCTTAAACACTGCCAGGGAGGGGCAGCCACAGCTTCTCTGGGCAGCCTGTCACAGGGCCTCACCACTCTCACAGGGAAGAATTTCTTCCTAATGTCTAATCTAAGTCTGCCCTCTCTCAGTTTAAACCTTTTATCCCTTGTCCTGTCAATACACTCCCTGACAAACAGTCCCTCCCCAGCTTTGCTGTAGGCCCCTTTACCACTGCTGTTTGTTTCTGTCAGGACCCTGTCAAGCATCAACAGATCTGTCTTGCTGTCCATGTCCAGCCTCCCCAGACCTGTCCATGGCCCAGGACCCCATCTAAACTTAGCCTAGGGCCGTCAGTCCCTGCCCCAGTAACACCACTGCCATGCTGGACTCCAGCCCTTCCTCCTGGATGGACCCTGGACCTGGGTCATCCCTCCCCTGGTCTGGGCTGTGTATGGTGCTTGTCACTGCCACCCAGCTCTGGACACAGAACCATTGGGACTGTGACCCACGGGTGAAGGCACCCTACACCAGGGTCACCCTCTGCTCTCCACTTCTTAGGGAGTGGAGCTCCCTGACAGTTTTAACTGAAACTGAAGCAGACAAGTACATTAAAGACAGATGGTGGTGTATGAAACAAAGGCTTTATGTTCAAAGAATAAATAGAATTTCCACTTATCTCTGTCTACGCATACGTTAAATAGTTTAGCTTAGGATGCAGGTTTTTTTAACTGTATTGCTAGCTTCTGTTGCTTACTTGCAATACAATCATTTTACAAGATGCTACAGAAACTTCACAGACCTTTGAAGTCCACAATAAACACTGGTTTTAGCATCCTTTTTAATTTATGCCTTTTTAAAAAAAATATTCATGCTGACTATGTTGAAGATATAACTAATTCCATTACATGTTGCTGCCTTTTTTTCCTCCCTCAAACTGCATGCCTGGGGAAGGGAACATCCTCCTGTTCTGCTGTCCCTGCCAAAACTACAAGCTCCCTGGACCTCAGCCTTCAGAAGCAGCAAGAGACACCACAGCGATGTACCTCCTGCATCTCCTGCAGGAGATACATATAGTCCTATTCATTCTGCTACTCACTCCTTGCCAACTCAGAAACACCCAAATACCTCCTGGGAAACCACTTTTCTGGGGACCAGCCATCCTGCAGGAGCCTCGCTTGACTCCTGGAGAGCCTGGCTGATGGTGATGTATGTGCCCAGAAAATATGCTATGGTTAGTAATGAGCCCCATGTAGCAGGTGCAGAGAACAGCCTCCCAGACCTCTTTGATGTGCTACTTCTGATTCACCACCAGCATTAGGAGAGCGCTCGGCAGCGCAAGCCACGCTTCTCTTGGGCAGACATAAAACAGAAACACGGAGTTTGTTTTAAGACCTTGTAGCCTCTCTCTCTGTGGCAAAAAGGAACAAGTGAAAGAAACACAGGTGTGCAAACTAAAGCAGTAATTTATAAAACAAAAACCTTGTCCACCCAACAGCTTTCCAAGTCCTGTCTTGTCTCCTGGCTTGACATGGCCCAGCTGGCAGGTCTTCACAGGCACTGCGTCCACAACGACTGGCAGAGGGGTGCCAGGCAGAGAGAGAGTGAGTGATGCAGGAGTTAGCAGAGATTACAAATTAGACTGTGGGAGAAAACGTTAAGAGACATGAGGAGGAAAAGCCAAGCACTGAAGGACTAACAGCACAGGCAAACACAAGAAGCTGTCAATATCACAACAGATTGATAAATTAGGCATTTTCAGCTGTTAAAAGTCAACTGACAGCTCAGCTACATCCTCTGTCTCTGGCGAGCTTAGAAAGGAAAACAACCCCTCCCCCTTTTTTTCCAGGCACATTCCCATTTTACAGGTAATTTCAGACGCCAGAAATTGTTACACCTTCTGCGGGTTGCCATCACGCCTCACCTTCAGCACCCTCAACACCCCTGCCCCATCCAAATGTCTGCTGGAATCTGTGCCAACATCAAGACAGCAGAAACAAAGGCTTGTGAGCCCCCTGGTCAATTTTTACTACAAATGCCGGCAGAACGCAGACTTCAAACTCTTCAAAACCAAACTCCTCCTTCTAGAGGCCAAACTGCAAATTCCTGGTGATTCTATGCAAAGCTATGGGTAAAGCAGAAAAGGAATAGTGAGGACTTGCATCAAGACAGCAAATATCTGATGCCACAATTTGGGTGCTTATTTTTTTCTGAGAACTGTGAGGAGTACAGTGTGCATTGGTCTGCATTACAGAGGGCAACCCACAGACATGCTCAGCCATGGCAGTAAGCTTTGAAAGACAAAAAAAGAAGCACAAAAATACAAAAAAAAAAAAAAAAAAAAAAAAAGAAGAAGAAGAAGAAAAAAGAAAATAAGAAAAATTAATCAAGACAGCTAGGAATATTTTTTCCATCTGAAAGGACAGGAGTGGAGGATGGAGGAAGGAGAAATACCAAGAACTTTGTTTGCTTTTAAAAAGCCATTCTAAATTGATTTAGCCTAGAAAGTTCAAACCTGTTCTGTTAGGTTGGATTATAGTGAGGACCTGTCTCTCTGATTAGCATTGGGATAGTAAAAGAATTGATTAACATTTATTCTTGTATAAATTATGACAGCAATTGATTCTTTATTCCCATCTGCAATTGATTTGGAAGCACATGTGACAGACCCAGTCCAGAGAAGTAGGATAAAGTAGCATCCCTACCAAGAAAGGTAAAGACTGAGCTAAGCTACAAGGTGACTATCAAGCCATCAACCAGTAAATCTTTTCTGTGTGTATTTATACATCCTTCTTTTGTCATATTTGGAAGAAGACGGGTAAAGAAGTGTCAAAAGCAAAAGCATGAGATATACTTGATGAGCAAAACCACGATCTTCTGACTGTGAGAAAGAATTTGAATTCACTCTGCAACTGCAAACTGAAAAGCACTTTGCATACGACATTCTATATATTAATTTATAGAAACCATTCAACTTAGAAATTTATCTATGTATAAAAATACTATCTGAAAATTATATACTTTTAATAATGGAGACAAAACCTAATGGAGACAAAACCCAATTGAATCACAACCAAGAATGTTGTTATCTATAAATACAATTACACACACTATGAAGTATAAGTAGAGAGCAGACTCTCATGTTCAAAAACCTCTTCCCAACTCACAAGACACAAGAACATAACATTCACAGATTTTTCCAAGTTTAAATTCAGAAAGTAAGAAGTTGTAGTGGCAAAGTGGGATCTTCTGACATAATATTATGTAGTCAATATTTGTGAAGTACCACTTCAAGGACAACTTGGGGAGAGAAGTAATGAAGAATTAGTATAGGAAGGACAGGACACAATATTCACAAAGAGACAAAATCAACCATTCTCATAATACAATACATATATATTTAAAGAGTATGACCTAGAAACACTTCAAAAAACCCCCACAGAATTCATAATAGTTCTTTTCCAGCTTCATAATATATCTGAAACTTAATCTTCTGATACAGGAGAGGCAAGTACTCCCTGTATTCTTCCTTACTAAAGAGAAATGGTACTGACCTTAAATGTAATTAGTTAATTACTCCTGGGCTTGCTAGGTAAAGCAAAAGGTGTCACAGGTATGACAGAACCACGAAGTACTCATTTACAAATTCAATCTTTTCTGTAATTAAAAGGGATGATTCAGTAATATAAAAACAGTTTAAGTACAACTAACTTTCATATTTTATTGACAAGCTCTTTTCATTCTGATCTAGAAGTGGTTTCAGGTTCCTTTTTACTCTTATTATGCCTATCCAGTAACTTGTCATACTTCCATTTTCCAGTAAAATAAAATAAATGCTTTGAATATACATAACTGCTGACTGTTGCACGACACATGCTATTTTTCACCTATATGAATGCTCCAGATATAATACTGAAGTAAGCAGTGGTTTATGTGGTTTAGATTTTCATGGGCTTTGTTTTGTTTTGGAGGGGGTTATTCGTTGCGGGGGGAGGGTATATGTAAGGGTGAGGGGGTTTGTTTTCAAAATTGAAACCTTATTCCTAACATAACACGATAACTACATCCTGTCAGAGGAACCTGTACCAATGGAAAAGGTTTAGCAAAGAAAATAATGGTCCACCACACTCTGTATAAGGTTTGATATACCGTACACAGTTCCCAGTATTTCAAAATACATTAGAATAATTATAAATTATTATAAATTATAAAATAATTTATATTTTTATATAAAATAAAAGACTTTTGGGGTTTTGACAAAACTGTCTGCTGTGACGTTCATTTACCAACAGACCGAGACGCAGGGAGGTGTCCAGGTTAATGTTTGTCACAACTCCCACCGGGTACAAAAAAGAACTGTATCCAAAACCAAAAGGGAGAGCAGCGTGACAATTCATGTTGCATTTTGAACAAAGGGAACTGTACTCTCAAATGACACTGCACAGAAACTTGAACTACACTCTTTTCTTGCAAAACTTCACGCCTGAAGAAGTTCCTGTGGTTAGCAACACAATGAGTTGGCTCTGTGTCAGGACAGATTTTTTTTTCAGTTCAGCTGTTTAAAAGAAACAATAAAACTCCTTTAATAAAATCCTCCAGAGGCCAGTTTTGGTAGCAGTAAAACTATTAGTTTCCCATCCTCGCTTAGTAACTGTGCACTTGATGCAACTGTAAAATATACCCATTTGCTGCAAGCTGCTCTTTTCAGTGAAGTAAAAGAGAAAATTTTCCAACTATTTGCAAGCTATAGATCATTAAAAATATACCATATACACAGCCATCAGTAGCATCCACTGTTACAGTGTTTTCCCGATTCCTTTCTGCAAGCTTCAATTATGCCTTTTAACTTCAGAGTACAAAGACATTCTACAGATAAATTTTAGGTTACATTATAATGATTTGGAAGAGCCAGCACACATTTCTTTAAAGTTTGCAGATCCTTTAAAATGACACTGACACAATTTTAACCCCCAAACTATCAAATATTTCTGTGTTCCTTTCCTTGTAAACTCTGGCTTCATACATTTCACTTTCATAAACTTACCACTTCTTGTACAGGCTAAATAATTTTCTAAAAGAAAAAAAAAAAAGAAAAATTTAAAAATCTGTGAGGGCCACCTGATGTTTTAAAAGACTTAGGAAATCAATAAAAAGTAACTGTCTGGCTTCTGACAGCTTTCAGATGGGAGAAAATGCAAAGCATAAGAACTTGTACTTCATAATAAAATACAACTACAAAGGTCTAACGGACAAGGAAAAGTAGAAATACCTATTTCCTTTCAGACAAACCCTGTGTTCACAAACTCTGTGGGCCTCAAATACCAGGCAGAGGCACAGGACTTCTATTAGAGCCGAAACAGGCAACAACAAAAAAAAAAAAAAAAAGCCCAACTTCAAATAGGGCTACAAAGATATTTTGGAGTTGAGCAATGTCATCAAATCCCTAGGGAAGAGTTGCAACAAATCAGCTAAGGTTCCATTTGGTTAAAAATCTTCCACTCAGCCATCTTGCCAAGTCTTTGAGGAAAAACAGGACACAGAACAAGGAGCACAGAAGCAGTTTCTACCGAGACCTCAACAGCAGCATCTGTTTTTACACTAAAGAGGAGATTTCCAGATATGTGTTTTTAAGAAATAGACAAAACTTATTTACTTCAACCATCTAAATTGTCTCAAAACCTAATAAATTCTTCTTCAGAAGTGTTCCAGTTTGAAGTCTACTATCTTCCACCAGCCTTATCTCCCATGTTTTGTTCTACTACTCTTTGATTAAGATGAAACCAGTTAATGTCATTTTACATGTCCAAGGATTTCTCTGCTTTCTTGTGCTTTGTAGGACATGCTTGAGCCAACAATGTGCCCTTGTGGCCAAGAATGTCAATGGCATGATGTTCTTAGCCACAAGGGCACATTATTAGAATTATTAGAAGCGGGGTGGCTAGTAGGTCAAGAGAGGTCCCTCTCCCCCTCTACTCTGCCCTGGTGAGACTGTATCTGGAGTATTGTGTCCAGTTCTGCTCCCCTCAGTTCCAGAAGGACACAGAACTCCTTGCAAGAGTCCAGCGCAGGGCCACCAAGATGTTGGAAAGGAGTGGAACACCTTCCTTGTGAGGAAAGGTTGAAGGAGCTGGGTCTTGGAGAGGTGGAGACTGAGTGGTGATCCCACTAATGTTTATAAATATATAAAAGGAGAGTATCAGGAGGATTGAGACAGGCTTTTTTCAGTGATGGCCAGTGTTCGGACAAGGGGCAACAGATACAAGCTGGAGATAGGAAAATGTAAAGAAAAACTATTTCACTGTGGGGAAGACAGAGCACTGGAACAGGCTGCCCAGAGAGGTTGTGGAGTCTCCTTCTCTGGAGACATCCAAGACCAATCTGGATGTGTTCCTGTGTGATTTAATCTAGGTGATCCTGCTCGGGCAGAGGGGGTTGGACTAGGTGATCTTTCGAGGTCGCTTCCAACTCCTAACGTTCTGTGATTCTGTGATGCTTGCGCTCTCTCTTTTACCTGAAGACCCCTCAGCAACCTTCTTCCTCTCAGCTACACATACCATTAGTTCTCCCTCAGCATATGAGGTCTCAAATCCCCATGCTCCTCCATTTCCTCCTCCACCCAGTCCATACTACAATCCCTCATTCTTCCATTCCATCTGTCACACCAGAAGCCTGGCCCTCATTTTCATCCCTGAGAAGGCTTACTTACACCCGAATAAAGTCTGCACAGTGCCAAACAATACTTTTCTTGCAGACAGAGAAGCAAATCATTAACTAAGTTAATGTTTTAAAACAAAAAAGGAATGGTGATGCTTTTAGGTTGGATGACAACCATTTGTACAAGGTGCCACTGACTGGTTTAGGTTCCGCAGACAAATAGATAGTGAAGTCAATGATGCAACTATTCATCTATTCTTCCAGTCATCACCATGGGTAAAATTCTACCCAGAAATACCTGACAGATTTCTTAACATTTTGGATTGACCAGTGCTTCCAGAGTTATAATGCCAGGGACTCACACAGAAATGCCATTCAAAGAAAAGCACCGTTTCAATCAGATGTCAAAGGAAAAAAACATTCAGACGTCAAAATATTTCCTACTTTATATTTCTGTTAATTCAAGTCTTAATATAAAATGCAAGACTTCTACAGTCTTTCTTACAGTCACTGTTTGATAATTCTCCCTAATTTAAAATCACATTTAATAATCAGACATGACAATGGATAATAATCACACAAAAGACATCAAATAAACGTGAGCTAAAATTACACAACTGAACAATCAGTAATACCACCTTATTTAAATTTAAATAGGCAGTTCTAAAAAATCTAGGGGAGAAAAATACCTAATAGTTTGATGGGAAAATTATCTAATGAAACAAACACATTTAAAGTTTCTTGCTCTCACCTTTATTGTTATTAATATATTAATCAAACTGCAATTGTAAAATGAGATTAAAGTATGAAGAACTCTGCTCCAAAGAAATGATGATTCAAGTATCAGAGTAGCATTTGAGGGAGCTTAATATTAAATGAATTAATAAATAAAGCACTTAGCCACTCTTTTCTTGTGGCAACACTGTTACACAGCTATCCCCTTCTCTGATTTCTCAAAGGAAGGGTAAAGAAACAGAAAGCACGGTAAGTTTGTTCCCTTAACTTTTGCCATCTAGTTTTGGCCTCCTCTGTGGGAGTCATTCCTTAGTCATGCTGATGTCCTATAGCAACTTCAGCACCAGAAACTTCAACATCCCTGAGGTTGGGCAGAGCTCCACACTCTGCTGACTATCCAAAGGCTGTGGGTAGCACAGCGATGGGATTCACAATCCTGTCTGGTCCAACTCCCTCCTCCTTCCCTAAGACGACAGTGATTACATTAGTAACAGGCGTTACCTTCACAAGCACCATTGGGGAAGCTAGGGTGGGTGTCCTTGAACGAATTTCCTCCTCATAGCCTTCTCAAAACAAAGTGGGATCTGCTTTCCTGAAAACCTATACAGTGAAGTAAAAATTAACGAAATTCACATTTTTTTAAATTTCTCCTTTGGTTATGGTAATGTCACCTATAGCTTTATAGTAAAAAATGAAATAAAGTAAATCTGTCAAAGATTTTACTTTTTTAAAAGAAATACCTGAGAAAGTTAGAAAAAAATACATGGGATTACAAATTTGCATGAACATTTATTTGGGAGAAAAACATAGCAACACTCATAACAATGCCTTAATGCTGCCTGATTAATTGATGAGGCAAATCTATCAATGTTAAGTTTTACATAAAAGCCAAGCACTAATTTATAGAATACCTCTCTGAGTTTCTACACACACACAGAGCACAAATCTTTCATTTTTAAAACCTGACGTCTATCAGGACATCAGGGATACAAACCACGAATGCAATCTATCATGAGCTCAGAACAAAATACTGTCAGGCTGAGAGATATGGGGTTGTTCAGCTTGGAAAAGAGCTATGGGCATCT
The DNA here is from genome assembly GCA_013399135.1 of Heliornis fulica. Taxonomy (NCBI): domain Eukaryota; kingdom Metazoa; phylum Chordata; class Aves; order Gruiformes; family Heliornithidae; genus Heliornis; species Heliornis fulica. Next base: position 184,414 of record VXBZ01005448.1, read on the forward strand.
CTCTCTGGGGAGATTTTATAGCAGCCTTCTAGTACCTGAAGGGGCCTATAGAAATTCTGGGGAGAGACTTTTTAGAAGGGCATGTAGTGATAGTACGAGAGGGAATGATTTTAAATTGGAAGGGGGTAGATTTAGATTGGATATTAGGACAAAATTCTTCCCTCTGAGGGTGGTGAGGCCCTGGAGCAGGTTGCCCAGAGAAGCGGTGGCTTCCCCCTCCTTGGAGGTGTTCAAGCACAGGTTGGATTTGGCCTTGAGCAGCCTGGTCTAGTGAGAGGTGTCCCTGCCCATGGAAGGGACCTGATAGTCTTTAAGGTCCCTTCCAGCTCAAACAGTTCTGATTCTATGACACCATCCTGTATTTGACAAGAGGTAGGACTATCAAGGTACTCATGGTTGCACAGCTGCATATACACAACTGCATAAAATACATAGGCTAAGAGAAATTCATCCCTGGTTGTTAAAAGAAAAAAAGAAGGATTATTCATATGACAGGTTAATTTTGATAGAGAAAGCAAGGTAATTGTTTAGGCTGTTAAAAATATGTATCTAAAGTGTTAAAGTCCATGACAGATTAATGGGCAAAATATAGGCAAGACAGCTGGGAGTTTACACTAAATGAAGTATATAACACATCTCACAATTTCCCTATCACATGTAGCACACATATACATATATACTCATTTACAAAGCTCTAGTGGTTGAATTAGATCAAACCATTTTCTAACTCCTAAACTGGCCAACTGTAAGAAGCTATGCTGGCTGATCTCTTTTAAAGAAAGACTCATTAAGCAGTAGCCTCCATTTCTTCCTTTGGAAGACACCATGAGATGCAGTTAATGATTTGAAAAAGAATCTGTAGGCTGCAACTAACAATCCATTTGGGTCAAAGTTTCTGTTGAACCTGTTTATTCCCATTTACAAGAGACTTCAATATCTGGCACAAAAGACAGTTAGATTTCCTGGTCATTGTCCTTTTACCAATAGACACCTGAATCTGCTTAGTCTCCACATCAAATTAAACTTGTGTATCATAGGAAATGTGGGTCGGGATAATCCTTATTATCAGTACAGGCTAGGAAATGATGTGATAGAGCAGCAATGTGGAAAAGGACTTGGGGGTACTGATGGGCAACAAGCTGGACATGAGCCAACCATGTGCACTCACAGCCCAGAAGGCCAGTTGCATCGTGAGCTGCATCAAAAGAAGCATGGCCAGCAGATTGAGGTGATTCTCCCCCTCTACTCTGCCTTCTTGAGACCTCACCTGGAGTACTGTGTGCAGCTGTGGAACTCTCAACACAAGAAGGACATGGACCTCTTGGAGCAGGTCCAGAGGAGGGTCACAAGGATGATCAGAGGGCAGGAGCATCTCTCCTATGAAGACAGTCTGAGAGAATTGGGCTTTTCCAGAGAATAGAAGGCTCTAGAGAGACCTTATAGCAGTCTACCAGTACCTGAACGGACCTAGAGGGAAGCTGGAGGGGGACTGTTTGTCAGGACATGTAGCAATATGACGAGGGGCAATGGTTTTAAACTACAGCAGGAGAGGTTTAGATTGGACATTAGGAAGAAATTCTTTGCTATAAGGGTGGTGAGACACTGGAACAGGTTGCCCAAAGAGGTGGTGGAGGCCCCATCCCTAGAGACATTCACAGCCAGGCTTGATGAAGCTCTGAGTAATCTGATCTAGCTAAAGGTGTCCCTGCTTATTTTAGGAGGATTGGACTAGATGACCTTTAAAGTCACTTCCAACCTATTGCATTTTGTGCTTCTTTGAAATTTACTTACCAGAAACATACCTTTTAAAAGTTACTTTTCTTCTGCATACACACAGGATAAGTGAGGAAAGTCTGTTAGGAAATTACCTGTTTTGAATATGTTAACTGCTTCACAGCAGATTTATATTAAATTGGTTCCATAATAACCAATGAAAAGAACAAAGATGAGGAGAAGAGGGATGATTAAAATTGCGTAAGCATACCAACTGTCAAATGCATAAACAAAACAGAAATAATTTCCTACAGCTCTAGGTACAGAACAGACAGTAAAGTGGTATTAACTTATGTGGGTGGAGACAGGAGGATCAGGAGAAGTTTACCAGAGCATAGTACTGGATGAAGGAGGAGGGTTGCAACTACTTTCACCAAGTAGGATACGGCAGCTAAATATTTTCCCATTCATTTCCAAAGCAGTATGATCATGAACAACCTCGTTCTGAGGAAAGGCTTTTTTTTTTTAAAAAAAAAAAAAAACACTAAATTTGCTGTATCTAAACACTATACCATTGCTCACTAGATCTAATGTAAGTTTTTCACCTGACTTCAGCTGGGAGGCTAGCTGGCCAGTCAGCATGTAATTCTACCCTCTTTTCCCATTTCTTCAAAGCTACTTGATGAACCAACACCAGAATTCCTTAAAAATCAGGGCTTTATTACTCCTCTATTCCATCAGATGTCACACATATACATACACACACAACTGAGTCTATATGCATGTATTGCATATATCTTGCTAAATCTCACATCAATGTCACGCCCACATTTCAACCCAAAATAAATTTGTTGCAACAGTGCTGAACTCTTTTCCTTAACGAAAATCAAAACCAGTTAAAGGAACAATTGTACAAACAACAGAGATGAGCCTAGAAGCCACTTCTTAAAAAACAGCATTTGTTTTGATAGGTAGGTGTCCTACCAGATTGCTAAGAAAAACTTCCTGCAAAGAGATTTTTTTTTCTAGAGGACAGAGCTCTATTATTTTCACTTGCACTCTCTTGCCAAAACCTGTCCTTTCAAATTTTCAAAGCTTCCTTCAGCTAGTAACTCCTCGACACAAAACAGCCACTTGTTCCGCTCTAGAAAAATATATAATATGACTCTGTGAAGAGCAGCTATTTACTGTATCAGATCAGATGCATATGTGCATACTTAGGAATCTGTTCCAAGTAGGTGGTTTTCTTTCCTGAGGATAAAATAACTGATGCAGAAAAAACATTGGCACTGGTGGTGCCTCCTGTTTACTGAGTAGAAAGAGTTGAGTTAAAGGATGGCAACTCTGTTAAACCACAATGGGGCATCCTAACTAGGAGGAAAAATAAGATGGAGGTTAAATGTTTACTCCCCATTTTTCTTCATTTTGTTATATGTCAGCTGGAAAAGAAATTCTGTCTGGAACACGTTGTCTCATTACGAGTTAGAATCTTTTCTCCAACTCTTTTTCTACATTATCGCCCTTTCACTTTCTGATAACTACCAAAAATACAGTTCTCTTAGAAAATAGCCAGGTCAGACCACTTGCTATCTTTCAAGAAATGGAAGGATTATGGGCTGAGCTCCTGACAAAATTGTTGATTGCCCTCCTATTAAGATTCTCATCTGATATAAATGATCCTGAACTTTGTATCTCAACTTCCACTGGATTTCAGCATCCTTACAGTCTGCTTCCTCTTGTGGGATGCTATTAACTATCATTACAAACAACTTTTCAAAAAGAACATAGCATACCCTAATACTTCAGAGCACTGTATCTGCATGTTGCAGGTACCTCTATTCTGAATTATCCTCCCACTCCACTATTACCTCACCTCCCACTCTGCAATAAAAACAAGATTTGCTTGATTTATAAAGGAAGTAAACATACTGTTTCGGTAGTTTATAATAGCATAAAATGGACCGAGTACAGTTCAAGGATACATCAGTGCAAGTGCTTGATCTATAATTTAACCACATTGTATTATTTCAGCTTTACACTTTAATTGGCTTCAAAAGGAAGCCAGAGAAACTGCATTTTTATGCGGTTTATCCAAGATGGAGCCCTGATGTTTTCTAACACATAAAGCAACGTTTGACATAGTGAACAAAAGTAAGTCTCAGAGGACACCAAATGACTGAAGACTGCCATTATTCAGGCTCAACAGGAATCTCATTCTCTTCTTTAGATTTGTATGAATAAATAAAGATCTCCAAGACTACCATTGCCTTATACTACTTGTTTTATTACACATATAGTAAAAAATGAAAGTATTACAAATTTCCCTGTCCAGTTTGCTCCCAAGACATCTGCGCCCTCACACATTTTTGCAGGTCAGACAAGTTTTGTCTCAGAAGTTAAAAAAGCAAAAAAAAAAAAAACCAAACATAAAACCCCAAAGTAACTAAAACTCATCCCATTAAAAATACATTTTTCAGCTAGATCTGTTCACAGTGAAGCTACACAATTGCTGGTGCATTATCCAGGTATGGAGAATATGGGATGTCTGCAGAGAAAAGCAGAAGAAAAAAAATAAAGGGAAGGGGTAAGGGGGTGGTCAAAATAAAAGAAGACAGGGAGAAAAAGGAATAGCACATTGTTGTGCTGTTGGTGGCAGTGCCAGCTTGGGACCACAAGGAGTTCACAGGACTAGTTTCAGGTCACTGCTTATTTGTGACCCTGCTTCTCCCAACTGTTTAAAGGAAGTTTTGGTGAAGAATTATGCTTCCAGATGCCCAGCATCTGCCAGTCCTTCCCTACTGAGCCGTTGAATCACAGCGTAATTTGGTGCATGCCAAAGGCAGGCAAACCCTTTGCACCAATCCTCTCAATATTATTATTTGTGCTCGCTTTCTTAAAGAGTTGGTTTAAGCACCAGCTTCTACTTCACATTTCTGAAGAGCCAAAAATAGAGAGGAAAATTACAAAATCATCACATCATTTCTCAATAACATAAGGATTTGGGGTTTTAGGAGGAAAAAAAAACAAACCACAAAACCACATCTGAAGAACTGAAATGCAGTTACTTCAAGGGAAGCAGAACACAGCCTTCTGCATAACCTCACCTCAGTTGAACCAACAAAAAATGATAGTACATATTCTGAGTTTGGAAAAGGCCATAGTTTCACTGGAAAAGTAAGCAACAGGAGAAACAAATTATTATAGCTGCTAAATACCACCTATTTTTGAAGCAAGCTAGACAGATGCTTCTCAGAAAAATTACTCAGCCAGTTAAGCTGGATGCAGACACCTCTCACCAGTCCAAATAAATCTTAAAACAGGGAATTAGAGGAAGATGATGGTGTATCTCCAGTGACAGCAGAGGAAAGATGAAGAGCTGTGGAATGAGGTTGCCTCTGTCTCAATCAGTCCGATTTCCTTCCAGCTCCTGCTTACAAAGGCAAGGAAAAAAAATAATAATAAAAAAAAAAATGGAGCAGCAGTGACAGTGCCAGCACTGGCAGCGAGAAAGAAGAATTTGGCACCTGAGTCCAGAAAAGCCTCTGGTGTCCCACTGATACTGATTACCTTTCTCCTACTGCTACTCCTAAGAGATATGAGAAAAGATTTGGTTTCTTTATAATGCTGTGTATGTTGAAAACACCTTTGTTGACTTGAGCTCCACATATTTATAGCTTATTAGGTAAACAGGATCATTCTAACAAAGAACAAGCCACTGGGACATATTCCAAGGGAGAAAAATACATAAAACCAGATGCTTACAATCAATTTTGTTTGTTTTCAGAACTATATAGTAACTGTACAGTTATGGCAACCTCCTTTTATTGATTTATTTCACCTTTAAGAAACATTTCAGGGAGTCCAAAGAGTTCCACATGTAGTTAATGGGATAAACAGCTTTTTCACCTGTACATCAAGGCATCCTTCCTAGGCCTGTATTGCTAAGGACTAAATGATATTATCATCCCATAGCTTCACCGACTCATGAAGTAGGGTACAGCTGATTGTCCTGAGTAAAATCATACTAAGAACTCTTCTAGATGCCTTCCATTCCAAAGGGTACATTTCATTACCACACCCTTAGTCTGAAATAAAGTGGAAAACACAAAATAGCATCACACACACACACACACGCACATGCATACTCCTCCGCAGCCACTACCCTGCCCATGCCTCTCACTCGGGTTAAAATTCCCATTCATACACTCGTTCTGCTCAAAAGCACACAATCACTCCGCTCCTGAAATCGTTGTGTAACATAACCACTCCTCCCAACTCCTGCTCCACCCAACCTCTGCTCATTTCATGTCAGGTATATCCTAATTTGTGAAGTCATACAATAGAGTGATCTTTGCTACTGGATCCCATGACCTTGAATTTGTTGGGATTTTCTGTTGATCGTGTACTACATTAATGCTACTTTAATGAAATTAAAGCATTAATAAGCGTATCATAACCATAGATTCAGCTCTTCTTTCCTTTGGGAAGTCTCAAAACCAAAAAGGGTAGTTAATGAATTTTTTTTAAAATGAAGAAGCTAACCTGTCATGTAGCAATGGTCCTTCTAGACTCCCTACTTACAACAAACCAAATCATTTACATACTACAGTAGCAAATTTTTATTATTTCCTATTTTGGTTGTTCATTTCTCATTATTGTTTGCAAATACTTTTGACCGTGGACTGATGAACTGGTCTCTGTGGCCTCTCTCTCATCAGTAAAAATCTAAATATTTGTCAGCATCTCAATTTCAGTTGCCTTACTGTAACACACTGTGGGAAAGTAGCCATCCTCTTCCCTTCTTATTTTACAAAAGCATGAACAGTTTCTCAAGGTACATACAAAAGATATATCCATAACTAATTTTAAATCCTTGGTAGGATTTTCCTGCACAAATCTGAATAGAGACCCTCACTTTTCTGTGCAATCCTAAGAAAACACTGCTCTACTTCTTGTCCTTTGCACTGAACCACGAAAGATTCATATGAGAGAAGTTATATTTTGCAACATCACAAGTATAAAAACTATCTCAGGTACCTGGAGGAAAACTGCAGACTTGACCATCCCTTTTACAAATGACAGTCAATGCCTGGATGTTCAACAAGAGGAAATGACCTCTACAGTGGAGCCCAGAAATTTCTTCATTTTAATAATGAATAACCAGTACCACAAAATGGCACGTTCCTTTATGAAGCAGTCTCTGCAAACAGCTTTTAAAACAACTTTCTACTGAGAGAGAAAAGAAAAAGCCTGCACACTATGGCAGCTGATATACTTGTGGAATTTATTAAGTTCAGCATAAATGCTAAGACTAAATGAGCTTCTTTAATTTCCATAATGAAATTGTTTTTGTACAGTTAAAAATACTGTAATGATGCCAAAACGGTGTGCTTTCAGAGACTCCCATGGTGAAACAAATGAGATTTTAGCTTCTCTAATTGGGCATACTGCAAGCTGGGCTTGATACTGTCCTCAGCACAGGATGTTTGTTATCCCTAACAAAAAGAGGTCTACAGCTGTCAGCATAATACCATATAGCTTTTCTGAAGCCAAGCCATCAGGAGGAAGACTGCTGCTTTCTGACTGAGACCACCCAAAGGCAGAAATCAAGTAGAGAACAGCTCTACCCTTTCCTGATTAAGAAGTTATTCGTAAGGTAATTTGTTTACAGCTATCACAGAGAAGCTTTTGAAGCAAGGACTGAGTATTCCCAGAATCCTCTAAGAGAATTTTATTTGATTAAATAATGAATATGGATATTCTCTTATTCTTTCATTCCCACCCATCCCTTTTCCCCTCGCTTATTAGATCTCATTACCTGTCAACACAGGCCTTCGGAGCCTTACTGTTCCATCAGGAAAAAGAAAACCGTTAAAGGCATTGTGTCGTGTCTTCGTGTCTGTACTGCCAAAATCTGCTGGCTTGCTGCCATGTGCAACTCCACAGCACTGACCTCCAAGCTTTCGAGAACTTAATACCAGCTTTGAATGAATAACCTATCTGCCCACCCCCTGCACACACCTGTTTACAGGTTAAAGAAATAAAAATTAAAAAAAAAAAAGAAATTATTTTGGAGTAGTAAAAGAAGAGCTAGTTAGCTCTTTCACAACTAGAAAATTATTTCCTATTTGAAGCAAGAACAATAATTCTATAGAGGAAGAGAGACAAACACTATTCAAGGCTGAAACAGATGAAATGCAACTATACATACTTTAAGAAGCTAACATGAGGATATTTACTCCTAAGTAGTTACACAAATATGAAATACTTCCCTATATAAATACACACTGATGGAGATTACTACTCCTTTGCTCTAGACCTAACCCATTATTGTAAGATCAAACTGTTCCACAGACGTCAGAATATTTTACGTTCCAGCCATGAAGTGACTTCCTTATTTACTGTTTTAATTTTACTATAATGATTCTATTCGTTGTTTCATTGTCACATTGAGAATGCTTACATATTTTTATATCTGTCCCATCATTCCTTTCAAGATTTGCTGCTCTGCCTTCACTCCTCGAGCATTCAGTTGTCAACCTGCTACAAACAAAAATAATAATGTTGTGCGTGTTTGTCTTACAAAAAGGTTTTCAGCGGGTTGATAGTTACCACATGTTCCACACTTCACCACTCTGATGACTCATAGAAATACAGGGAATGCAGTCTTTATCATGAGAGTGCAAAACGTTATGCTTACCAATAAATAAAAGTAAATCCAAAGTTCCATAGAGGTTAAGAGTGTAATAAAAAAATGAAAGCACGGGGAAAAAATAGTATTATATAGTATTGTAGGCAAAATTTTAAGCCATCAAAATTATTTTGCAAATGTATTTCACCTTTTTGCTTAGGGTTTGCAGAGAGAAAGAGAGTACAGCAAAACAGCACAAAAGGAATGAGCAATAAGGTCATTCAGCAATCTCCAGTCTGAATGTTCCTGGAATTGTAGAAGGCATCCATTTTAAAATGTACCTTAGTAGGTAAATGTTTAGACATTTTTGCTAAATTATGCTCTTCAACCTTTTTCAAATACCCCTATGTATTGCGTTAATATTTTGTATGGCAATGTAGGGAAATATTAGCAGGAGGTGAATCATTACTTTTTTTTTCATTTTAATTTGAACTTCATTCATTAAAGCCTCCCAAACAACCTCTACAGTACCGAATCAGATTTAAATAATGAGATATTTTAATTAATTTGAACTTGGAACTTCACTTTGGATCACAGAAACCTTCTTAGAGGATTCTCAGAAGACCAGCATGGGGTAAAAGCAAAATATCACATTACTAGAAGTTCAAAGAAAAACTATCTTGAGAGTCTCCTACAAAGACAAAGATGATTCTGAAGAAGAATAAAGAATGAGAAATTTATGACAAGCTTTTGTACAACTGATTTTAAGAGTATCCAAGAGTACCTATCCTTTTGCCTACTATGACACAGTAGGCTAGACAAAAATTCTATACTTGGTGAATGCAGTTTATCGGCATGTATAGTGAATTATTCACAGTATAACCTTTTAGATTTAGAAAGAGCATGGAAATTCTGAGCAACTCCTCAGAATTATGTAGATATATACCTACATAACACCATAAAGATGTTACTATGCTGGGTATCTACATTAGCTGATGCAAGGGTCTAGATTATACAGCCTAAGGGATGAACATAAACATCAGAAAGCTATCTCCTGCAATAGGGATAAAATAGATTGTAACTGCCAACTGCCTGTCAGTTTTCAGAAACAACAATACTAAATGACAATACACTGAAAAAAATTAAAACATTAACATTTAGAAATGTGCATTACCTCAGTGTTCACAATTAGTCTACAACAGTTTGTTACTAGTCCAGTAGTGTCTTAATATTTAATTTTTAATTCCAGTTAGCTCTTAAAAACAATAGAATACCTTATAAAACTCTCTCCTATGCTTGCATTAAAAAGGGGGGAAATGTTTACATGCACAGTATCTTTGTCCCAATGTTTTCCTTTTACATATTGTTACTACAATGAACAAATTACATTGTACCATCAACGGGAACAACTGAACAAGATCTGTTCTGACATAAAGCAAATAATAAATCTCTCCCTGTAATGAGTTCTGCTTTCTAATAAATTCAACCATTATTTTAGTTTGGAAGATTAAATGTTATAAAATTTATAATGTGAGGCACACACAAAACGTACACACATATACAGAAAACAAACTTTGGGGTTAAACCACATTTTGGTATTCACATTATTTCACAAATAGCATGTCACCTCTATTTAAGCTGATCGGACCAGAATTTCTTTTCTATCAACTGAAGCAGCTAATTTACTTTCATTGACCATCCAGCAGTATAATGTACCACCTGCTTATTGTGATTCTCTCTGGCTAGACATTTTAAAAAAAAAAAGCCTTTCTCTCCCCTATTCTGTAATTTAACTTTGTACAAATGTAATCTCAAATTCTTCAATTCTCTGAGGCATTCTGTGAGTGGAAATGCTGGGATTTTTACAGCACCACATCTGTGCATGCACATTGTGATTAATATAAGACAAATCCTTCAGGCATATTGCAACTGATGCAGCAAAGCTTAACTTATTTGAAGCACTGCAGAATTATCTGGGTTTTTTTCAACTGCTAGCTAATTTATTTGCTTTCAGTCAGACAAGTATAGAAGATTAAGCACTTTTTTCATTGCTGTATGGAAGTAGAAGATGCACATATGGTGGTAAAAGGGCAGTAAACAGTGATATAATAAGGTCTAATATTTTGGAAATAATTTGCTTTCCAGTCCAGTTCAATATTTTAAACAGCTTAATATCCTTTAGAAAGTCTATGCCATAATGTGATGAGGAATCCTATCTAGTAAAGTTTTCTTTGCTATTTTTGTCCCCATTTAAGGCTATTTCTATTATTCTGTAAACATTCACAACCCCACCAAATGCTAGTTCATACTTACTGCTGAAAATCAGGAATAAATAAATAAATTTCAAAAAGAGCCAGAAACGTGTTATGTTCAGTCTGCTACTTCATTTTGTGTTAAGAGACTACAGTTTTGACAGTAGGGCCATCTGCTGTTAACTTTCCTTCTCATCATAATACCAGTCCAGTCAAAAGCAATTAAGTGTGTTTTGCCATTATAATATGTAGATAATTATGATAAATTACAGTTTTTAAATCAACCTCAAATTATGCATATGGTAGGTATTTTCTTTGCAGTTACTGATGTAAAAAATAATCCTGCATTCGCAAACTATTTCAGCTATTTTATTAATGATATTAGTTCTGTAATTAGATATCTACAAGGAAATTTCTTAGGCACAGAGCCTGACAGTCATTAGAAATCTATTTATATCTCAGCAAGACATTTTACCAAGTAGATAGAGTCATAACATTCTGTGATGCCATTATACAAAATACTCAGAAAATGGTCCATTTTCTTGTGTCACAGAAATCAGAAACATAAGCAAACGGGCCAATAAGTAGCCACAATAACTTTTCAGTTTTGTTACAACACGGAATTACTCCAGAGTCTAACACAGGCAAAAACACCTGGTAAAACACATCACTTTGAGAACGACACACTAACGCTGTTTCCTGTTCAACTGCCTTTGACATTGCTGGACTATCCAGGCAGAAAGAAGGAACAATTCGAAGTGGAGTCAATACAATTTCTTCCTGTGCCATAAGACTGGATTTATCTTGAGCGTACTTTTTTGATGGGGCGTGGGGGTAGGCGGGGAGTCCTATGGTCATACTTTGTTTTAAGTTTAACTCACCCCTGTTAATATTTTAAGATATTTTTATAATGTGTCTCCATATTTCCTTGCTAGCAAATGGATTTATTGAGAAATCATCAGTCCCTACAATGCATCCACATGATCTTCACGACCACAGCAGCATCGAGTGATAATCCAGGACCCTTCATACATCTAATTCTCGCCAGGAATGTGCTACCCGCTATCAAAGCCAGCTCATAAATCCTGAGCACTAACAGCAGCCGGCAGCACCTGAGTCATGGCAGGCCACAGTGCAGGCAAAAATATATGACACAATAATGCTGGAAGCAGTGGAATCAAATCTCATCTCTGTTAAACGCATAGAGATGGCGTCTATCTGGCAACGGCCTTAGCACCTTCTCATTGTGGCCCGGCAGAGTGCTTATAAAAGTCAGAGAGATAGAAGATAGCAAGAGATAACTATCAGTTCAATTGACTTAAAAAACTTGCAGGGAAGACATGAACAGTACGAATTGGTATCTAAATCTTTCCCCTCAGACAACGCAGCAGAGCAATATTTCCACGAAGCGGCGACACAGAGGAAAAAACAGTGGTCAATACCTGCTCTGCTTAAATGTCAGCTAGCTTGCTCTTCAGCTGTGCTTGCAGCAACCACACAGATTCAGACACAGAAGGCACTAACAAAACAATAGCAGAATATCCCTATCTATGCCTTCTGATTCTGAGCGCTTCAAGACAGGAAAGCATAAGATCTGAAAGGAGAGGGGCCTTTATATAATTCTGCTCATGGAATAGATGTTTTCTATCTGTATTTCTCTGCTAGCTGAGTCACTGCCGTTAACAGCTGCCAGCGCCTTACCATACTTTTTTCTCCTTGGCAGGACAGGGAAATTGCTCCCCACAGAGCAGATGCCAGTCAACATGGCAAAGGGAACTGCACTGAGCAGAATTTCTCTTCCCATAACACTAAGTTGTTTTCAAAATGTTTGGTTTCCATCAGACCACTGCTCAGGGTGAGCTGTTGCTTCTACTGTTTATTTGTAGTGTAACATTAAGTTGTACTGAATTACCATAATCAATTAGGAAAATACAGTGGATTTTTTTATTTCAGAAGTGCTGTGAAATTTTAAAAAACCATTCAACTGAAAAAAAAAGATAAGAAAAAACAATAAAAAGTATTTAAAATCTTGTTAAAAAAGGTATTGAAAGCAATGTTTTAGCTAATTTATGTTTACAAAAATTAGTTTTGCAAAGTATCACAAAAAATTAATTTTACTACTCATGTAGTTTCATACCAGGGATTTCACAAGGGGATATTTGGATCACAAGGCTTCATGTCTAACACAACAAGACACCGCAATTTTGAGAGGAAGAGCTTCATGTAGCCTACAAATTGTGGTGTATAACTATATACACACAGGAGGTCTATCTACAGACTGCTGCTTTAAAGGAAAATTTTTGCCCTTTTTAAAAAATACCATTTTCTGAATAAAAACAAGAACTGCAGCTTCTACTTGACTAATTAACCTGAATTCATTGACAAACCATCCCACCCTCAGTCATTAATGCAGGTGCCTATTCAGAAGCATGCAGAATAACAAAAAAATATTCACTGGAAATTTTTGGAAGCAGCAATGCTGTTTGTAGAACTACCTCCTTAAAAAAAAAAAAAAAACCAAAAAAAAAACCCACCATGTCAAAATCCAGAACAGAAATGCAAAGAAAATTCAGCATGGAAAGCCCTCTCTTTAAGCAGAGAAGTTCTCAGTATACTTTTACCACAAATCTGGTCTTTAAACAAAATATAATTAGCACCATAGTTAGGACTAATATCAGATAATGGGAAACTGGCTGTTTGAACAGAGTTAGAAAGACTCTCAATGGGGTTGTGTCAGTTTAGAACATGCCCATTATTGTTCATACAGCACTAAAAATGCACATGCAATACTTTAACCTCCTACGAAACACTAACCCCAAACTAAAGTTCACAGAATCACAGAATCTCCTGAGTGGGAAGGGATCCATAAGGATCGAGTCCAACTCCTGTCTCCACACAGGGCCAGCCAAGTCAGAGCATGGGACTGAGGGCATCATCCAGATGCTTCTTGAACTCAGCCAAGCTCAGTTCTGTGACCACTTCCCTGGGGAGCCTGTTCCAGCGCCTGACCACACCCCCAGTAAAAAGCCTCTGCCTAACATCCAACATGAACCTCCCCTATCTCAGCTTCATACTGTTCTCTCAGGGGAAATGTTCATACATCTTTGGTACCTCCAACTGACAGGCAAAATTTTCATTATGAAGTACTCTGTATTCCAGTTATGGGCCAAGATGGGAAGCCACTGACAAGAGAGAACAGAATTTGAGAGGACCACAACACTTTCCTAATTCCTCAGTACAGCTAAAGGTGCCAACATGTAGAAACCCAGGAAGAAAAAATAAAGTATTTCACTATTTTTCCTCTAAATACTTTTATTTATGAAACAAGAATGTTTATTATTAAACCAGGAAATTGACCAAGGACAACACGTGCCTAAGTGACCGGTTTTGGAAGCTAAGACAGAGTGAAGGTGTGCTCCCTGGGAAGTGTTACCTTGATGCTCTATGTCAGCAGAAGATATGCCTGTATCTTTGTGAGTGCATCAGGCTTGTATCTGGTCTTCAGCAAACAACTTGGGAAATGATCTCTCAATTACATTTATCATTGAGATGCTACGTATCTATTAAGCTATAATGCAACTCTCTACAAGCACTCTTAAGGAACTACTGGTATTTAATAACCATCTTTAACTCTCTTACATAACTACTCCCCCTCTTTTGGTCCATTACCCCTCAAGAGCGGTTTCATCTGCCTAAAAGCACCGCAAGAGAAGTACAAAGCGAGCGGGAAGAACCTTCAGTGCACCCTTTACAAAAAAAATAAATCTTCCCAGCACCATCAAAGACACCAACCACATGGGAGAGTAATGCCCAAGCACACAGAACAATGAGAGGGATGGGGGCAGGAAGATGTTAAATCCACCTGTTTGGTGTACATAAAAAGAGAGATAAACTCAACATCACTTAAATGCCACTGGACTTGCATTGTTATCATCTGTTCTCATGCTCCACTGAACCAGTTACCTGCATTCCCAGGCACGCACAAAGACCTTGAAGCCCTTGGTAATATTAACAGTGCGGTGAGCACCTCACAAGCAGCAGGTTCCCCCCCCTTTACAGATGGGCACCTGCGATCACTTGAGTTAGAAAACACACAAAGCACGCTTACTGAGTTGCAGGCTTTGGCACAAGACCTGTCATTTTTGTCCTCAGAGCACTGTGTTATGTCTGAAGTGTTTGGAGATGCAGCAGGAATCACTGCCTCCCCAGGAAAAATACTGTGACTGTGTTATAGTCCCAAATCCATCACCTAACAGGATTTGCAAAAGATCTACCTAAAAGCAGACTGTTCGGTATATCTTAACACAGGCAGCAGTGAAAGCAAAGTCTCTGCCTTATCCTGTTTTCAAACCTGCCCAAGTAACAAATGAAGGAACAAGATAATCATACCTCAACAATTCTGAAGACTACAGAATTATTTTTTCACACTACGAATATGATGTAGAATAAAAGAGTAGATATAAAAGATCCTGCTTCCTATGCAGATTCTCACTTGCAGTTTACTGCTTATTTAATGACTGTCTTTGTACATACAGGTATACAATACAGCATTTCCAATACCTTCAAAATTCAGACTCTTTCTGAAAACCCTTCTGAAGCAGAAAGTCTACTGGAAGGAGGTGTCGTTATTACTCTTGGATGCCTATTATCCGATGTCAGAAAATGGTAAGGCTTTGAGTAATGCAGGAAAGAGCAATAAATTGGCTGACAGTGCTGTCCTTTAACTGAGACTCAACACTAGCCCTGGCTGTGCCCACTCCCAGCACATGTTAATATGCTAGCACAAGAGAAATGGAAATCCTCTGTGTTCCTTTTACAATTTTTATAACATTGATTTGGATCCTTGGCAAAAGAAGCAGCAGCAGTAAAAGTAGAAATATTCACCCAGAGTATCTGAAAAGTAAAGATAAATTTCAAAATGCCTTACAGTACAAAATAAAAATCTGCTGACATCTGGTATGGATCAGCTGGCTGAATTGCTTTGATTACTCATCCACAGCCAAGTTCTTTTTTATTTATTCATTTACTCATTTATTTCATGGTTATGAAAATGTGTTTCATAATAAATATGGAGAGTGACAACACAATGCTGATTAACAACTAAGATATTCTCAATTTCTTTAACAGATTTCAGTTTTTAAAAGGAATTGTGTGTCTGCAAAAATGTCAGTCCTAAATTTTATCCATGCCTTTGCTGTCACAACTTGGTTTTGCCTTTCTTTGAATATGCTAAATTATAGGTGTTGACAAAGTATTAAGAACTACAAGACGAAAATGTCTGTGTAGAGCACTTCCATGAAATTGTATTACAAAGACTCAACCTCCTCTAGCATCCAACAGCCCTGAGCTGCAAATCAGAGAGGGCTAAGAGACTGTCCTGGGAAAATACAAATACAGGCATGTGTATATTCACTCTGCTCTAAGGCCTGCGATAGGCCACCAACAGACAGCTTATCACATCTCTGGTCTGACCTATGGTACTATATCTACACAAACCAATTTCCAAAAAGAAGCACAGAGGACCAAAAAAACCCTCAAACTCCAAATAACTAGTTCTTTAACAGAGAAGACTCAGTCTATGAACTGAAAAATATTAGAAACACACAGTAATTTGGATTGAAAGGGACTTCAGGAAGGTAGAACTCCCCAACCCAAATTAGCCAACTTTGGCACTAAATCAATTTTCTGAGGGCCCTCCCAAGTTTCTAGCGTCTCCAGAGTGGAAGTACCTAAGAGACTCTTCCAATGGTGACCACTATAACAAATTTTTTCTCCTATCAAACTTCCTTTGTTGCAGCTTTTGGCTATTCCCTCTTCTTTTAATAAGCACCTACATGAAGAGTCTTGCTCCATCTTCTCTTTTAACCTTCCTCTAGACAGTTGAAGACAGAAACTTGTGTTGCCCCCCAGATTTCCACTCCAGTCTTCTCTAGATCAATCCAATCCAGCCCTCAGCTTCTTACACTTCAGCTCCCTTTTCATCTTGGTGTTCTGCAAAGCTGCTTCCCAGCCAGCAGCCCTCAGAGTATAGTGTTGGATGGGGTTGTTCCACCCTAACTGCCGGGATTTGCATTTGCCTTTACTGAAGGTGAGGTACCTTTGAACTCCTTTCTTCAACCTGTTGAAAGCAGGTCTGCACTGCAGCAAATTGACCCCTTTCCTTCAAAGAGTAAACATAGTACAAACTTACTGAGATTGCATCCCACAGTCATACAGGTTACTATTATGAAGATGTTAGGAAGTACTGGCTCCAGCACTTATCCCTGTAGAACTAAGAGGTCACTAGTAAAATGGTGACCAGCCAGATGGACTTCAGATCACTGACCCTAAGCCTTTAATTACAGCAGTCAAGCCAGATTTCCAACCACCTTACAGTCCGACTAACCACAGCATTGGATCAATTTAGCCACCAAGATATTATGGAAGGCCATGTCACCTCTCGTAAAGCCCTGGATTTCAATCTTGCTTTTTACCTTCCTCACTTCATTCATGATCAATTCTATCTAATCATGTTTGTGTGGCTAGGTCTACCACAGAACTTCCCACACCCCATCAGGTCCTCTTTATTTATGAGTAGAAGTTCCAGCAGATCACCTCCTTTGATTTATGCGGCCAGTATCTGCAGCAAAAGACAACTACACATTCCAGATATCTTGATGGCTTGTGCCACACCATGTTACCCTTCCAACAGATGGTGTCCAGTCAAAATCACTTGCAAGGAACACTGCTTTGAGTCCAGCTTCCTGCGGTTCTCTAAAGAAGTCTTCACACAATCCATTCCCTCAATCAGGCAGTCTCCAGTAGATGCTCACTGAGACGCATTCATGCTGGACTCCCCAAACCAGCTCATTACTCTTTTTAAGAAAAACTAGAAAATTCAAGCCACTATTTGGTGTGAAGCACAAGCATTTCTTCCATCTTACCAGCTGCTACTTTCAAAACAGTCTGTATTCATCCACTGCAGCGCTCCATTTGTGTGAGGTACCACATTTCTGTGACCCTACAAAGCTACTGCGTTGGTACACGGAATTCTTAATTCTCCTCTTTGCTTCCTATGCACTGTGTGATTCTGTACAGCTACGTGAAATAGGCCACCAAGTAAAGCGTGAGAAGCTCACTTTATAACTCTGCCATTCAAGTACTTCTCTGGCTCTCATTCCTCCACTTCGCTTTGGACTTCGGTGTTCATTTCCTGGTAAACCAAAGTTAAAGCCCTTCTCCCAAGACAAGCAAACACAGTTGCACATGCTAGAAAGCAACAGCTCTACTAACCTCACGCCAGGCTGCTCACTTCCACTCACCTTACACTCAGAAAGGACACCCTGGACAACACAACTCTAGGGCATGCTGATTCAATGTTAACTGGAATCTGCGAGTGACCTGAAAGAGCAGTTCTAAGAGATACCAGCACCCATGCAGCTTAATCAAAGATTTTCAGCCAGCTCTTCAGACATAAGATCCTATGTGAAGCATTCTTCCCCAAGTATGATCCTCACATTAAAAGGACATTAATTTACGTTCTTACTGTTGAAAAACAGATCAACAAAAACCACAGTGCTACAAAGAGTACAAGATGCATATGGCTGCTCTTGTGATGAATTTCTGAAATTAGAGGAAGACAACAACTACAGGTGGTTTGATTATGCAATGAGATAAGAATGTACATTATTACCCCTTCACCACATGTTCCAACAGTGCTTCTTTTTATACTTTTTCATATCTGCATGAAGCAGGATTTTCTGGAAAAGCTGTTGTTAAAAACGAGTACAGTAACCTGCTGAGTACTGAGAATGAGCTACTTTTATGTCTGAAACTTCCCACTGCTCCTAAACAGATTTGTGACTCCAAGCAGACTCATCTATCTCATTAACAAGAAGTACTATTAGGGAAAAGACAAAAACCTTTGAATTTAATTAAAATTCAAGTACATTTTGTCGAAATGCACTTTCTTATATATGTTGTTACATACAAAAGGAAGAATATTATAAAGTTTATCTACCCAACTGTTTACAGAGAAAGAATAATCAGCTGGTATTCTGAGAGCACCATGAAAACACTCCAATATGGGGAAACAAGGCACCAATGAAAAAGTGTGGCAACTCCTGCGTATAATCTTTGCATGCCATGGCCTACTCAGCAGACAAAGACGCATCTCGATACCATAACTTCAAAGTGATACTCAAATGTGCTAGGATGCAAATAAAATTATATGAGGTCCTGAGGAGCATGGAAATCCACTGATCAATCCTGATTCCTGTTTCCAGTATCATTTGTGAGTAGGAGGCTGCACCGATTTAAAATTCTAATCATGCAAACATTAGTTTTAAGTAACCTCTTAATCTCTTACAGGAATACTTAACAGTTGCTTTAGCTAACTGGTGATCTTTGTAGACTGCTTGCGCGACGTGAAACACAAAGTCTAGCCCTGTAGGGGTTTTTTAATTGTGTGCTCAGTCAATATCATCAAAACCATGATCTCATTTCAGAAGTAAAACTAACAAAAACCTATATTACTAAGAAAATACCCAGAGGGAGAGAAAGGAGGCCCGAAGGTGTTGAATACAGAGGAGCAGGGGAAAAGCTTAAAGATTCCTTTTGCTGCGGAAGACAAAGCAGAAAATGGAATCTAGAAGAAATAAACAGAGCTAAACCAGAATTAGTTTCAACTGTTCTTCATCTAAATTCTGAAATGTTTCTACTGGTATCAGTGAAAGCATACTTGTCTTATATTTCTTCTGCGCAAAGTCAGGATGGAGAGGGATTATCCAGGGAGGTTCACTTGACTTAAGACACTTAATGAAAAATTCTGCCCTTGTGTTCAGTGTTGTTTGTACATTCTGTTTTGCACCATAACTGATAAACACAACTACATTCAAATAAATAAGCACTTAGCTTATCATAGAATCATAGAATCATATAATTTTAAGGCTGGAAATGACCCCTAAGATCATCCAGTCCAACCATTAACCTACCGCCACCAAGTCTACCCTTAGACCATGTCCTCAAGCACCGCATCTACCAGTCTTTTAAACACCTCAAGAGATGGGGACTCAACCACCTCCCTGGGTAGACTGTTCCAGTGCTTGATAACTCTTTCAGTAAAGAAGTTCTTCCTAATATCTAACCTAGATTTTCCCTGGCACAACTTGAGGCCATTACCTTGAGTTCTCTCGCCTGTTACTGGGGAGACCAACCCCCACCTCACTGGAACCTCCTTTCAGGTAGTTGTAGAGAGCAAAGGTAGTTGTAGAGAGCAAAGATTAGCTTAGATTCTTTATCCTAAGGAAAAATAAACTGAAGGCCAGTAAAAAAAGCAATCAAACCAAACCTAGCAATAACAACTTCACTGTCGTAACAGACCTCCTACTTTAGAAGCAAAGCCCATCTGAAGAACCATGTGCAGGCAATGGGTGTCTCCTACAGTCTGAGTATTTCACACGACATTTGAAGGTGGGAACTTTGAACTAATGTCCTGAGGTAAAGTCCCACTTTTACAGATCCTTTGGTGAAACAGTATCAAAGGGGCAACATTCCTCTTGCTCACATTTTGAATTTAATTTCTTCAAATATTTCTGTGATATCCAGTCTCCAATGTGAGAAGTTACGGAGGAGCCCCTCTGGTCACACCTGGTGCAAAGCACTTGTGAATTCCCAGAAGCACAGCTACACCTCAAGGCAGCTTCTGGAAGCACAGCTTCTGCAGTCAGTGCAGCCACTAGCCTGCAACAAAGGTGACCCTACCTGAGGTTGGCAGAACATTTCTCTGTGACTCAGACCTCCATCCTTAGCAAGTGGAGCGGTAACACCAACCAGCTCAGAGACTGTGCTCCTAAAAGATAACAAAGCCTCATGACAGGCTACGGCCTGACCGAAAAAAGGAGGACAAAAAATGTCCCTGTTATCTATCAGGGTCCTACACCACTGAGATCCAGCTATCCAGATAAGGTCCTTGTCAAGACAGTAGATCCAGCAGAGGTGATGAACTTCCCAAGCATCATTCAGGCAACAATCTTTCCTGGGTCAGACCAAGAGGCCATCTAAACCATCAGAAAACAGCTTATGCTCAGAGAAAGAATTTAGGAAGTAAAGCAAGTACAGAATAGTAGTTCTCAAATCTTGCCTTCTGGCTTCCAGTAAAGACCACTGCTTTCCTTTCAATGTAGACATTCTTCCCATTAAATTCTACCCCAACAAAGTGCACTGGAAGCTGATAAACAACTAATTAAACCCACAGTCTTCTTTCAGTTCCATGGCTACAAACACCTTTGTACAGGTAACCACCTTCTAATTCCTGAAATAGGATACTGAGCATCCCTTGCACTGATACACCCATTCAGTACCACATTCTGACACACATGTACCTCAATGACACAAGTCATTGTCTTAACAACTTAGTGGCATACACACATTAGACAGAGGCTGACATTAGCCTGTACTATCCAGTATTCCAGAGAGAAAACTTTATTTCTTGAAAGTCGCTGCTCTTTTCTCTATGGAAGACAACTGGCATGAAAGTTTCACACAAACAAAAGCCGCATGACAAGGAACATTATCCATTTTCAGAAGAAGAAGGAAGGATGTGGGATACAACCTAAAAAAACCCCAAACAAACCTGCACACACAGACCAAGCTTCATGGAGGCTTGATCCCTCAAGTCAGGCTCATAGAAGCTTGCTGAAGCTTTGCAAACTTCAGAATTCAGAAACCTTGAGAGATTTCCAATGCAACAAAAAGCAGAGCTTTAAAAATACAATGACAAGACTTTAATCAGACATTAAATAAGATAGCTTTTTCCCAACTCCATCCCCCAGGATGTGTTCAAAGGGAGCTGTGTTTCACACACTAAAAACATGAACCATTTTCATCACTTGTAAACAGCAATCTGGGGAAAGAGAGGAAAAGCATGTTAACTTTCCAGACTTTGCTTCTACAACCCGACAGAGCCAGGCAAGCTGGAAAACTCTACCAACCTATCTCTGAAATACACTAACTTTAATTAAAAACAGTTTCGTGCTTGTATCTATGATCTAGGATCAAAATGATCACCCCATATAAACCTGAACCAAGAATTCAGGTATTTCAGATGCTGGCTGCCGGGCCGACTGAGGATTAAAGGTCAGGTTAATAGCCTGAAATATAGTCAAACCAGACAATTCTGAAGAACACTTAGATCTTCACAAAACACAAATAGCCTTCAGGC
This sequence comes from Heliornis fulica, assembly GCA_013399135.1. Taxonomy (NCBI): domain Eukaryota; kingdom Metazoa; phylum Chordata; class Aves; order Gruiformes; family Heliornithidae; genus Heliornis; species Heliornis fulica. The sequence goes on from VXBZ01005448.1 coordinate 206,210, forward strand.
TTGCTATAAGTTTACTCAAAGTGACACAGCATAATCTATTCAAGTTGCACTCCAGGCTAGATGCCTAAAGACAGGGTTGCGCTCATGACTATGGTATCATTTTGCTGCATGATCTACTCGTTTGGATCAACCTATATTTTCCTACTGACAGGGCAGATTTATTCTGCAGTTTTACGTGACTATCATGGGTCCAGTTCCCTAGGGAATGTATATCATTTCACTTTGGGCTTCTTGCTATCTGTCCAAAATGCTTTTGCCGGCTAGTTTTTCATAGAGCTGGAAATGAAGTCCTCCTCAACAATCATGGCTCCTCAGGGACCATATACAAAATTCTTACTGCTCACATAATAAATTCCCTGAGTATAGCATATCGATGAAGCCAAGGATGCTCTTTCCAATGATTTATTTAGTCATTAACTTTAAGTTTCCCTTCCATGTAATAAGAGCTGTTTTGTAGTTTGTTGGGTTGTGGGTTTTTTTTTAAATCAGAGATAAGCAAGCCACTGAAAATTTCTTCTAGTTTAATATTGGGTTATCAACTAGTCAAAGGATTAATGCTAAGTCATTATGGACCACTCATGGTCTTAATTACCAAGTTTTGACTGAGATTGCAACCATCACAGTGTTTATCACAGTCTGTTGGAGAAAATATACATGAGCTGTAACTTTGACAACGTGTACTGAACGGCTCTTTTACCAGTGCTTTTTGCTTTATCTCCAGCCTGCAATTTGCATCATCTGTCTGCAATAAAGCCCATTCAGCTACATGCAATAACGGGCACTTCTCAGTATAGTATCTTAGGAAATAATTAAAAGTGCTTCTTGCCTCAAGTTAATACTATATTACTACTGTACAGATACTGCACAGTACTACTTCAAAGTATGAGGGTATTTACAGCAATCACATGAGCACACCCATAAAACAAGTTAATTGTGTAACAATCCCATCTTGAAAAACTTGGAAAAAAAGTTTTGTCTGGTTTCCTGAGTTCTCTATTCACACGTAGGCAGCCAACTTCCTGTGGCTCCTCAATACTCAACAGAGAAAGAAAGGCTTCTCCAGGAATAAATTCAGAAATATAAGCACTGTGGAGAAACAATTTCTTCTAGAAGTGATGAAAACATAAAAGGAGCACAAGAGAAACTAGCAGACTGAGGCTAGGTGGTTCACACTGGAACACAAAGAAATAGAAAAAAAATCCTCGTTATATCATGCTATCTCTTCAGACTGACAGAGTTCAATGAATCAGACTTTTGGTATGGCTGGATTACTGCCTTCTCATACTCTTTGAGGAGCCTTGCTCTATGCAATTCTGAATGATGGCCACAGGAAATAGATTTTATGGATATTTTGATAAGAAGGTAAACAGAGGTCATATCCTCCCAGCACAGAAGTGATAGTTTATCTAGTGTTTGGCTTCTGTGGCTATACAATTTAATTAACCTTATGGCAATATCATCCTGATCTGCAATAGAATAGATGATGAGACTTCGTTTGTCTCACAAATTTAAATTTTACTGCTGAGTTTCAAAGCAGTGATTGGGGAAGTTGAACACAAAGAGCCTTATCATATACTATGAGATTCCTGAACAATACCAAAAATTGCTATGAATTATCTTCAGTATGTGAACTACTGATCAACTATTTTATTTGCTACATTTAAGCAGGATCTTTTAATGTTATCAACGTATAGAGCCACATTGTGTAAAAGTGATAATGTGAGCTTATGTCATTCAAGACTCAAGGATTCATGGTGCTCATCTGGTCAGCAAATAATTTTATTCATGGTACTGGATTTGCTGAGAAAGCAGATATCTTTCAGGTAGAGGACTTGGGTTCATGGCTTCATTTTACATATATCATGAGATCATAAGCATGAATTACGCGTTCTGCAGGAGAGATGGTTTGATGACAGCTTGTCCTATGAAAAGCAACACAATTCACCTTGAGAACACACAAAAGCTAGCATTAGCACAAGGTGAGTAATTCACACTAAGTGGTGGACTTCACAGAATCACAGAATCACTAGGTTGGAAAAGACATTTAAGATCATCAATTCCAACCATATCCGTCCTCTCCTAAACCATATCGCTGAGCATCTCTACCCATCTTTTAAATACACCCAGGGATGGTGACTCAACCACCTCCCTGGGCAGCCAGTTCCACATCCCAACAACTTTTGATGAAGAATTTCTTCCCAGCATCTAATCTGAACCTGCTCTGGTACAGGTTGAGGCCATTCCCCCTCATCCTATCACCTGTCACTTAGAATCCCAGCCTGGTTTGGGCTGGAAAGGACCTCAAACCCATCAAGATCTAGCCCCCTGCCCAGGGACACCTTCGCCAGACCAGGCTGCTCAAGGCCCCACCCAACCTGGCCTTGAACTCCTCCAGGGAGGGGGGCAGCCACCACTTCCCTGGGGTGAAGACCACCTCTGTACAACCTCCTTTCAGGTCATTATAGGCAGGGATAAGGTCTCCCCTCAGGCTAAAAAATGCTGACTGGGAAGACTGGGAGAAGATTAGTGCCAGGACCTCTTTTTTTTGCACATGAGGAAATGTACCACAGAAGCAGACAAGAGAATTGTACAGAGTCAAAGCAAGCAGTGAGACTCTTGTGGGAATCACAACTAAGAGGGTACAAACACCGGCGTGTGCTTATCTCTTGAGCAAACACTGTGGATGGAGATCGCAGTGGTGGTGTGAGAAGCAGCTACAGGAGGAGTCTGCTCCTGCTTTGGCTGCAGACTGAGAGATAAACAGACAGTCGGTTTGCACACGGAGTTTTGAAGATGCCACGGTGCCCGGAGTGAGACCTTTGCCTTCATTAACTGCAAAATAAGTATTAAAGTGACAACCCTAAATATGCTAATGAGCAAAAAGCCGTACATGCTAAACATGGATGCCCATGGTGCCCGACTCTCCACCCAAACCATGTTAAACATCACCCTGGGAGGGACTGCCTAGGGGTAGGGTATAAGGGATCGATGGAGCTACCCTGGTCAGGAGCTCTGAAAAGCTCAGAACTGCTGCTGGTAAAGGCACTTGCTGCAGGAGCGTGGGTACACAGCTGTAACTGTCACTGTATCGCCTGCGAAATGCTGTCCCGAGTGTTCTCCCCAAAAGGTGACATCTCAGTCATTTCCCAGAAGTGTCCCTGTCCTGGGTTGGGAGAAGGAGTACAGCCCACCTGCTGCCTCTTCAGGGTCTTTTTGCTATTATTCAGAGGGCTCAGTTATTCTGAGATGTTAGTCTTGCTCCTTGTCTCTCAATCTTTAAAAAAGAAAATCTATTAATTACAGGGAAAAAATGTCAAACTTTTACATTGTTAGATTTCTTCAGTTTCAGACTAAGCCAGCTGATAAGCATTTGCTCAGTTCTTGCCCAAAACATTTCTGAGCACAGCTATCTGAAACACTTTGGATTCACATGAGTTGCGGAGCATGTCGCAATCCATAATCCTGGCTCTAGCAGTCGGTATCTCTGTATCTGTTCCGCCATCTGCTAAATGGGCAGAACCATACTCATCTTGGAGAAAGATGAGGAAGCTCTGATGATGATATTCTGTTAATTTATATATGAAATAAGTTTAAACACTTCATATAGCAATGTATAAAAAACATGTTAGGTCTCCTGCGAATGAGGATCACTTTTACACTATGTCAGCTGATAACTAATAGAAAGGAAACAATGTGCAGCTACAAGAGATATCAGATCTCAGATCTCCTCTTTCACCCAAGACCCTTTCTTTTCCACCTCCAAGTAATTAATCTAAGAACAGTTTTTTTCATTGAGAACAGTCTTAGGAATATAAAGTGCTGCAATACAAGGGATGCCAGTCAGTGAGATCAGATGTGCTTGGTGTAAAGATGTGTTATGTCTTATTTCTAGTTTTAATTCTGTCTATGGATTTTTAAGGCTGGACTAGAAGTGATCTGATTGCAAACATATGCCTTAATATTTATTTTTCCCCGGTGTTCTTTTATGCTTTTTGGGGAAGAGTGAGGGATAACTAATATTTCTTAAAGGAAAGGCTAGAAAAAAAGGGAAATAAATAGAACCCCAGAGTGTCATCGTGGCCTGGCATAATTTCAGAAGGCAAATGGAATGCAGGGGCACAAATTCTTCTCTACTGTATTACGAAAGTCTCTTCAGTACAACCAAACCATCATCAGAGGCCCTCAAACATTATGGTAGGCTTTTTGGATTAATTCGCAGTCAATGTCTGGTCATTTGTGACTGAATTTCAGTCAACAGAAGGAACAATTTCAGGAACAGAACAAGTAAATGACCTTAAAATGTTCTCTGAGCAGCTAAACTAATTATCCTGGCATCTCCCACGTCCTTCACAATCCTGTTTTCCTTTATATTCTTAACATCTGCCACTGCAATGACCCATATACTCGCAAGATCACCAGAGCCATGCCCCTACATATCCAAGTTTATTCTTGGACTTCTCAACACAGTAGTCTTAACTCATTCCCTTTTCTCCCAAACAGTGATGCATCTAGCTCCTCATAAGGATACATATTGAAGATAAAGGTGATAAAAGCAGAATTCTCCCTGCCTTCTTCACAATGAGGACATAAAGATGGGCCTCTACTCCATGTCAAAACCAGTTTCATACAACCTATAAGACCTCAACAGTTTTAAGATCTTGATTTAAGTCAGCCAAGAGATCCAGAAGCTACTCGACCACAGATAGTGATGGAATACTGGCATGTGCCTCATTTCCTTAAGCAGGTAGGCAACAAATTAGATAGAAGGTCGCATTTTACAGGAAAATGCTCATGTCACTGCTGTGTCTCATCTAACATTTTCAAATTTACAACATTTGTCCCGTAACACGCATCCATTTGAAAAAGGCAGACAAAGGAACAATGTAAATATAAAAATAACCCCAGAAGATTTCTTAAGCATAGTGATAAGACATCTCAACAGCATGGGGCTAGTTAAAATAAATAAATAAACAAAATCAGAAATATTTCACTAGATAACAGCAATAAAGTTACCAGTGATATGCTTTGCTGCCTTGACAGTAACTCAGCATAAGAGACTTTTAAGAAATGTTCCTTGTCATGTAAATGAGCTAAAGTGCCTCTTCCTGAATATTAAAATATTTGGACCATGCTGTGCTACAGCAAGTCCCTATAAACAGAATATGCTGTTAACAATAGAGATAATGGAAAACCGACACTTCATGCTTTGTGCTATTTTGCACTGCTTTCTGAAAGACTGGAACAAAACACTGTATGACACACCGCAAGGAAGACCAAGAAAAGTACTCAGCAATTAAATTTCCCAATGAATGATGCTTTGACACTTCTTTTCCCTTAAGAAACTTCATGACTTAGGGTGGCCTTTTTTTTTTTTTCTGTTTTTTCCCTAGGAAAAAACAATAAAGATAATGATAGTAATTGGTAAGCAGATGAGTGAGAAATCCCAGAAGCAACACTTTCCTAAAAGGCCACACTAGATATTACTGAGGAATACTGCTCTATAACATTTTTGCTTGGCTCACAGATGCTTATTTTGCTCTTCCTTTTTTTGTTCTTTACAGAAAACTTTCCCGAAAACAACAGGACACATTAAAAAGGTCTAAAAGTTCACTGAATCCATCCTCTGCCCTGGTAGGATCATTCACTTCTGCTACAGACATCCACCTAACTTCTCCAACTAAAACTTCCAGCAGCAGAGACCCCACAGCCCTCCCCAGGCATTAGATTACTTCCCTCACTCACTTGTACAAAGGTTGCCCCCAATGCCTCACTTGAATCTCTCTCAATGCCAATTTTACTCACTGCCTCTCCTAGTCACAACTAGGAGAGGCAGTGAGCTCTATTATTCTTGCCATCATGGTTCTGCTGTTTACCCCATCTTTCTTGAAATTCAGTGCCCCGAACTTGATATCAGTTCATCCAAGACCTTCGTACACATAACTCCTGTTTAGAGATTTAAGTTTTTTAAACAGCATTGATTCACATTTAGCCTACAATCCCACACAGCTATTATAATCTCTTCTTCAGTTTTCTCTAAGCAGGTGCTCCTCCACCTTATATTTGTGCAGTTACTCCGAAGCGTAGCACACTGCAACAGTTCTTACTAATTTTCATCCAACTTTTTACAGACTAGTGCTCCAGCATGTTTATCTTAATGCTGTTCTCCAAAGTTTCTCTTGCTGCTTGCTCACCATGATCACCTGCAAAGTAAGCAAGTATTCTGAGCAGGCCCAAAGTAAACCCTCCAGAAACACATTCAGTCCCCTATTCAATAGCAGATGCTTCAACACAATTAGTCTACAGAGTTTCCTAACTACCGGTTGATTCAGCTCGCAGCTGTTTCATCTGCCACATATTTCTTTTGCTTGCTTATTAACGCAGTGTGCATAAAAAAGTTTCCAGGTGTTTCAGAAAAGAAACATCTTATTTACAGCTCTGTGACTTCTACAAGGCCTTCCACTTTAATAAAATTCAATTACACTGGTTTGACAAGAGTCACTCTCAATCAAGGCACCCTGGTTTTCATGTTTGGGTTTTGTCATTTGGGGTTTTTTTCACATGTGCCAAAGGTAGTGAGCTCCAGCACTTTTCCTGAATCTAAGTTAGGTAAATTGTCTCCAGTTTTCTAATTCTCCTTTTCAACTTCCAATCTCTCACCTTCTTCCATCTTTTTTTCCATCTTTTTTCCATCTTCCTTTCTTGATCATGAATATTTCATTATTTCCCTAAATGCTTAAGGATGACAATCACCAGGATCCGCCAACACAAGAGCAATTTTTCTTTTTTCTCTTTCTACCCCTGTAATTTATAATCATCATAGTAGGTACACAGGAAGATTACTATTAAATTCTTTTTTTTTTTTTTCCCATTGTAATCATGACCCGTAGGCTTCCACACTCAAATCAGTTGCAGTCTGGACCTGAGAGCAAGCACATACAATCTTGATAAACCACTGTCACTCATATTAATAAGGAAATATAAATATTCAAGTCTCTGAATCGCTTCACCAAATTTGTCATAGCATATTACTTTCACTTCCTAACAAGGATTTCAGTTCTTCCTCTTTATTTCTTGCATGTCTTGTATAGCATTTAGAAATTTAAGATGGGCAGCAGACTGCTGCTTTTTCCTCTTCTCTCCCCCACAAGTCCATCAATCATGAACTAGATATTAAGAGATCCTGAGGTTACCAATGACATATACTGCTTTAACATCATTATGCCATTTTTACAACACTTCATTGATTTTTGTTTCAAGTTTTCCAGAAGACAGAAGCCACATTCCCATCCTGGCAATCACTAACTCAAAGTAATCTATGACCAGCGTGATTCTTGCTCACCTACCAAATGAGAACTTAACTAAAACAAAGCCCAGAAGCAAAAAGCCCAGTTGGACAATGCAAGCGTGAATCTTGGCTGTAAAAGCAGCCATGCCTCCCACAGCAGGACCTGCACTTGGTAAAGCAAAGGGTGTTATCATCTCCAAGAAAGGACCCACACAAATCTTATCTGTGACGCTTCCGCCCTGCTTTTGCCTCCCTGTCGCACAAGAACTCCACTTTTCAGGCAAACAAACCACATTTGGTACACTCTCCCCAACATAAGGCAACAGAAATATTTTCCACTGAAAGTGGATCAGATTAGCAGTAGTCATTTTGCAAAGGGCACTGAGAAATCCAAAACTCAAAATATGATTCTAAAGTTAATTTCTCTCAAGAATATAATTGTGTTTTGATTTTAAATTGTATGAATGTATGCTGTGAAAACTAAACCACCTGTCTTACATTCTCGCTGTTAGACAAAGATAAAAGGAAAGTAGGAATTTCTTGGTTTGCTGGGGGTTTTTTTCACCTTGACACTTCAAAAAAAGCCAGATTTTAAGGAACCTTGTTCAAATTCCATCAAATCTATTTTAGAAATAGTGTCACAGTCCTAGATTTCACTAACTTTGACTTCTAGAAACATGTGGAGATCATTATAGCTGTACTTAATTGAGACTTAGCATTATTTCCTGCAGTATTTCACACAATACATTTGCAGAATAAATTACAGAGAATTTTCCTAAAAATGGAAATCAATGTATATACAGTGACAAGAATCTGTAAGCAGTGAGCTGTCAAAGAAACATTTTTCTAACAGAAAAAGTACGTATGCATTTTACAAGTATCCACAAAAACCAAACTACCTACAAAGAGTGAGAGTGTGCATACAGATGTACGCTCACACACAGCCCCCCAACTGATTTTCTTAGTAATTTTGGCAATTCACTGCAACAGTCATTGTGCTGTGTATCCTTAGTGCAACGACGGCTTACATGATGGACACCCAGTAAGGTAATGACAACACCCTGAAAGTGCAGGGCACACGTGAAGTGTCCATTTAAAGCAGCAGTGCCATCTCGGTCATAATCTTCCCTACGACTGCCTCACCCAACAAAACTTACCTGTCATCCTAAACACGAAACCAGCCCAACCTCATCCCCACAGGTTAGAAGCAACCTGAATTGATTCATGTTTACCAAGAAGCAGAAAGGCATCTGATTGCCTTTACCCAATGGCCATGGAAACACCTGGCCACAGATTGCCTGCCCGCAGTGGCAATTAATGATACAAGAATACCCTGGATAAACCTTCCTGGAGAATTCTAACACACACGTTCCCAAAATCCATTCTCAAACATCATCTTAATGTGAACTCTGCAAAATAGACAAGACTTCATCAGAATTTAAAATGGAAAACATAATTACCAGTAAGCAACATAACTTCACTATTAATACTCTCTTTCTTTCCCTGAATCCCAGAGTCAGGTAAAAGATGAGCATTTTTTTTTCAGATTTTTACCCTTTCAGCTTTTTTCTTTTGTCACTGACTTAGTACTGCCTCAATGCAACTACTGTATTTGAGGTTTTGTTTGGTTGGGTTTTTTTTTTATATAAGATGTTTAGCAAAGTCCAATATCATTCGCAATATAGCAAAAATATAAATATTAATAATAAAAAACTAAATTATATGGAATATTCTATACTATCAGCAAGCCTCTTTCTTCTTGCTATGTAGCCTTTTATTAAAATCTAATACTAACACCAGATTAATGTGACAGCCATGAGTATACAAACCAAGTTACAAAGGAAATAAGCTTTTATTACTTTTTCGAAAGAT
>VXBZ01005448.1:215447-252706 GCA_013399135.1 Heliornis fulica
GTTTCTGGGAAAAAATATTCAAACTGTTAAACCATTAATTGGATTGCCAGCCTTAGAGTTAATTACAGCAATCCTCCTTACACAAAGTCTTTTCTTCTGCTGTGTATTTCCCCACATATGAGCCAAGTACAAGAAAATTTAAATAAAACTTTTCTTTAGCATTCCAGATGTTTCAGTTCTTCTGATGGAGTTGCCCACAGGACCAACACAGACAATAACCAGGACCAACAACATGAGATAGAAAAGGATTAGTCACATGCNCTGGCATTCTCCGGGAGCGTTATGACTTCAAATGCAACAGTTGCAGAGCTCCAGCTGGAAAAGTCCTTCTCAAAAAGTCGTTAGACATCAGACAGTGAGTCATTCTTTAGTGAACATTAATGATAAAAAGTTTCAGTGCCATTAGTGAAGTCGAACGTTAAACTTCTTCTAAACCATTTAACAGATGTTCCAGCCTTTATGCTAGCATGACTTTTTTCCTAATTGCCTCCATTACACCCTACTAGGAGCCTGTTGTTCTTGAAACTGCACAAGACTTGAACTTCAGACAAAACTTTTTTCATCTCCTTCCACCTATGTATGCAGTTCCTTCTGCGGATTTCCGCATGGAGAGCAACAGCAGCTGACATCTGTGGTCCTAACCTAGTGAGGTCTCACAAGGAGATGAAGAGAAAAGGTTACAGAAGAGACAGAGGAAGGTGTCCTGAGAACCAGGAACACCCAGTGGTGGGATGGGAGGAAGCACGTAACAGCAAGGGACCAGAAGCAACTCCAATGATCCTGGTTATGCTTAGTACCTCAACAAAAATTGCCCTAGGAAGGAACTGCTTCTCAGGGTAGGTCAATGGCTTGTTAATCAAACAACAGATCTTTAGAATGAACTGGCATTAAGCGTTTTCTCTCCTTTACAACCATTTGCCCTTAAAGACCATTTTCTGCCCATCTTCCTATCCCTCGAGAGGCCCACGAGGTGATGATGAAACCAAAAGTTCTTTATTTTTAGAAGACATAACTGCAAATGGCTTCCAGCTGCAATGTTAGAAATCTTTCCAAGTAAAGCTGCTTGATATGACTCATTCACTAATGTCATAAGCCTGTGGCACAAAACGTTTTAAAAAAAGACAGTTTTGTCTGCTTATTAAATAGAGTCAATTTTTTATATCACTGTGGTTTTGTTTTCCTAAAACACATGGGAGCATATATGTGCCATACCGGCCCATTACTTATTCTCTTAATGAAGCAGAGCACATTTGTTTACATACAATCATTGAATCATCGTGTTAGGAAAAAACCTTCAAGTTCACCAAGTCCAAGCGTCAGCCCTACATCATCATAACCTCTAAACTAACTCCCGAAGGGCCCCATTTACCCGGATTTTAACAGCTCCACGGATGGTGATTCCACCACCTCTAGTTCTGGATCTTAGACAGGGGTCATAACATGGACTGAAATCTGGAATGCCACGCCACAAGTAAAATGTCATTCCAAGAGTTGATAGAACATTCATCTCTTCTCACACACTTGAAGTTTTACTGTGCAGAAGAGGGAGTTATGTTATGAAACTAGGAAAAAAAAAATAAAAGAAGTCCAAAAATGTTATGATTGTCTATCTTGCAGAATGGAAGCAATTTTCAGCCAAGTAATTGGTACATTTTCTTAGTGCATTGTTTCTCAAAACATGTTACTGTAGGTGGAGATTAGCATCCCTTTTCTTCAAGAGAAAAATTACTTGTCTTCTATAGTGACTGGAGCTGTCATTCCAAGAGCTGACAAATGTTAACAATCTCTGGAGGTGTTCTTTACAAACATCTCAAAAATAAATAAATATATTCGGATCAAGGAACCAATGACCAAATAAAGTTTATAAATAGAAGGAAAATACCATAATTTGACAAATCATATGCATCATACATACATCAATTCCAAGTAAAACTATTTTAAAATAGCTTAATTATTGCATTAACAACTAATACTGAACTTTGCCAAAGAAAGGACATAAAACTATTATTTACTAACCAAACTAAGTTCACTGTACCTTGCTGATAACATCAAAGAAACTGGACACACAGTTTTCATCCATTCAATCTATTAATCTGTGCAGAGCAGACAGATTGGCCAATCCCTTACACCTGCATTTAGAAAACTATACAGATCCTTTTCTTTAGATTATATTTTTGTTGCTTCTCATCACACTTTTAGTACAGTTTCTTGAAACTGTTTCCAATGCTTTCAACAATAAAATGTGAAGCTGAACTGCATTATCCCACATGCTGAAACCAAGTCCACAAAGTCCAAACAAATTTGCTCAAATTATCTTCTTAAAACAGAGTAAGTACCACAGTTTGTTTAAACTGTGATTCCAACACCCCAAGATACTGTCCATATACATAATATACTTAATATTTAAATCTTCAACAATAAGGCATTTTCGCTTAAAAGATAGCAATACACTAACATACAGAACATGCAAACGCTTTTCACTCTTCTTTGCAAGAAATTATCAACCACAAAATAAGGTGCTTTAATGATTTTGACTGAGAAATTGTCTTTCTCTTGCCCCTTCCATAAGCCTTCTAAACAGCAGCTATTAAAATCATAACAAAGATAAAGATTTTTTTCCTGAGTTGAGACTTTTGCTAGGAGCCATCTACCAACTTGTCAGAAAACCTCAGCTAAAATTACAACTATGCATGATGTAGGACCACCTTCAGAGAACCATAATCTGAATTACCGTCAAAATTATAGAAAAAAATTAGCAGTCAATACAAGTCACTAATGTAAAATCCAAGAAAAGCAAAAAAGAAGCAACAGATTGTATTTTCAAGGCTTTTCATTTCTCAATCTCCCAGTGTAAACCATGGACTAATTTTAATATAAAATTAGTGCCCTATCAGTTGAATAACAGAAATATAAATAAGTCTTGCAACTCCAGTTCTTCCATACGAACAAAGCAGTACAGCTCAGAACTCTCCATGCCTTTAAAGCATCTCCTTTTGGGAAGAGATGAACCTTCTTCATTTTGCTCAGTGCTACAGCTGTGCATTACGTTTGAGCAAATGCTCATCACATGATGGGCTCTGACAAACCCACAGCTCCACATAAATCTATAGACTCTAAAACAACAGGATTTAGGAATGGCTGACTGAAAAATAGTCTGTGGGAAAGAGGGGATGAAGGACTTAGTAGATATTTACTTGAGTCTTTCTACAGAGTATCTCAGTGATAAAGAGCATAAAATAATGGGATCGAGGGCATGCAAACAGGCATGTTTTCTAGGGCCATACTATACCTGTTTTGTGTAGTTAAACACAAAAATGACAACTTCAAATCAAAAACTGCAAAATATACCATTGGATACAAAGCAGAAATTCACATTTCCTTACCCCTCCTTCACCTTCTCCATTAGGAAACCTGAACTTCCCCACCACATCCAGTGCCTGATTTCAGCCTTTCTCCCCAAGCAGAAGGGACTCAAGTGTGGATGAGATACCCCTGCCCCACCTTAGAATCATGTCTTGTGATTCTTCCCACACTTAGCCAATCATCTAAATCCTGCAAAGTTTCAGAAACAGAATTATCCATCAGTATCAGGCTTCTAGCAGGAACACAGAGACATCAAAATTTTCTTCTATTCATTGGATCAAAGTAAGAAAACAAACTAGACCATTTAAACCTCCGAGATTAGGGACTAATTCTCACTTACTTCATTACATAAAAGTTCATGGAATGAAGAAAAGAAGGAATATAGAAACCTTACCAATCAATGAAAGGTCATTTTCAAAGTAATTAATTCTTAAATATTTTTATTTAATTTCTAAATGAAAGGATGAATATGCGTTATAGTAAATAATTATGCAATATTCAATATTAGATATCAAACGCATTCTGATACACAGGTGAAGAACCTGTGAAAAATACTGTTTCTTCTAAAGATAGAATGTCATTTCCATATAGCCAAAAGCATGCAACAATTTTTACATCTTTTATACCTTTAAGCAGGACTGGGGTTAGAATCATAGGACCACCTGGGTTGGAAGAGACCTTTAATATCACTGTGTCCAACCACAGTCTAAACTTGCCTACTCCACCTCCAGATCATCATCACAGAATCATAGAATTGTAGGGGTTGGATGAGACCTCGAGAGATCATCGAGTCCAACACCCCTGCCAAAGCAGGCTCCCTAGGGCAGGTAGCACAAGTAGGCGTCCAGATGGGTCCTGAATATATCCAGAGAAGGAGACTCCACAACCCACTGGGCAGCCTGTTCCTGTGCTCCATCACCCTCACCATGAACAAGTTCTTTCTCACATCAGTGCGAAACCTCCTGTGCCCCAACTTGTGGCCATTGCCCCTTGTGCTGTCCCCACAGGCCACTGAAAGGAGGTTGGTTACTTCTCTGTCTCCCACACTTCAAATATTTATAAACATTGATGAGATCCCCTCTCAGTCTTCTCAAGGCTGTCCTTCAGCATATCATCTACTCACCTTTTAAATACCTCCAGGGATGGTGACTCCTCCACTTCCCTGAACAACCCATTCCAATGCCTGACAACTCTTAGTAAAGACATTTTTCCTGATGTCTGACCTAAATCTGCCCTGGTGCAGTTTGTAACCATTTCCTCCTGTCCTATCGCTTGCTACTCGAGAGCAGAGACCAGCCCCAACCTCTCTACACCCTCCTTGCAGGTACTTGCAGAGAGCGATAATGTCTCCCTTCAGCCTCCTCTTCTCCAGACTAAACATCCCCGTCTCCCTCAGCTGCTCCTTGTAGGACTTGTGCTCCAGACCCTTCACCAGCTCTGTCACACACTCCAGGATCTCAACGTCCTTCTTGTAGTGAGGGGCCCAAAACCACACCCAGCACTCGAGGTGCGGCCTCATTAGAGCTGAGTACAATGGGACAATCATCCACTACTCCTGCTGGCCACACTGTTCCTGACACAGGCCAGGATGCTCTTGGCCTTCTTGGCCACCTGGGCACACTGCTGGCCCATGTTCAGCTGGCTGTCAGCCAACCCCTCAGGTCCTTCTCCTCCAGGCAGCTCTCCAGCCGCTCTGCCCCAAGCCTGTAGCGCTGCCTGGGGTTGCTGACCCAAGTGCAGGACTCGGCTCTTGGCCTTGTTGAACCCCATAAGGTTGGTCTCTGCCCATCGATCCAGCCTGCCCAGGTCCCTCTGCAGGGCCTTCCTGCCTTCCAGCAGATCGACACTCCCACATAATTATTCATTAGCCAACTGAAGCCTGCACTACATTGCTGGCACCGACTTGGTGTTATTAGTGACTTTTTTTGATTAGACAACTTCTTTGTTTGCAAACAGGAACATTAGTCATGGTGAGGTGCCATTTAAATTCATACTGGAAGAAGGAAGATGCAGGAGTAAGCCAAAGTTAAAACTCTCTGATACTAAACAGCAGGTTGCCTGATGACTTCAGCATTAGCATTTAAGTTCACTGCAGCTCAACTCATTTTGTATCAGAGGAGATTTATATCAAGCAGTGGGAAGACACAGCATCTTCTGCTTCTGTCTTACAGAATTACCATCAAGAGCACAGATTATAATGAGGAACAAGTAAAAGCACAGGTGGGGGGAGGATATTTCAAGCGTTATTAGAACTTGTAACGGTTACTCTGGCGCCAGAAGTATTCTCAAAACATTTCACCCTTCTACACCTTCCTGAAAAGAAACATTTTCTCTTCTTCATGTAATTGAAGTATATAGTGTAGCAAAATTTTGTGTAGATGCAAGCCAATCTCTAGCTGTATAATCTGCTTTGTCTTGCTTGGATTCTGACGTAAAATTTACTGTTTGTGTGTTGTTCTGTTACCACCTTTGGCTGAGATCCAAAGAGGTGTAAAACCATACCAGCTGTAAATGTTAAAAGAGCATTTTGAAAATCTCCATTTTAAAATGAAGTCTGTCCTCATACTATCATAGAAATGTTTGGTTTGGATGAGACCTTTAAAGTAAAGCAGTCCAACCACCCTGCCATGGGCAGGGACATCTTTGGTATTAGGAAGGCAGCATCATTTTTCCTTACAGTTCCTACCCCCTGAAAATAAATACTTCTGTTTTACAGAAACAGAAATTTGTGTTTAAAAGACCAAGTTTTCTTTTTTAAGCAACACAAATAACTACGCTACAACAAACTTTCACCATCACTGGATCAACTTCAGTTGGATCAAAACCCATTCTTAGGATATCCTAAGATCTCTTCTGTTTCATCTTCATTTTAGGGAGGCTGGAGAATCTGTCAAATGCTAACTACAAGCAATAAATTCCAGCTCAATTTTACAATGGGCTGCCTATTACTTTATCCAAGGAACTTGCACTTCATTTTAGCCTCATTTCTAGCTACACACAGGCCTAGAAACCACAACTGCATTCCTACTTGCGATCAATCGGTGTGGGAATGGAGCTGGCAAAAAACACACTGCCATCTCCTAGATAACCACTGAAGGTCTAACTTCTTATGTGAGACAATCTAAGCACTAAGCATAGGCAGAGTCTGCCATGTTAGACCAGACTTGCTTCTAACCTCACATCACAAACAAAAGCTTTTCTTCTAGGCATATAGTTTTATCAAATATCTTAAGTATTTAAATCACAGGAGGATGAGATGAAAGATATCAACTCTCCAAACAACAACAACAAAATACTGGGTTTTTTTCCTAAAACACAGCCAGGTTTACAAATATCTCTCATCAGCATGCCAAAAATAAGGTTTTAATCTTTTAAAAATGGCAAAGTCTTATATGGAATATCAATTTAAATAACTATATCAACACTGCAGCTCTGACAGCTTACACTAATTTAACAACTCAGAAAATAATTAGGTTTCATTCACTTTGCCAATTAAAAAAAAACAGTGCAGCATCTAAAAGACTAGCTACTAAATCAGGAGAGCAAATTTAGGAACAACTTGTTGCATCTAAAACCTACATAAACTTTCTTTAGAAACTACCACAGATCCTCATCTGTCTTTGCATTTATTTATTTTTTTTGCATTATGGTATTTACAGGTTTTAACTTTTTTTCCCCAAAAAAGTTATTCCTCCTATAAGCATTAATTCATTTTTAAAATGATGGCATGTGACTACTCAAATTGAGGAAAAAGCACCGGGAGAGTGAACCCTGGGTAATTTAAATCCTGAAAAAGAAAACAGGGAAACAGCAACAAAACCCCAGATATTTTCTCTCAGAATATATATTTAATAGAAAAAATATATAGAAGAAAATATAATTAATAGAAACCCTTAGGATATGCTATTCATATGCAAAAATAATTTCACCATCACTGAAACATTTGACTATGCAATAAAGAAACATAAGGGGGGGGGGAGAATCTCCAAATCTTTTCTTTATTCAAATATACAGCAGTGAATGTCCTTTTTCAAACACAGATTCACAGAACATCAGGAGTTGGAAGGGACCTTGAAAGATCACCTAGTCCACCCACCCCTGCACGAGCAGTATCACCTAGATTAAATCACACAGGAACGCATCCAGGCAGGTTTTGAACGTCTCCAGAGGACACAGCAGGTTACTTAAAAGCAAGGAAATTTCACTACATTAAAACAGTACTTCTTTATTGGAAAATGTTTGACATCACTAAGTCAAAAAGAGCCCACATCCCAAAAATCCCTCCCTATTGTTCTACTGCATTCCATTCCTGTTACATCAACTCAATCCCTGTGACAAATTAACTCTGCCCTGCAGGCCAGTGACTTATTATGGAGGAAAGTAAAAACAGCACAGTCGAGAGCTCTACCCATCAGACAAAGAAAGCTGTCATTCTGCTTAACTTCTACAACAAATGTCCTCAGACCCACATGAGAGAAAAGAAACACCATTTGGCATTTAAACTGAGGTGCCAGGACGCATTAAAGCAGAAAACAAGACTGGATTGATTACTCCGATTTTAAAAGGTCAAGAATTGCTAAGGTTTTTTTGTTTGTTTTAACGGATATTTAGTAGATTTACAAGGCAATTGTTTTAAATTGTAAAGTATAACCCTGTATAATGGGTGCTACCTTAATTAGATTTTAACTATATGCTAATTTGAAAGTGGGGTTTTTTGTTTCAGGCTTTCTTAAGGTCTGCTAATAAAGACTAAGTATCCCATGAAAATAGTAAATCAGTTCAATATAAGATGATAATATAATTAAGATTATATAACTTTATAATTGAGTATATCCTCATGATGTAAAGTGCTGGGCTCCAATGACCAATTTCAACAATGACCATTTTGAAATACATTCCATTTCAAAAGACCATTTTTGCTTCCCTTATACGACCAGTGATTTATACCAACTGTTTTCCAACTGGAGAGGGGAGCAGTGCAGTTAAATAATTAGACTCATTCATACAGCCTTCACCTGCGTGGTTTCAAAATTCATCACTAAAATCAAAGTCTAGCTTAATTTTTAAATCAAAGTCTTCCAGAATTAGCAGTATAAAACTCCTTCATTTCACTCAGGCTTTGCTCAGAGACACAAACAAACCCATAACTATCTTTTTTTCTTTTAGACTGTACTTACTGATCATTTCATTTTTATTCCTAATTTACTGCAGTGGAGACCAAAGAAAAGATAGAAAGCTTATCAGTATAATTAGTGGTAAAATAGCTGCAATGCTGTTTTCACTCATGAGCTCATCTTTGAAAAATAAACTGTTCTTTTCAAAGGAATTTCTCCTTAAAGGAAAAAAACAAGCTCTCTTCAGGCAGCAACTTTAAATTTAAGTTACTTGAAATAAAGGAGGAATCAGATGTCCTGAACTGGTATAAACACCGACAACCTGTTAGGAGATTAGTAACATGAAAACTAGCCTCACCCTCACTTGTCTGGATTTGGGACGGCAGGTCCGAAGGGAGCAGAGGACGGCTGCACAGCTAACGGGACATATCGCTCCAGCACCCAGCCCCAGTGCAGGAATCGGCTGATGTGCAGCCACCACTGAAAAACTGCTTTAACATGCCGGTTGCCACCTATCACTCTAATGTGTTGGTAACAGAAAGAAACATAAATTGTGCTAAATATGCTGCTGACATCATACAAAAGTTAAAGGCTAATCTCACTTCCTTCTCACATCAATTGCTCCAATGGAAAATATGGAGGAGGTTCTGTCAACCCTGACCTTTACAGCTGCATTGCTGCTTGCAACTGCTGACCAAAACTAGTGCACGCAGACAGTTCCTCCCCTTCCTACCTCTCAATTTTCAATGCACAGACATCAAATTTCATCTTCCTGAGTTCTGAGTTATAGAAGTATTGCCACATGGACTAAAATATATCTGAGGAAACTAGTTTAGACTTACTTAAATGTTTCGGGAAGGTTTTGTGTTAGAGCACGACTTCTTCACAGGTAACAGAGCATATACAAAATGTATGAAAAATCCTAGTACCTGCATCGTGCTTCTGAAACAACTGCAGACCAAAGATGGACCGAGAAGCAAAAGCCCATACTTGCCCAATTATATATCACTCCAGAAGTCCTCTTCTGGACTAAAGTGCACCTGAGGTTACTTCTAAAGGTTACATGCCCAAAAGTCCAGAAACAGATCCAGAAAAATTCCCAAATAATCAGAACATGCTCTAAAATCTGAGCAGTACTGCACAGGAAGTCATGCATGGCAACACAATGAGATGTAGGAAGCAAATTCATCTTGATTTGCCAAAACTGCTCCCCTGGAGCTGTCAGCCATGTCTACACTTATACTGGCTCTTCAAGGAGTACTGTAATGAAAATATGTGCACATCCAACTTCCACCTCAGCACACAATCACTTAATTCCCATCATAAGCATCACTCTAAACAGTGTACTTCTGGCTTGCCTTATGGCCTGGGTTTTGTTTTGTTGTTGGTTGGCTGTCGTGTTGTTTGTCGTGTTTTTGTAACGTGAAGGCCCTTTATTCTACTCTTAAACAAGCAAATTGCTCCTTTGTGTAGCACACTGTCAATGACAATCCTGCATAATAAAATGGTGCTAACGCTTCACAATGCAATGTTCTGTTACTGCCCAGAAACACATCTGCGAGGAAGGGTTTATTCAGAACTAGGTTTGTACGCCGAAATGATAATGTCCGCGTCCCCTCTCCCTTGCAGCTGCTGATGATTACAGGCTCAAGATGAAACATATGCAGAGAGGCTGGTTCTGAAAACATAGCCTTTAAATATTGCCCTTTTATTTCACTGTTTACCTTTTGATACTCTTGACACCCAGAGTTTATAATCGACAAATACTGTTAAAAGCTTTCACGTTTTAATTAAAGATACAGGCAGAAACAGTTCAGCAGAATGTGGGGAAAATATGACCTTTGGATCCATCTTTGGGGCTGGCTCTCTCTGAAACCCAGCCAGCCTAATTCACTGGGGAGAGAACGTGCTGTTGGGAGGGAATTTATAATATCCTCCAGTGATAACTTGAATTTCCCAAATCCAAGAGAGTTAGACACCACCTTTTCCCACAACCTCCACGTGCAGCACTGTCATGCTTTTTGCACACTGTGCATGAGGGGATTTCTTTCAGCGTGCTGGAGAGTTTGATTTCCTAAGCCTCTACCTAGCAATGAAGCAAGTGTACACTCAACATTTGGGGACCTTGGTTGTTAAGCACATCATCCACTTATATTTTCGAAACAGGCATTTGTTTAATGTACATGCTTGTCTTTAAACATAACCTTTGGACACCAGTGTTACATTAACAGTGACCACCATCAGTTCATTAACATGAGAGATAAACTGCTTATGCTTCAACAGGATAAAAGAGTAAACAGAACTGATACAAACAATTACCAATGTCTTTCTGATTAATTTAACAAATTCATGTTGGAAGGGACCTCTGAAGGTCATATCATCTGAACCCCCTGGCTTAAAGCGTGGTCAACCACAGCACGCTGCTCAGGGCTGTGTCCAGTCAGGTTTCGAATATTTCCAAGGATGGAGATGCCACAAACTCTCTGGACAGCCTGGCCCAGTGTTCAACCACCCTTAATTCTCTTAATTGCATTCCGGCAGAATTTCCTTTATTTCAGCTAGTGCCCATTGTCTGTCATCCTGTTAAGACTGAGAATAGGCTGCCTCCATCGTCTCTATTTCCATCCCACATCAGGTGCTTGCACACATGGATAGGCTCCCCCTGAGCTTCCCTTCTCCAGGCTGAACATTCCCAGCTCTCTCAGCCTCAACTCATGTGTCAGATGCTCCATCATCTTCCCGGCCCTTTGCTGGACTCACTCCAGTAAGTCCATATCTCATACTGGGAAAGGCAGTGCCAGACCCAACCCCTCCATGTGGCTCACCAGTAGAGAGGAATAGGATGAGCAGGGGTGTAATTTTTAGTTGATTCACTATTGCACACACCTTTCCCACATGGCTGATCTAAAAGCGAGAGCAATGCTTTCTCATACTTCCGAACTACAGGGCTCAAATTTATACTTCAAAATGTTGTCATTTTATTAAGTTCGCTTTCCAGTGAAAGTAAACTGTTTCAATGGTTATACTGAGGTGTAAATCTGAAAGTTAACATAATCTTTGTGCTTGTTACCACATAACCCATAAAGTACAATAAAATCAAAATTGTCCTTTCACTTGTCCAAGCCTGTCAAGCTCATGCCAAAAGCAGTATACCTCAACAAGTGTATTTCTGAACTACCAGAGAATTACAAAAGGTAAAAAAAATCATAATTCATCTAAAACTATTATGACCTCCAGCCTTCAGAACTGCCAATAAAATATCATTAGATTTATCCTTAGAGACTCATATTAGTAGCTAGTCTCGGCCATGGGAAATCTGCGGGACTCGTTTTTATATTTGTGCATGTATATACATTACACACCCACACACACAATCCTAAAAATAGACCCAGTTCATCTTAGATCACAGATCTTGTAAAAACTTCTGAGCAAGCATCAGAGTAAATATAGCTGAAGTTTGAGACTCTTCCTGCAGTGATTCATTTGCAAAAGACACATGGCAAAAAAACAATGGGATCTATACATTAGTGCAATGAAACTGTCTTCCTCTACGTGGGCAGTGCCTAGCATGCTGTCAAGGCTACTGAAATATGAACAGAAACAATAAGTGTAAAACCAGCTTTTGAACACAAGTTGTTTACACATAATTTGGAAAATAAATATCCTTCCTTTTTATTGGAAGCTGAATTCCGCCTTACCGCATCGCACAGTTCAATGCTTCGTACCAGAAATTTATGTAAGATGCTGCATTACAAAAACATCGGATGGAAAGGGAGTTTTTAAAAGAGCACCAGGGTTGTTATGAGAACAAACCCCTTGCACCTTAAGGTGAATATAGGATCATGATGCCTTTTGAAAAAACATCTGGTCTGCTAAGTCCATATAACTTTGTTTCAAATATTTTAGAACTGAACTGAAAGGATAAACAAAGGTATGAATGCATCCTTGTTTGGTACAAGGAGGAGAAGAAATCCTTCTAAAGTAATGTGGCCCCATGTTCAAACTCTTCCCCTGGCCTCTCTATACCTTCCGAACTCTAGGTAATGCCATATCAATGGATGTCTGGAATATCCTAAACTTAGAAAACACTGGAATGACATGATTATCATAGACAGTAGACAATCAGTAATCTAAAAAAATCATATGGTTAACTTCAAGGAGTTACCATTTCACGACGCTGGTGAAGGGTCTGGAGCACAAGTCCTATGAGGAGCAGTTGAGGGAGCTGGGGCTGTTTAGTCTGGAGAAGAGGAGGCTGAAGGGAGACATTATCGCTCTCTGCAAGTACCTGCAAGGAGGGTGTAGAGAGGTTGGGGCTGGTCTCTGCTCTCGAGTAGCAAGCGATAGGACAGGAGGAAATGGTTACAAACTGCACCAGGGCAGATTTAGGTCAGACATCAGGAAAAATGTCTTTACTCCAAGAGTTGTCAGGCATTGGAATGGGTTGTCCAGGGAGGTGGTGGAGTCACCATCCCTGGAGGTATTTAAAAGGTGAGTAGATGATACGGTGAAGGACATGATCTAGAGGTGGACTAGGCAGGGTCAGGCTGTGGTTGACTCAATGATCTTAAAGGTCTCTTCCGACCCAAGTGATTCTGTGATTATAACCATTTATTTGTCATCTGTGACTATACAGATGTACATGTACACATATATTTACCAGCAAAGGTTTACAACTAAAGCATTCAGTAAGTGCAAGCTCACTCTGGCCACACATTAAGCAGACATTTCTTAGTGGGGTACAGTCAGTGTGCACACAGCATCTTACATACCCAATCCCACAGATTCTCTGTCTTATTTCTAGCCTCTGTTGTGCACCAGGTGCCTGTGCCCTAAAAGACTGTTTAGGTACCTATTCTCACCTGTACAGGTATTTTACTCATTTTTTTCTTTCTTCAGATTTTTCTAGATCTAGCTATGAACTACTAGGCAGCCAAAATTCCCATTTTTGTAGCAGGTATTCATAAAGTGTGAGTTTAAAGAACAAAATGCTCACAGAAGCCTCTATGCCTTCTTTACCACTCCCTGAAGTCCCAGCGCTAAGTTCCTGGGACTCATCAGAAGGTTGTATTTGTACCACTAGAAATTCTTTCAAGTTAAAGTAAAAATCTGCCAATGAATTTCAGCCAAAGCAGAAGATGTTTTCAGGGCCAGTCCTACCAGCATTTTATCCTCCCCTCCCCCACCCAGCCTCTGGTTCCCAGGTCAGTACCCGCACGGAACCACAATTTAGTCCCATTTCAAAACAGCTCCTATCTGTTAAGCAATTAATTTCTCAACAGTTATTAATTACTCCAAAACATTCACTCAACAGACTACCACTAGCACAGCACAATGTTACTTTAATATACACACTGCTGATACTCTCTTCCCTTGCATTATAGGATCTTCAGGTACGAATTTGAATTGGACTTCTCCCTGCTTTGTAGAAAGAAGTAACGCAAATGATGTCAAATCTCTTTTTTTGCTGCTGGAGACTAAACACTGAAGTTAGAAGGCACAGCCTTATTAAACATTAATATTCTGCTAGATTTTTATATTTCATTTCAATATATTTGTGGCCAATAACCATCCATTTCCCCTCACTTGCAGCAGCCGAGCAGGTGTGCAGGTAGCTGGTTACCAAGACAACATACTGGCAAGGGATTAGAGCAGACACTTGTATGTGTATAACTCTGAATAATGCAAACACTGTTAAGTGATACATTTTTCATTATCTGAGTATCACATGATGTTATATGCCTCTTTCTTTTCTTCTTTTTTTGCCTGTTGAACATGTTCCCATTAAGAACCCAATTCAAACCTCACAAGCAAATGTAATGATAGTTTCATTATAACAATGAAAATACCACTTTACATGTTTCCTCTGTGAGCTAGGGAAGTAGTTATCCAAACATCTGTTCCATTTCCTGCATCTCTCATTTAGAAGAGCTAAGCAGCAAGACACAGACATTTATAAAAACAAAAGTAAGGTGAAGAAATGTGTAATTCTATCAAATATATCCACGCTTCACCAAGAGGGCTGGGTGCTTTCAAGATGCATCTCTGCAGTAATTCCCACCTAGTTGCTCTAGAGACAGACACCAGTCCTCTAGCAATATCTTAAATTTTGTTGTTAAACCCTGGAAAGCAGTGCAGAACATCTGACAGTGTTAGATCAATGAACGATACATAACACTAAGCAACAACCTGCTAATAAAGAACCCTCACAAAAACCCCAAACAAAAGCCATGTATTAAAAGGGAGTTTTGTTCTTAGAGACAACTTGAAATGCACCAATTTGAAACCTTTACATAGGTTAGAATACATACCACTGGATGCTGATTTTAACCAGTCATTTTTATTTTACACACATACTACCAGAAGACAGAAAGCCTATGGCTTTCTCCGTACCTCTCATAGGAGCAGCACATTTCAACTTTACCAAAATATATCATCTAGGAAAGAAAAAAATAATGTGAAATGCCCCTTTTCAATCCACTACAAATCAGATCAACAAACTCATACAAGATCAAACAGCTTTGCTTTATAATACAGCAAACCTCCTCCACTTCAATCATTACAATCATCCATAATACGAGAGACAGAAATGCTGATGTTTCCTCGTAGGGAGAGAAAATGTTAAAAGTTACTGCCATTCTGTCCTCAGCCACGTGAAGGGGAATAAGGCACAAGAACATGGTCCTTCAAACATCTATTTCTGGAATTGAAACTAGGAGCAAAAGGTTTAAATGCCGGTACTTTAAATTCGTAGATTTCAAAATGAGGAAGATAAAACCCAATGCAGTTTAATGCATACACCTACATTTTTCAAAGGCAAAGAAGAACAGAAAAGACAAACTCATGTGCTTTTCATCCTTCTATGCTGTAACTGCTTCCTGCTATGAGGAAACCGTTTTCCCCTGCCCAAAAATGAAGCAACACTTTTTCTGCCTCAACAAACGTCTTCAAGGATATTTGAAAATCAAAGTCAAATCTCCCCGAGATACTGGAATTATTTCAAACTTTTAACCAAGCTCACAAGATACAGAGACACCTGGTGGATAAACTTATTTTTAGTAATTGAAATGTCTATTCAAATGCCTGGTGGTTAGAGAACTCACCTGTCCTGGTGCCTCTAAAAGTCCTGCTGAAAATAAAAAATACTTTTGATAAACCTGCATATTTCGCTATCAAGGGCTTAACCTCAATGGACGAGTACTTAAAAATGGGCTTAGGCTGCCAAAGTTTGTGAGGGTGAAGCAAACCTCTAGATATTTTCCAGGAATGTAGCTTCAGGGCCTTCAATATCACAGAAAGTCAAAAGAAATTAAGACTCCCTGAGCTCTGATACTCCTGAGCTTGAAAAACCTTACTCTAGATCTTTACAGATTAAAGATGCAAATCCTGGAAACACTTCAGCTCACATGACTGATCACTGGAGAGATCCCATTCAGTTCAACGAAGCAACCTGCAAGGCCAAAATGATGCTTATAATTAACTATTTCCAGGATTAGGGTATTAAATTTTGCCACAGACTGCTCAGAAAAGATGAGAGGCTCAACCTGTCAAATGCTTAATTAGACAGAGTTGCAATTCTCTGAGTAGCTTCCTCCGAAAAAACAGCCATCTGTTTCATGTTGCAAACATCCCTCATGTCTCATCCTGCTTTATACTGAACTTGTATGAAATACCTCTTAAAATTGAAGTCCAAATCAGGCAAACAGGTACCTGTAGAGTTACTGGCACCCATAAGCATACTGAAATCTGTGTAAAATAAAAAAAAAAAAAATTTTGTAAACTGCTGTAAGTCTTTTGTCACAAACACCAACAAAATATTAGACAGGCTTTGTCAGAACCCCAAGGGCATCTCCGGCCCTGACTGCTGTGGTTCTGCTCCATGTGGTGGCTGAGCACCATGTGCCACTTGCTTACCCTCCATGGTGGGATGGGGAGAAGAACAGGGAGACAAAGGCAAAACCACAGTGATGAGGTAAGGGCCGTCCACTGGGACAACAAAGGGGGTAAATAACATTAGGACTTGTAGCAGAACATATATGACCTTGACAACATGGGGCACTTTACCAACATGATGCTCAGCCCACACTCTAACTACGTGGAGATACCCCTCTAAGCTCAGCCCCCTCTTATGAGGAGCATTACCTCATACAGTACGAAAAACACCCTGGGCCAGCTCAGTTCACCTGTCCGGGCTTCTTGTGAAAATTAACTCTGTCCTAGCCAGAACAAGGACACTGTCCCTGGCCCCACTCCACCCAGGTCCCAGCACCCTGTTTCAGCTCCCTGCAGCCATCAGTCCCTGCACCAGCAATGTGACAGCAGTGCTGGTCTCCAGCTCCAGACCTGCCCAGCCACCGGGCTGAATTCTCAACCACCCACAGTAATGGAGGGGAAGATGGGAGATAATCCAGATTAAGCAAAATTCCAGGTAAACCTAAATGTACTGAAAATAAAAACAGCACAAGACTACTTCCTACTGCCATTCTAAAATAATTCAAGCAGATCTCTGCTACAGTTGCTTTTCATGGAGTAATTGTTCCTAACATGCAGCAAGTGCTGTAATATACAGGTAAAGTTTCTTGCCTCAAGAAGGCAGAGCAGCATCTGCCTCTCCCTCCAGAACTTTACACTTGTGGCTGGTTAACTCTGTCAAACAGCCAAATGCCAACCCAGCCACTTGCTTACTCCTCTTCCTCCTCGGAGGGATGAAGGAAGGAAATAAGATTAAGCGGGGGGATAAAGGCAAAGATATTGCTTACAATTACTCTTTACAGAAAGACACTTTCAAGGTGGGGAAAACCAATTTATTCCCAAGAGAAACATAGGCAAACATTAAAGCAAACTCCTTCCTCCCTTCCCTTCCAAGACTGAATTCACTCCTCCCAGCACAGGCAGAGTAGGGGGATGGAGGCATTACAGTCAGTACACGGCAGTTCCTCCCTGCTGCTCCTTCTCTCTCACTTGTCCCGTGCTCTGGTGAGGGCTCTCTCCAAAGGCTGTTGTCCCTATGGATACATTTGCCGATATGGGTTGCTCCCCAGGCTGTAGTGAGTATCTGCCCAGGCACCACTTCCTTTCATCACAGTTTCCCTTCTATCTTTGGTGTTGTTATTTGCCCCTTTTTTAAATAGCTTTTTACAGAGCTGCAACACCCATGGCTGGTGTGCTAAGCATTGCCCTGTGGTGGGTCCACTGGAGGTGGCCATGTCCAGCACTGCAGCCCTCCACCCTCAGAAAACCTCCAGAGACACCCAAAAAGAAACCAGGTGCATCAAAACCCCACAGTTTCTTAAAAGCAACAACTGAACAGTTTACCCAGAGTCTCAAATCTCAGGCAGACGTTAAAGGTTGTAACATCACCCACGAGGAATTACAGATTGGGGCAAGAGAGGAAAGCAGCCCTTGAAACAGCAGCTCAGAGCTCTGGGTGTGTTCTGAAGCAGCAGAATAGAATTTGCTCTCTCAAAACAGGACGGCAAATAAAAACGCTTTGGTTTAACTCTCAGAGATGGAGGGGGAGGGAGGCATGGTGAACTGAACTTAAAACCTGTCACCTTCACAATGTAACCACAATTTCTCAAGTGCATTTACAGCACGAAGACTGCAAAAGGCTAAGCAGTGCTGACCTCAGTAGCAGCACAGAGCAGTTTGTGCTGGAGAGATCGCAGGTGTCTGAATAATCATCCACTCTGCTCCTCACAACCCCTTTCTCTCCAACCACTTCAGAGCTTTGGGTTGATGAGATTTTGTGATTCTTAACCTTTATTTTATTGTGCCCGTGTCATGATCAATTATATAGATTTCAGGTTAGTGCATTTGCCTAAGAAATTGTCATTTATCATCTCTTCCATTGTCAAACTTTGGTCTCTAAGTATTCATTGTTAAAAAAAAAAAATATATATATATTCTGAAACTGTGAAGAAATTTTAAGANATCAATATGCTACATTTTCCCACAGCATTTCCCCCGCTGAAGGGGGGTCTCTTGCATGCTTTGAAAGAGGGGTTTTCAAAGATGTAACACAAACATGCCCATGTTCAATTTTAATTACACTGGAAAGAGATATTCCCTGTGGTCTCTGGCAATCCAAACATAACAGAGTGGAGACTCCAACTAAGAGCTAATCAGATTTATTTTTTTTTAAAAAAAATTTGTTTGCAAACACAGTTTTAGTTTAATCATCCATAAGACTCTGGTATGTTATATTTTATTTCCTTGAGGTTACGTTTGTGATCTATTTAAGTGAGAATCTAATTCTACACTTCTGATAATAAACCTAAAGCCTTTAAACTAATAGCTTTAAGAGATTCAATATACATATACCAATAACAGCCACCCTATTAGTCATTACCACACACGCACTGCTGCTTGCACAAACTGTGATGGCCTCCAGTAAACAAAACTGGAAGAGAAATTAAATTCTCACACTAATATAAATACAACTCATCAGCTTCTCATCCATATAGGATACCATTTATATATCAAAGTGATAAGTTTCAGACAAAGAAAATTACAATATCCTACAGTCCTATCTTTCCATATGTTTTTAGTGGTTTGGGGTTTTTTCTTTGTTTTGTTTTGTTGTTTGGTTTGGTTTTTTTTTTTAATCAAAGTACTGCTTTAATTTGATCTTCTCATTTGCAACCATAGCCTGAAAATTCTGAATTGCAAAACACTAAATTTTGCATCCTGCTCTTGATTCTTCTTTAATGAAAGAGAGCAAACATTTCTGATCATCCTCTCCAGCCTTTCAAATACTGTTTACATGAGCAACCTCATAGTTCTACTGAATCCTCTAGTCAAACTGCAGGAATTCTGATAGGGTTTTTATCAAATCCATGGTACTACAGAAACTTAGCATTAGTAGGGTTTACAAAACTGCTTCACCATTTCCTCCCACTAACAGGGGAAAAAAAACCCCAAAATTATACAGGTTATAAAAACCTAGTAGTTGTCTTCCATATATTCTCTCAAAGTGGCAGAATTGTTTCACATCTCTCTCTTCACAGAAAGAGATAGTTACAGGCATCTGTAAAGGAAACATTTTCAGCTGAGAGCGCTTACACGCAGAATTCTTCCTGGACATCCATTTCTGTCAATGCATACACAAAGATGATGTGTGCTGTGACACCCTCGGTGGCAATTTCTCAGTATGCTCTCTCTTACATGCTTGACCATCCAGAGGAACAGCTAACTGCTTTAATTATTGCTTGGGCTAAGCAGTGTGGCTAAAATTCAGTCCACGTGAAGCTGAGACAATATGGACAGAATAGAAGAAAAGAAATGTAAAAAGTTAGCAGGGACTTCAACTCGTGCTTAAGGGGGTATGTCCGCAGTGCACGTCACAGGCTGAGACGTGTTTTGATACTCAAATAGAAAACAAGTAACTGCATTCTTTCCACATCCACAAATCATCTATTCTTCATGCTCACATTTTACCACTGATGTGAAACTTCCAAACACCCTAAAACAATCTCTGGTTGTAGAAGAGAACAATGGGAGACACAAATCTGGTGTGAAACAGGAAAAGTCACAGATCGAAGGGATTATCAATGGGCAGAAGGACCTGCAACAGTAGTGAGCTAGTTAGATTTACTTTCTCAGATGATCCTGAAAGGAGAAGGAATTCATTTCATCCACAGTGCAAAAAGGAAAAATCCCATTAATTCCTGCTGATCTCTGGTAAGCAAGATACAGAACATTTGAAGCCTACCTAGCATTTCTATAACATGATCATGGTACACAATACACACATAATTTAAAACCTATTCTTTCCAGAACACTGGACAACTAAGACCATGAGACTAAGCACTTGCTATAGGGCTACCTCTATCTATCAGAAGACTTCTTAAATAAACATGTTGACTGTCATGTAAAAGATTAATCAGACACACACACGTCTTGGTTAGATCAAACAGCCACCTACTGCAGATGCAGCTCCAGCTAATCCAACCTGCTTTTGTTTAGAGTACGTGCAGTTTTCTCTGAGCACACTGCTTTCTCCAGCTAGTTAATTTGGAACTAATCTCAATTTTCTCCAAAAAAAAAAAAAAAAAAAGGTGGGATTATATAATTTTTTATTGGATGTATTCTGGAAAAAGGTGTGTCTTTCCGAGCAAAACCACAATCCACGTGGAGTCAGATCAGGTTCACAGGGACTTGTCTCCTGCACTGATGCCTGCAAAGACACAGTTCACAGATCCACTGCTTCACTGGATCCTTCAGCACTCCAGCTCTGGGAAGACTATCTAACTCAGCATTAGCACAGCATGGTAATTTGGATTCATTTCAGGCCTAGTGCTCCAAACTGACAAACTCACTAGAAACCCAAACAGCTCTTTGTGGACCTAACCTGTCCCTACCAGGGCTCACAAAGTCAGGCAATATCTAGAACCGTAGTACTGTGGAGATTACTCGGGAATAGCATTGTTCAGTGTGAATTTCACAGCAGTGGAGCTACCAAACTCTGCCAGAGCAGGTTCTTTACAAGACCAGCTCTGCCAGCTTCCTCTGTAGTATGATCATACACTAATAGCTGGAATGTGATTGTATTCCTGCACCAGGACACAACATGCTGTCATCTTCAATCACTCAGCACTATCTCCTTACTCCTACTTCCCAAACTCCTCTCGCAATGAGCAGGAACTGCTCACGCCCACTTCTGTGTCTTCTGTCACTCTCGAGAGGAGGAGAAAAGCTAATCTGCAGACACTGTATATACACACTTAGAATATCAAACCAGGCTGGAGAACTGATTTATAATGGGGTTGGACCCTTCTCTTACAAGGATTTCTTCCTTTGGAGTAGAGAAAGAGGAGATGAGATACTCTTTCTCGATTTCTGAGTTTCCACAGAAATACCAGATGAAAATTAAAAACACCTTCCTGTTACTTTGTGATTTTAACTTGCTTGCAGAAGGTAACAAAATGTCCGTGAATTGTTCACACAGAATTAGCCTGATGCAGTTTAGATTAGATCAGGAGTCACTGTATAGCTAGGTCCTTGGTATGGAGCAATTAGAGCTGGCTAACAATTTGAAAAAGCCTGCTGCTTCTGCACTCACTCCAAGATCAGATTATACTTTGTGTGTGAACTTTTTTCAGAAAGAAAAAGCTGACACTGAAGTTCTGCAAAGCCTCTAATTGCTAGACTTCTTAAAAACAAACAAACAAACAAACAAAAAAAAACCCACAGAAATATAGGTGAATGCACTCTTCCACAGAAAAACTCTGAAACTCTTGGGTTTATTTTGTGATCTGCTCCGCTGATAATGGAGCTGTTCTGGCATATGTCAGAAATATTAGGCATCTTCTTCTGTAGGTCACAAAAGGCCCAGCACTAACTAAAGTATCTAACGTCAGATTAATTTAAAAATCTACCTGCAGTCCACCACACTTACTAGAGAGGTGCATTCACTTGCTTTCATTGTCATCTGTTATGTGCAAGACAACCCACGCCATCCTTCTGCTCTCTGAGAAGCATTTCCTTTACTTCCACAAATACAGCTAAAATGCAGTGACACCCTACAACGTACATGCAGTGAAGCTGAATGTCTCAAAGGAAGCAGTGACAGAGCTATTAAATCCACCTCTACCCCAAAGGAAGACACTCTTGTAAGAGAAAGGTCCAGCCCCAACTGGGTACTTACTTCGAGAGAAGCAGAAATGGTAAAAAAATCTTGCATGTAGAAGGTGGTAACTGCTGAATTCCTTCTGCTGTCCTACAACTCACAAGCACTTGCGTCCTCAGAGTTCATGAGATTCAGAGATGGCAATATTGCTGAAAATAAACCAGACAGACTGTAAAGAGGATAGAGTATGAGACTGTCCATTAGCCACATTCAAACAAAAACCAAAACAAACAAACAAAAACACACACACAAAAAACCCCCACCACCCAGCACACACAAGAAACACGATGTTTTTATACTGGTATAGGGTAGACCTCATGTGAAATGTATGCATAGCTCCCAAACCAAATTACTATCTCCACACATTTTTAAAAAAAACAACCCAAACTGATGCTGAACAGCAGACCAGATACATGGCAGCTAATAAGAATGAGCTCTCAGAGATAGAAATTACTGAGATGGAAGGAAAATCCAAAAAGCTTATTGCTGTCAAGTCTGGGTGGCAGAACAATCTTAATCACAGAACACCGAAAGAACTGGTACATGAAATTGCAACTCTGATAGCATGGATATTAAATAAATCCATCAAATGAGGGAGTACCACATGACTGAAGAAAACCAAATACGGTGCCTGTACTTAAGAGGAAAGACAGAGGGGAAAAAAGTAATTTTGGTAGTACAGACAGATCAGTCATCTACAGAGAGCACAAAAATCTCAAGGAGAGAACGGAAAACAAAGGAAATCAAATGAATTACAGAAGACAGATTATGTCACACTAGTCCTAAAATCTTTCTTTTCTTTTTCCCCCACAAAAAAACGTTGTGAATGTAATCTATCTGGATTTTAATACATCAATTGCCAAAGCACTGCATAGGCTAAACTGTAAAAAGTGGGAAAAGTCAGCAAATGTATAAGGTATATAAAGCAAATAAACTGCTTAAGGAGAAATGAGTAAGTGGTAAGTACCCCGTAGAAAGCTTCTTCCTAAGGAAGTTCCTTCAGATTGGTCTGCAAGGACATGAACTTGACCATTAGAAAGGACTAATGACAATGAACAGAAGAAAAGGTTCAACAGTGCAACATGTAGTCCCTCTAAGAATTGCTACAGTGCAGGATGAGTCCAAACTGTCAGCACAGTACCATCATGAAACCAGGAAGCTGCTGCCATGGGAACAGGCAATACCTTCAGAACTGTTTTGGAGAAAAAGGTTAGCCAGAACTTTGATGTTGATAGCATTACACTAGAGACTGCAAGTTTTCTGCTGCAGACTTAGGTCTTCAAGCTCAAAAAAGCTAAGTTTTATCCGTGAAGGAAGAAACAAACAAACAAAAAAAAGAACCAAAGCCAATCCTAGAACACTCAAATTGAGGGGGAAGACAAAGGAATCGAGAGGAGACTACACCATACTCTGCTCTTGCTCACTGAATGTCCCCAAAGGCAAGTATCTGCCTCACAATTTGACTATTCAGAAGCTTTTTGCATTGCAGAAAATTCTACACAGTTTTCTTAGAGGTCATTCGATCCTCCCCACTACAGTCTCTGTCAGCTTCAACTACAGACTCCCCTGCCTGCACACAAAGAAGGCCCTCTGCCTGTGCATGACCATAGCTCCCCACAAAGGCACAGCCTCCCTGGCTCACCAGCATGCTGGAATCCCCTTGAAGCCATCTGATAGACTCAAAATTTCTTTCTAATATCCAATCTAAATCTACCTCCCTCTATTTTGAAACCATTATCCCTTGCCCTGTCACAACAGGCCCTACTGAACAACTTCTCCCCATCTTTCTTGCAGGCCCCCTTTAGGTACTGGAAGACCGCTATAAGGTCTCCCCAGAGCAATGATGACCAGAATGATTCTGGTCAGACTACAGCAGAAAAATTAACTTAGGAAGAGGGATTCTTCAGCTTCCTAAAAATCCCAGGTACAGCTGGCAGCACAGCACATGGCACAAACTGAAAATCCCACCCAAGAAAACTGGTCACCTGGCGCTGACCTCTGTACTATGGTGTGTTGGGGAATAGCTAGCAGTACAAGGCCATGATGCTGCAGAGTACCTCTGGCCTGAAGCAAAGATCTGAGTGAGCAGAACAGTATGTATGTTATCAGGTCCACGTGACCTTGTGGCTGAACACTAGATGAAAACAGGAGGCTGAACATCTGTGCCTGGACCCTCGGATAGGTTGTAACCAAGCCATAACAGAAGATACTAACCTGCGTAATGCCTAACCAATCACTACTTGCAAAAACAAGATGTTATCCAATCATGTACTGACACTCAAATTGCTGTAATGTAACTAAAAAGCATAAAATCATATGCAGTTCCTGCAAGTAGTTGAGACAATAAAAGGTAGTCATTACCTTCGGTCTCCCAGCAGTCTTCTTTTCCTACAATGGTGGCTGTACTGTTAACAGTCTGTCAACTAGGGAGCTCAAAGGTACTTCAGCTGTGTCTACAGAGGCACACTTGCAGCGACTCTACTGTAAAGCATGCTGAGGAGGTAAAAGCCTTGCTTTTTCATGTCAAAGCCACTGTGATTTGTCTAAGCTGAGGTGAGAAAGAGCAGTCCTTCAAACCAGAGGACAAAGAAGAGCACATGGGTATTTGTTAATAAGGGCATGAATAAATTTAAACTCAAAATTACGCTGAAGCGTGGTTCTAGAACAGCTTTTCAACAAAAGGAACCTGAGGAAGTTGGTTTGACTGATGCTGGGATGGAGCTGAGCCATTTTTGCTTATGGAAGAACAGGCAGTGTGGTAGCCCTATATGTATTTTGACTGTTTATAGCTTGACAATGATGATGTGTTTTTGAGTAATAATCAGGGTGTAGGCCAGCAAGGCAGGTGTCATGATAGGAGTCTGTCACAGACCACCCAACCAACATTAAAAGGCAGATGAAATATTCCATAAGCAGCTGGGAGAAGTCTCACAATCATTACCGTTTGTTCTCATGGGGGACTTCAATTTACCACATATGGAAATAAAGTACAGCAGAGAGAAAACAGTCGAGAAGGTTCCTAGGGTGTGTGGACAACTTCCTGACACAGCTGGTGAATGAGTTAACTAGGGGTAGTGCCCTGCTGCACCTGCTTTTTGCAAACAGGAGCAGGACTTGAGGGTGAGATGACACTTGGAGGATGTCTTGGGAATAGCAATCATAAAACAATAGGTTTTGAGTCTGAGAGAAGCAAGAAGAGTGTCAGCAGAACTGCTACCTTGGACTTCCATAGGGCAGATTTTGCCTTGTTTAGGAGCCTGGTTGACAGAGTTCCTCAGGGTAGTCCTGAAGGGCAAGGCAGTCCGGGGGAGTACCGAGGGAGCTGGCAGAAATGCTTAACAAGCCACTTTCCATCATTTACCAGAAGCCCTGTCTGACTGATGAGGTCCCAGTTGACAGGAGGTGAGTCAGTCAGCGTGAGACCCATCCACAAGAAGGGCCAGATAGAGGATCTGGCCTGCCAGTCTGACCCCAGTGCAGGGGAAGGCTACAGAACAGATCATCTTGATTGCCATCATTTGACACATACAAGACAACCAGGTGATCAGGCCCAGTCAGCATAGGTTCATGAAAGGCAGGTCCTGCTTGGCCAGCTGTGGAGGGTGCAGAGAACTGTGACTGTATTGGTTATTTGTCTCAACATCTCCGCCATATCACCCCCAACAAAAAGGAACAAAAGCTGGAAGCAGATGTCAGGCCTTGAGACCAAGCTCCCTACATTCCTATGCAAAGCCAATTAGGCAAAGACTATCACTACTATCAGCTTCAAACTCCAATTAGGCAAAGACTATCACTACTATCAGCTTCAAACTCCAATTAGGCAAAGACTATCACTACTATCAGACTAAGCCAATTAGGAAAAGACTATCACCACTATCAGCTTCAAACTACTCCAGACAACAAAGTCTGGAAACAAATGGGTCTGAAAATTCTTCAAGGACAGCACTGGGCAATAAATAACTCTTAGGTTCCTGGACAACCCAATAAAAGACCAACAACAACCAATATCAGCGGGAACATTTCCCCACCGCACTTGAAGACATCAGACTGACATGACACTGCAGCTCCGTGGTGGTAACTACTGTCATTATTCTCTTTCTCAACCCTTCTCTTTCTTTTCCATTGTTTCATTCTCTCCACTTTCTCTCTGCCCCCCCCTCTTTTGCACACTTGTCATAGGCCAAATAAATTGACTTGACATTTGACTCTGTTTTCAGTCTTAATTCTGTTCCTGAGAATTGCAAAAACCTGGTCACAGCAGAACACCTAACTGGACATAACATAATTGCAGGGGTTAAGCCCAGCCACCTCCAATCACCCACTATCTGAGATAATCTGAGATAATTCTGAGGTTGGAATGAAAGGGGGTTTAACCTCTACCAAACTGGTCTATCTGGTTTTGGATCATGACAGTGGTTTTGCAGTGTGGCTTCCTTAAGAAGCAGCTAGAAAGCTTCATAGAGGTCCCAAAAAGCAAATCCCAGCTGTGCTGCCAAGGCCAAACTCCCAAACCCTGGTACCGACAAGGTCAGCCGGGCCAATCAGCGCCGGTCACAGCACCTCTGGGAATCACATTTTAGAGAGAGAAAAACGAAAACAGCTGCATTTTGCCACCAGAGAAGGGAGTGAGAAGATGTAAGAAACTTTGCAGACACCAAGGTCAGTGAAGCAGGGGAGGAGGAGGTGCTGAGAGAAGATTCCCCGCAGCCTGTGGAGAATACCATGGTGAAGCGGGTGTCCCCCTGCAGCCCATGGAGGACAAAGAGACCCCACTTGTAGCCCATGGAAATGTACTTGCGCCAGGCAGGAGCCCACCATGGAGCAGATGGAAGAATATGGAAGAATCTGTGACCTACATTGGAGCAAGCCCCTGGCAGAACCTGCAGCTCATGCACAGAGATAAGAGAGAGAGAAAGGCACAGAGACCCACACTGGAGCAGGTTTGCTGGGGTGCTTGTGACTCTGTGGGGGACAAGGCTAAGGGCCAGCAGCCTGGGACTGAGAGACATTCTATGAGTTTATAGAAGTGACCCACATTGGGGCAGTTGGTGAAGAGCTGAGGCCCTGTGGGAGAGAACTCATATGGAGGTCGTGGAGGACTGTCTGCTGTGGGTGGGACCCCATGCTGGCACAAGGAAAGAGTGTGAGAAATTCTCTCCCCTCTCCACCGCCCTCCCCAAGAAGGAGAACAACTCATGAGGAACTGACCAAAGACTGAAGCCCCCATTCCCTATTTCCCCCCCTTTCTCCTCTGCCATCCTGGGGAGGGGAAACATGAATAAAGTGAAGTCTGCAAAGAAGGGAGGAGTGGGGGGTGATGTTTTAAGAAATGTTTTGTACTTCTCATTATCTGATTCTCGTTTCTCTGTGTCTGTAGTGTAATAAATTAGAGAGTTTTCTTGCTTTTCTTCAGTGTTGAGTCTGTTTTGCCCATGATGCTAATTGCAGAATGATCTCTCCCTGTCCGTACCTTGATTCCAAAGCCTCTCAACATGTATTTTCTCCCTGTCCAAATAAGAGGGGAGTGATAGTGCGACTTTGGTGGGAGTCTGGCCTCCAGCCAGGGTCAAACTACCACACCAGCCTCGTTCTGTGACAAGGTGACCCATTTAGTGGTCAAGGCAAAGGCTGTGGACGCTTTCTAACAGTTGTCTACCTGTTTCCCATATTATTCTCCTGAAGAAATGAGCTGCTTAGAGCCTGGACAGGCATATACTTCACTGTGTAAAAAAGTATCTGGATGGCCAGGTCCAAAGAGTTGTGGTGAATGGAGTTAAATCCAGCTGGTAGCTGATCATAAATGGTGTTCTCCAGGGCTCAGTGATGCAGTCAGTTCTCTTTAATCAGTGATCCGGACAAGGGTATCAAGTACACCCTCAGTCAGTCAGCACATGATACCAAAATGTCTAGGAGCACTGATCTGCTTGAGGATAGGAAGGCTCTACAGTGGAGTCTGGACAGGATGGATCAATGGACAGAGGCCAATTGTTAGAGGTTCAAAGTTTAGTTTGTCCTGCACTTGAGTCACAACACCATCATGTAATAATGCTACGGGCTTGAGGAAGAGTGGCTGGAAAGCTGCCTGACAGAGAAGGACCTGGGAATCACTGTCTGGCTGAACATGAGCCAGCAGTGTGCCCCAGTGGCCAAGAAGGCCAAAGGCATCCTGGATTATATTAAACAGCATAGCTAACAGGACTTTGGAAGTGACTGTCCCCTTGTACTCAGCACTAGTGAGGCTACACCTCAAATACTGTGTTCAGTTTTAGGCCACTCACAAGACATACACTGAAGTGCTGGAGCACATCCAAAGAATAGCAGCAAAACTGTTGAAGGGGCTAGAACACAAGTTTTGTGAGAAGCAGATAAAGGAACTGGGCTTAGTTTCCTTTTCTCCAGGCTAAACAGAGATCTTATCACTGTACAACTACCAGCAAGGAGGTTGTAGTGATGCGTGTGTTGGTCTCTTCTCCCAAGTAACAAATGATAGGACAAGAGGAAACAGCCTCAAAATGTGCCTGGGAGGTTTAGATAGGATATTAGGAAAAAATTCTACACAGAAAGGGTTGTCAAAGACTGGAACAGACTGCCCAGGGAAATGGTTGAGTCACTGTCACTGGCGGTATTTTTTTTTAAATGGCATAAATGTGGCACTTCGGGACATGATTTAGTGGTGGTTAAACAGGCAAGCTCCTTTTTCTGTTTCAGGATGCAATTCAACCTCAGGCTGTAGCAATAGGGAACTGCTTGAGAAGGTCTGTTTGGGCTTCCCATAATCCTAGAATTCAACATTCCTGCTTGCTCAGTGAGGATGGGGCATCCTCTGTTTAACTGCAGAGAGATGACAGGCAAGCTTTCAGAATTTTACTACTGCCACTTGCTTGTCAGAGATTGCTCAACTTGGCAAGAATTAAACAGAAGCAGCAAAAGAACCACTTTTGTCTAAAAATGCAGACTTCTGCCAAACCTATCCTGCAATGCTCACAACACCATGGCTGAAGAGAATTTTTAAAGTGACAAAATAATACTTTCTTTTTTATTCTCCAGAAACCCTAAACAGTCTGATGAGACAACAAGCAAAAAAAGGCTGGCATGAAAAATCTGAATCCCACTGCCTAAGAGTTTACTACAGCTTACTGAGGGAGCTTACAGGCCTGATAGAAAAACAGTATTCCCATGTTACAGTTCAATAAGCCAAATGTTTTTGATGCCTTGAGTCCCGTACTAAACAGACTCCAAAAAGCAGGCTACACGTACAGCAAAAGATGTTTACTCTAGCAGAAATATCAGAGACCATTTAGAACTAAGAAAACTTCACAGATGGGGTTTTCTTTTTAATTTCAGATAAGACTAGATAAACTCGGGAAGGGTTATCTGGTACAGATGAAAATGGGATGAAATTTTAGGCCAGAAAAAAACATGATCAGCACGAAGAACTACTTTCAACTTTATGGAAACTACAAACAGGAGGCTTAAGAACAGAAATACCAGCTCAATCAGCTCCAGTGGGAGCCACAGTCAGCAGAAATGCTAACTCTTCTGTATTAGGAAAAAATTAAGGGGGGGGAAAAAAAAAAAACAAAACCAAACCCCAAAACAATAAAGGCACATTGACAAAGATGTAAACCTAAGGCTTAATGTACAATTGTGTCTGGAAAGCTAACAGCATATGCCAGCCTGGTACCCAGCAGGCTGGTTCTCTCCCTATAGTCCAGTTGGTGGCAGCATGCTGAACACACCACCTCAACCAAACCGTGGCACTGCGAGGCTCATACCTTCTAGAAGGACCAAGGCAGGCAATTCCAGGTTACACTAAGTTCCATTTATAAATTTCCTCCTCTCAGAAATTCTGAGCCTGATGGAGTTTCATCCACCTACAGTATAAGGTTCAAAGCATAACAGGGGGAAGAACCAGAGTACTGCGCACTGGTTTCAGGGATGTGTAGGGAGACTGCAAGGGATGGTAGGGAACTGGAGGAAAATAAGAGGCACAGAAGTATATAGACTGCTGGGGACCAGGGGTGATGGACATCAAGTTGGGTGGATAGCTCAAGAGATAACAGCAGTGCAGGAAACCAGACTTTATTGTCACAGATATTCACAAATCATTGTTTCTTTCTTTGTTGTGGTTACATCCTATCAAATCTAAACTCACTGTGATGAGGGACAGAGAGCGAGGGAAGGAAGGTGTAACACAACACTCATTCTGTATCCCACTCTGAAAGCCTTTGCTTCTCATGCATTCGGCCCTTCCCACTTTCACTCCTCTTATTTTATACGGGTGTGAGAAAAACAAGGCTTCTGGAGCACACAGGTGGGACTCTCACATCTAATAATTTCTCAAATATTATTGCAAATCCCTTGTCATACTCTCCAGAGGCACCTTACTCCACTTATTATTTCATTTCCTGTTTGTTCCATTGCAAGTTTCCTTGTCCTTAATTTCACACAGCTTGGCAGAATAGCATCAAGCAATTAAAATGAGGCACATATAGTGCTCACAAAAATACTGCAGAAATCTCCAGTGTTCTCTACACTTTTCAAATTAATTCACATTTCACAGATAAAGACCTACAAAGCCTCTTTTGCTCTGCACTTCACTCCCATTTGCAGATATCACAGTTAATAATGTAACTGAATCAACGTTTATCAGTAAAACACCTAATCACCCACTGTTTTTATGCCATTAATGTCTCTCACACTAAGAGTCAACCCAGAGACTATGCGAGTCCCAAGGCAGAAGAGTTTCAGCAGCAGGAGCGCAACCACCGGTCTTGGCACACAACCACACATCAAGCTTTCGCTCACTGTAGAAATTGCTAGAGAAATTACTCCTTGAGCATGGGACCTCACCAAAATGTAACCTTTAATTTGAAAACAAAACCACATTCCCTGTTTTAACAGTCATGAAATCACTGACATGAACCAAATGAAAACCAGCTCAATATCTTCTTCCTTACTCTGGAGACAACCTGAGCAAATCTGACAAAGTTAAGAACAGAGTTGTTCATCTAATCAAGTTGATTCAGAAACCTAAATGGGAGAGTGGGGGAGAGTGATGAAGGTCTTAATCAATTTTGTGTCCCTGATGAGCTTCTCAGAAACATCCAGTTAAAATTTTCAATCTAAATTCTGAAACGCTGAAGAACTCACTGTCCTTTACTAAGCTGTAAAAAGTCAAACCGCTTTCCAGCTCCTCTTCCAAAACTTGATAACATAGTGAAGCAATGTCAAAAAGCACAGCATCTTGGCAGCAGGATATGCAGAAAAGCTGCGTGAAATGCAACTCAGCTCATAAGTTTTGGGCATCTGGTTATAAGCTGCACTACACTTAAATATCCATCTTGCTTTTCAATTAGAAGTTGCTAAATGATATTTAGCTTACTGTGAAATTAGACCACAATATACATTGTAACTTCCATCGCATCTCTGCAACCAAGCCTTGGGGCTCCAGAAACTTGCGTACAAGAGCCTGCCAGGAAAGCTCTGCTGAACTCCAAGTTGCCCAGAAACCTTACAGCTCTGAATTCTGTGTTTCAAAATACATATATTCACTCCATCCTTACAGAAGCACAGTTAAAACATGCATGAGCGGCTTAACTTCTGAAGCCCTTAATAAACACGATCCCAAATAACTCCAAATCACAAGGGAGAAGCCACATGCACTGCTCTGTTTTGGTGCTGATTAGCTCGCTGTTTGGGAATGAGCTCTAAAACCAGTGTATTATATCACAGAAATAACAGTTTTCCAATTGTTCTAATGAAAACAGAAGAGCAAACCTGAAGAACAAATCCTCAGCTGGTACAAATCCATGTACCTCAGTTGAGTTCCACTACCAATAATTGCAGCTTCAGAAAACCTGTGATTAATTTTGCTACCTTAACAGTCATATGGTGACCCCCACAAAGCACTAGAGAATTTTAGTTTCAGGGGTTTGTTATTTTACTTGTGTACTTTTTACCTCAGTCTGGATGGCTTTCATGGTTTCCACCGTCAGAGTAGTAAAACTGTTCTCTCTGAAAACACTGTCCAGAAGTTAAAGCAGATTACTATTTCCCCTATCACTGTCAATTCCAAACTAGGAAACTCTTATGCTTTGTACCAGTTGGTTATGCCTTCACTCTATTTTCAGGATAACCAACTCTTCACATGCTGCAGCTTCAAGATTGGAGAAAGCAAAACCCAGCCACTCATCTTCAGTCAAGTGATCGAGCAATCATAACAATTTTCACTCTCAAACAATAGTGTTGAGACAGGGTAATAAGCTGTTTATCCCAAGCAGCTTAAGAAAATTAGGTTTGTTCCTCTTCCCTGCTGAAGCCACATTTTAGATGCTTTGTCTTCAACTGCAAACACAGCTTCATCTCTGCTTGCTTTCGTAAGACACTTCAAACCAGATAACTCTCAGCCTTCACATATGCTCTCAAGCATACATTTGACTTCGTTTTTGTTTTCCTCTGCTTCAACACCTCCTCAGATTACTCAGCTTAATTCTCTCATACCAAACACTAATTGGTATTCAGTCTTGCTTTATTTACTACCTCCTCCTGGGTTTCACCCACTTAAGATCTCCCTTATGGTTCTCCAAACCCAAAGCTGTATAGCACTGAGCATGCGGCGCCTGTTTTCCCTGTACTACAAATTCATGCCACAAGCATCGGCGTGACTCAACTCCAAACAAGCACTAGAACGGTACTTGCATTAATTGTTAGTTATTTCTGACAGCCCTGGAGAGTTTTCACATTAAGAAATGGTCTCTTGAAACCATTTTAAACTCGCTCCTCCATTACAAATCCAAAATGAATGGTAATACGTGAGAAAGATAAATTAAGAAAAGCTACAGAGTAGGTAAAGAAGATGCCACTCTGCTTTAACAGAAAGTGCACACAATAAAACTGCCATAAACTGGAAATAACTTGTTTTAAGGAAATTTAAAAAATAAACATTTTAAAAATCACTGAACTCCAAATTAATTGCCACAAAACACAATGTTCCTGTAGCCCGTGATTGAGAGTAAAACAGAAAGTCATTTACATTGAATGCAAAACATTCTCCATTATATTGTTTCTAAAGTAGAAGGTAAGATTATTATTTTTTTTAATAAAACCAAAAAACATAAATCTTTCTCCAAGGACCCAAATCTTCTGGGCTCGTTATTCAGCAGTTACTCACACCACCATGTCACACACCTTCCTGAGTCACCAGATTCTAGATAGCACCAGAAACAGAGTATAGTAACCCAAAGCACTGTGCTCAAGCCAGGGCTTAACCCTAACAATTCAGAGGCAGGCAGAAGAGCAGCAGTACCTCTTTCCCCAAACAACAAACCCCACTTCTATGAACATTTGTGACACTGGCTCTTTACTGCTCTATTTCAGCCATTTAGTCAGAAATGTACTGCTTTCAACTACGTAAACAGATTAACACTCCACT
This sequence comes from Heliornis fulica, assembly GCA_013399135.1. Taxonomy (NCBI): domain Eukaryota; kingdom Metazoa; phylum Chordata; class Aves; order Gruiformes; family Heliornithidae; genus Heliornis; species Heliornis fulica. The sequence goes on from VXBZ01005448.1 coordinate 248,989, forward strand.
AGATTTTCTAGAAATAAAAGCAGAAGTCAGCATGAGCTCAGTGATAGATGAAGAATAAATAAAAGCAATCGTAAAGTAGCTAGGATGAAGAAAAATGGTTTAAAAATAAATATTCACAATAGCTTATAAATAAAAATATACACATACACTGCTTTAACCAACAGTATTAAAATATATGAACCCTGAATCATTGCTTTTGCTTAATGTCATATGAAGTGTGGGTGTTCTCTTGTTCCTGCTTTAAATGCCAACAGCCATCACCATTAATAAACGAATGAAAGACACAAACAGTTCGTAGACTGTAGAGAAGAAACAGAAAAGGGGAGAAAAATGGTCTTTCAGTCATGTGAAAATGACTCCATGACTTCACAGGCACCGTGCTCTTTCCTTGTCCTCATGCCTTTAAGCATACAATGAAACAACAATGTTCAGGACAGGCAGCAATCCTGAAACAAGCCAGGACATGACTACAAAGGGACAAAGGGGAAGGACGTGCATGTATTACCCAACTTTGAGCTCCTGAAGTATCTGCCTGGACTTCCAGCCATACCCTCAGTGGTCACACATTCATTCCTCAGGGAATTATACTCCTGTTTGTCCCCACAGAAGAAACATTTCATTGCTGACTGGAGATGGAGACCAGCAAAGCTAGTCAGCAGAGTTCAGCTCCATCCGCTTCTCCATGTGTCAAGGACACTTTCTTTAGCCATCCACACTAGAAAGGTGGGAGGAAATGAAGTCTCAAATGTTACATTTAGTGTTCAGTGTCCAAGGTCCCCCTCTAGCCATAGCGCGTGCAAAACACGCATCACCATATTCCCTAACCAATGAACCCTTCTGCACACAGCTGGAGGACATACACACACACACACACACACACACACACATTTCTCCTGGCCTCTTCCATAGCACCCAGAAGCACCAACCATCAATTATCTCCTTGTGTCACACTGATGCTGCCATGGAAACAACATCTCCAAACATCTTCTCCTACCCATAGTCCTCTCACAGGACAACCACCTAAAGGCTTATTGGCAAAGATCCTCTTGAACATGTTACCCAGATACGTTGCTCCCTCTTCAACCTCTCGTCTCTTCACTGAACACAAAGCTTAGTTCAAAGTCTCTCTCTCAAGAAAAAAACAAAACAAAACAAAAAAAAACACAGATGAAAAAAGGGCATTGTAAAAACTATTCCACCTACTGAGATTTTTTTTCACACTAGGACCACAGCTCCCAACACTGTAGTGTGCTATCAAAACTGAGAGACTACCCCAGGAGAAGCCATTTCCCCATTCAGCATCCACAGAGCCATGCAGCTCACTCCTGCAAAAGGCGTGAATGACCTCCACAGAACCCACTGTCTTCAGAAATGAACGCTAATTTCCTCTCCCTTCCTGCACTACAGCCATTTCACACATCAACACAGTCTCAGAAGAAAACTCTTGTCAAGTTGAAACGGCTACAAAACAAGAAAAAGGTGATTCAGCTCTGAGGACATGCTCTGCTGGGCTCTAATAAGCACTGAAGCCTAAAAGAGTGAAAACTAGTGAGACAGAGGCTTTAAAGCCTCCGTTGCCTTCACTTCTATTTCCTCTCCTACTGACCAGAGGCTGATAGGAAATTTTGCTGTTCTTAAGAGATATAAGCAAGGAGGACAAAATAGCTCAGAATCCAATAGATACCTTAAACTGTGGCCACACATAATGATTCAGATCACAATTTCTTACCCAGTATCATTAGCTTTAAGATCATCTGGCTCTATTCTGGGTATCACCATCTCTGTAGATATTTTTTTCCCCTATCACATCAGTAACTCCCTTAAGCCATAAATAATAGCCTGACCTGAATTTCCAACAAGTGAAAACAAATGTATGAATCTGCTTTAAGGCTCCAAGACCACTACATAGTTAACTACCTCTTTAAGTATCCTAAATCCAAAAAGTAAGTGCTGAATCTGCCACCCAGTCCCCATAAGCACTTGAAGGGCCTCCATTCTGTGTGGCAACATATACCAAGAACCACGAAAATCTTGATAATTCTGAGCAACCACCTGCCATAATTTCCATCCATGCTCTGGAAGGCACTAAATAACAGCTTCCCACATGTGGGTTCATTCATAGGACCAGAACGAGCAGATAGGTAAGTGGCCATACAGATCTGTCACATGATGATGACCATCGAGAAAACATGGATTCCGCAGGCAAGGCTTCTCCTTTTGAACTTGAGAGATGCCATTATCAAACCCTTTTAAAACCCACATCAAAGGGAATGAGAAGAAGCCACTGTATGCTTCCAGTGCTTTAAAAGGAAAGGACTGAGCCCCACAAAACTGTAATCCCATCAGTGTGCACTCCCATGCACAGTGATGCAGCCCAGCCAACCCCAGAGACATGTCTAGCACTTTCTGTTGGTTATCTCACAGAGATGCAGCACTTAAGAGGATGGCTACTCAACAGCAGTCGGACCTCATGTTAAGCAGGGTATAGTTCTTCCACCCTGAGCCTATTTCAAAGCTTTAGGTAACTTCTCTAGTAAATAAGAGTGAATTTGGCTATTACCAAAAGCTTATGACACCGTATGGTACTTCTCACAAATGAGAAGTTTCCTTCAAGCCCTTGCTCTACCTGAATTGAAACGGAAATACTGACCAATCTTTTTGCTTAACCCACTTGAGCTTCACAACGTAAACCGTTCACTGCAGTCGAGACCTGAAGCAGGGTACCCCAGAGTGTCCAAAATCACCCAACCTTGTGCTACAGGGTCACGAGCAGCCTCACTCCCCTGTTACAGCTGCATAAATACAGTAACACTAAGGCAGAGAAGGGCTAGGTCTCTATCAGAGAGATTAAAAACACTCACTAGAACGGTTTAAACCAGTCCCCTCATTCCCTTGCTCTGAGGCTTGGGAAGCTTACCACTTTCACCAGCGACAGGGGCAGAAACACGCCAAGGCAAAAGAGATCACCTGGTAGCATCCTCTTTCTTCTTGCACTCCTTCCTTCCATCCCCAGAAAACAGCATACATCCTGGTTAATTAACATCGTGTGTTAATTAGCAAGAACAATTACCGGCCAACAACAAATCCAGACCACTAAAGTTCCTTACAATGCACCTAACACCAGGACACTGCTCTCATGACGCTCTAAACAGAGACCCTTATTGGAAACACTTATTGGAGAGGCTGCTCCAAACGGGACACGGACCCGCGCCTTGGCTTGCCTGGCTCGGAAGGGCAGGCACCCGCCCAGCGCCGCGGCTGGCGGTGATTAAGGCTCACGCTAATTATCGCTTACCGGCCGCCAACGCTGCCCCGCACACGTCGCGGCTCCGCACAGACGCTGCCCCTCGGCCCGGCGGGGAGAACACGCGAGGCGCCGGGCCCACCCGTGGGGCGGGAGCCGCCGCGAGGGGAGCGCCGAGGCGCGGGGTGGCCCTGCCATCTGCGGGGGCTGGGTGGTACTGCCGCCCCGACCGAACGACCGCCCGGGGCGCGCAAGGTGTCGGGCGCTGCAGAGGCTCCAGAGCAAGCAGCTCGGAACGGGAGAGCGGCCTTTCGCGTGGGGCGGTTACCTGAGCTGGTGCCCAGGGCAGCGCGGAGAGCCCGGCGGGCTGCTACCCTGCGGTGGGGTGTGTGCCCCGCCCCGGCCACTGACACGTAGCGCGGCTTCGCGGCGGGACGCGGGGAAGCACTGACTGGTCTGGGTTGGAAGGGACCA
>VXBZ01005448.1:253143-283112 GCA_013399135.1 Heliornis fulica
GCCTCAGTGTGTGGGCCAGCGACGGAGGGTGCTCTGAAGCATGGCCCGGGGCCGAGGTGTGTCAGCGCAGGTTCCTGCATCTGCTGCCCCATGCCCCGCGGCTGAAGCCTGGCCACCCCATGCCCCCCAGGCTGAGCCAGGTCCCTCTCATCCCTCCCTGGCACGTTTAACTACATCCTTCCTTCCAACTCTTCCATATCTTGTGGTCATTTCACAACCCCACAGGTACTAATTTTTAATGTTTTTTTAAAGCCCTCAGATGAACCTTCTGAGGTTGGGTCATTTTAGGGATTTCAGGGACGTTAATTTGATTCCCGATGCTGAAATGGTACCAGGCGTAGCCGACTGTACTGCTTTCTCTGAAGCTTACCATGGCATTATCAGAAAAACCCAATAGGTGGCTGAGGTAAGTGTATGGATAGATAAGTTTGTTTACACTCAGCCTTGGTGTGATGGAGTGGATGCTCATTGAAAGAAGCATTTCAAGGACCTGGAGGGCTCCTGTTATTGAATCCTCGGTGCTGTGACTCAGTGTGTGGCAAGGGCTGTAAATTCTCTGAGAGCTGTTTTCATTCCTAGATGCTCTTAACACACAGCAACACTGGCAAGAAATGTCTCCATCTTTTCCTCTGGAGCTAGCTTCTATTAGTGCAGCTTTGCAGTCCCTGGAACAGGTAACTACCCAGCAATTTACTGGGAACAGCAAAGGCCAGGAAAGCAGCTCTGGTGTAGAAAAACATGAAACAGCAGATCTGCTGTGTCAGGGAGACATTAGGGGGATAATATTTTTAGGCATCTCAGTTGAGAGAAGCTGTTGCACCAGTAGTTAGGGTTCTCTCTTCAATTGCAGATCAGCCTCAAGGTCCCAAACTCTGAAGCAGATTAGCAGGTGAAGCAGATTAATTGTCCAGACACCGTTAGGTCTGTCTCTCCTTCTCTCCCTCCTTCCTAAGGATTCGCTATCTATGATCAACAAGGACAGTCAGGTTTCTCAAGCCCAGCTTCGATTTCTGGGAGAGGAGGACAGAATACGCACAACGCAGCAATCTGAAAGATGGACTCTTTCATTCCAGAAAGTGATATCTGATATCATCAACACCAAGCCTCCAGAAAAACAAACCTCCGTGGTCATGAACAATGCTCTTCCTCTCCCCTCTGGTACTATGTATGCAGAGACTGAACCAATGCAAACAACCAAATGTCACAAGCAGAGCAAGTCATCAGTGAAGTCAGATGGCTAGATGTGATATATTTTGGTTTCTTTGCCTTGCACGGGATGAGACCTCTTGACAGAGATGATTGTTAGGTGGTGAAGGGACTTGTGTCATTTCTGCAAGTATAAAAACCCTGGTCACTGTTGTGATTGAAATACTGACAAGTATTCTTCTCTTCCTTCAGTATGAGGTAACTATTTCCATGAAGTTTGCCACACAGCTTGCACTTAAATAAGGCAGAAACACAAGTCAACTGCTTTAAACAGTGAAATAAATGCATACCCTACATGTCTTGACTTGGCATTAAACATGTGAGAGGTCACCATCAGTTAAGTATTTCCAATTAACTACAGGAAATTGGAGTACATTTCGACTCTACAAAGAAAAGTTTTTTAAAAGGTAGAGGAATGCTTATCTTGCTCAGTCCCAGTGATGCTACCATATGGGTTTTATTCTTAAATTCCTGTATTTCTAAAAAAACGTTTCTAGTGCTTTTCTAAAAGATAAAGTCTATTGGAGGGTGTCCCTGCACATGGCGGGGGGTTGGAACTAGATGATCTTTGAGGTCCCTTCCAACCCAAACCAGTCTGGCATTCTATGATTCTGTGATTAACAGCATTGGTTGGAGGTTAGAGATACCCAGCTGTCACACCAAAATGTAGAAGCATGACCTTTAAAAAAAACCAACCCAAAACTAAACAAAATAAACAGCAAAAATCAACTATGGGATGGGCAATTACAGAAATTGTGGTGTTGTTGGAGAACACTTGCCTGTCACAGTTGGGTTTTCTGTCACTTCAGAATGGTTCAAGGTGACTCAGATGCATGTCACTGAAATGCTGTTAGCTCCCTGCATCCTCTCCTGTTGCTCCTGGCTTTTTTTGTCTTTCCCATTCTGAAGCATCAAAGTTACTATGGAAACAGGCCATGGCATTTATGTCGATCTTTGTGAGCCCCACCCGTGCATGCCCATGTGAAGTCAGTCTCAGTGGGGCAACCTACATCTGGTGGAGCACATCTGTGTGGAAGGGCACAGGGTGCTGACAGAGCAAGACTTTGCTGTGCACCACCACAGAGAGGGGGTGTCTAGGAGTGGGGCCAAATGCCCCCGAGGGAGGGGGGAAGGAGATTTGTAATAGCATTAGCCATTGCTGGAGGCAGGGAGTCAGCGGCTTTCCCACAGCCTGAGGAGCTGATAAGACATTAGACTCAGGGTACAAATATTTTGGACGAAGCACAGTGACATTCCTTCTCCACACTGGGACAATGAGTGGGTGTGTGAACTTTGGCACTATATGTGATTCCTTCAAGGCCAAGGTGGCATGGGAAGAATGTTGTGTATTGAGTCTATTTAATTTAATTTTGCCGTGATTTTTAAGACTTGGTGACTTTTTTTTTTTGGTCAAGAGCTTGTACTTGAGTAATAAAAACACTACAGAACAAATCCTGCAGACACTTCTGCACTACTGGAAATGTAAAACTGAAGTGGATGATAATAAGTAGCAGACAAAAGCGCTCCAGCTATTAAGGGATAAGTTAGATCTTGCACCATTTTGTTTCTTCAGGTAGACTGGGATAACAAATGATATCAGCATTTTGTCTGGTAAAGTTGTTCAGAGATGAAAACTGGAACAGCATAAAACCAGAACTGCTTCCGAGTTGAGAAGCTATGAGATTAGGGGCACAATTCCATCTATTTAGCCCCAAACTTTCAAAAAATTATTAATTGGGTCGGTTTGTCCTATTTTTGATTGGCCAACCTGAGACCTTACAGAAATACGAAGGACTTGCTATGCAGAAAACACAGCTCACTCTCTGCATCTTGATAATTATAAAAAATATCTGCAGCCAGACACCTCTAGGTATTCAGCTATTCTGTAAGTAGTGCTATAGTAGCGCAACTGAGCACTAATATTTATTTATAGCACTAATTTTTTTAAATGAATTCTGAAACTCTTCTGCCCTGTATTAGCTAATATGCTTTTTCATAACCTGTTAAGGCAGACATATGTAAATAACCTGTATAGGAAATTGTGGTCTTTTTTCACATGTCCTTTTCTTTGTGTAATTTCTTTCCTTCTCCATTACTCAGAAGACAAGTAGGGATGAAAAGAATAAATCAGAATTATCATTCTCGCAAAATAATGGGCTGAAAAAGCATTGTCTCTCAGTAATTTCCATATAGAGACAGAGCTTTGTAGCATAAGAAATTGGATGGGCTCCATAGTAACTTTCAATTATGAGCCTCAGTATTTTTAGCTAGAATGAGAGGACAAATTTGGGAGATATAAAGCCCAAAGCACGACTGTGTGCTACAACTCATATCTGTTAGAACGAAGAGAGAACATTTTTCTGTTGGTAAGAACAGAAGTTTCTATAGCCCATGGATCAGATTCCATGTGATCTCAGAAGCGTAACAGCAGTTTTAAGCTCCCTCCAAAGGCAGTTGTGACTACAGCTAGGCCAGTGCCTACATGGGACAGTGTGTGACAGGAAGCTGGGAAGTTGTTCCTGGGAACTGCTAGTGCTAGTATGTTGTGGTGGATAAACCCTGGCTGGAGGCCAGGTGCCCATCAAAGTCCCTCCCTAGCTGGGCAGGGGGAAGAAAATCTAACAAAAGGCTCCTGGGTAGAGATAAGGCAGGGAGATCACTCAGGAATTACCGTTATGGGCTAAACAGACTCAATTTAGAAAAAAATTAATCTAATTGATTGCCAAGTAAAACAGAGTAATGACAAACTTCCAAATTAGGCATTGTCGTGGTGCCAGGACATTAAGGATGTGCTGGTATTTTGCATTTTTCAATTAATAAATGAGTTAGGATCAGTTTTCAAAGTCGACAGACCTTTGAACTGCAGATAAACTTCCCATCATGGAAAGTGAGATAATGTGCTTGAGATAAGGGAATTAAAAAGAAAAAAAAAAAAGAGAATGATGCCTACATTAAATATTGTGAAGATGCAGGATCTCCAACCCGCCTGGAGCTTAAGTGACAAGATTATTCCCCCACCCAAAACATCTGCTTGAACATTATTTTTAGCTGTGAACATGATCTCTGTGATGACTGTAACAGTTTCCAAGTTGGAAGGGGGAGCTGTACATCTGTTCTTTACTCCAAAAGCATGAGGCAAATGTGAACATCGTCTGTGAAAGTGATTTGATCGTCTACATGAGGCCACTGAGGCAGAAGAGATTACTGAAGTAGTTTAGGTAGATCTCTACCTATTCTTCAGCTCAGGCTCTAGCTGATTCCCTTTATCAAAAGCAGATGACCACAACGTTTTTGTTTTAACCTTTTTGGAAAAAGAAAGCTTTATTTTAACATACAAATCAGACCTGTGTACAAGGCAAAACACCCCTACAGTGGTAAGCATATTGGGTCTCCACACAGCATGTGTGGACACTTGTGCTATGGTAAACCTGAGATATGGAAGAGGGCCCTAAAATTTATTTATTTTTTTAAAAAGGCCAAAACACCTCCTTTTAATCACTCTCGCTATAACCACCTCCACCTGGGAATTACAAAAAAAACATTATACCATTTTGAGTCAAGAAAACAAATTATCTACAAGCCAAATACCCAAGATATTTGTCTAATTCCCTGCTGTCATCTGGGTATACCAGCAAGAGCACTTGGGGAACAAATCCAGAGATGCAAAAATGCAAGGTTACCTCATTAACACTGCAAAGCATGTAGAACAGCAGCAAGATATTTTCGCTACCTTCAACTACTACTGTCTTCACAAAATGTGTGGTCAGCGCTTACAAATCATATGAACTTACAAAAAATTTTCTACACTCTGTGTTAAGTTAGTAAAAATCAAGATTTAACTTACTTAGTTTTCTTTCACCAGAAATATTTTTTAAAAGCTTGTAAAACCCAAGTAACTACAGACACTTAAGTTCCCGTCCCTAATACTGAAGGCTACTTGAACACCCTCATCTTGCTACAAGATTGAATTTTTTGTTAACTGACATGAAAAGAAAAAAGGAACAGTCTTCTGCTTTTTTAAAAAAGTTAAGGTGTATATAGGGTGTATTATTTTAGTTATACAACATATAAAAATAAGTTATACTATTTATTATGGCTTTCTCATTTAGTAAAGGAGTGCCATCATGGATTTAAACACTAGATGTAATTAATTAACCCAATACTATCATAGGTTCCTTTGTTTGAGTTTTGATTACTTGAAAAGGAGCATCCAAATACTAGTGGGAAAACTGAGAAGCCTCCAGAACAATTTAAATAGCACTAAATTTAAATATCAAGAAGCACTTGTAGAAGTCTTTTAGAGAAACTTTTAATGTACATTTTTAATATAATTTAATTCACTTAAAATGAAAGTTTTAATCTAATTCAGTGTCTTAGCACAAATAAAGGCCAAGGCAGAGCTCCCATGAACTTCAGCAGTGACACCGTTATGCTTCTGAAGTAATGATTTCTCCTTAACCTCCATTATGTTAATCATACAACTAAGATACTAGTTAGATTTGGTACGCAGCTGTCTCGAAAAGGCTCCAGTAACACTAAACCAGCAAGACCGAAAACTACAGCCCAACCACTTGTGTTGTCCACTATGAGTAACAACAAAGGGGTGGAGCGCAGAAGATGCTCAAGTCCAGGAGTGAAACACAGCATTTACACGACGCGGTATGATTAATGGCTGGGCATAGTTAACATTCTGAAGTCGAAGGCTGCATTCAGGTTGCATAAGCTATGACAGCATTCAAAGACGTGCAGATAAACAGCGTCCTAGTTTCATGGCTAAAGGTGTAACAAAAACCTCAGCGCGCAACTGCAGCAGCCTGTGGAACAACACAGTTCACAGCAGAGAAGCACAAATTTCAGACTTGTATTTGTAACAGGCAAGAAAGATCATGGCACTGAATCTGGAAACATTTTCAAGCTCTGTCTTTACTCTGAAAAGAACGGTTGCCAGTTGAATAAAGTTACCTGAATACTGTACTTTCCAACTCCTTATAAACAAGGCTCACGCAGAAGATGAGCTTTTCCTCCTGTTTCTCCAAGGAAAGTATCTGAAATTCAAGCTACAGTGATTGCTCCTGACAGCAATAACAGAAAGAAGCAGATAGAAAAGTAGTTGTATCAAAAATGTTCACAGAAAAAGGCATCCTTCCTGGTTTGATTTTGCTCATGGAAAAGGCACTTCACACACTGCTAAGTCTCCGATAACGTACTTGTCCTTCTAGTTTTTGTTAGAAGGATGCATCTCAAGATGGTTAGCATGAGCATACAGAAGTTCTTTACACAGTGTTTATCTGTCACAAGGTTTTATAATTACATATATTTTACACCATTTATTTAGAAGGAAAGATTCACGTTGGAAGGAAGAGCAGGTCTTCGCACAATACTTCAGCGATGATGGATGATCGACATGTCAAACACCACACCACCCGCAGTGAGTTCATACTAATAAAATCAGCAGTGTAAAGCTTTCAGAAGTGAGTCTTCAGTCTTTTGTTTTCCTCTCGTAGTCTCTCAATTTCAGCTACCAAGCTTTCATTTAGGGAATATCTTTCAAGTAAAGCATGCATTTCATTCTAGAGAAAAGGAGAAAAAAAAAAAAAAAAGAGTCCAATCAGCAGCTATAAAGTTAATTATTCCAGTTTTATCCCATCCCGTTTGAAAATTAAATAAGCTAGATAATACTGTTTTTAAAAATTTCTGATAAGAAAAGTAAGATTACTTTTTTTATGTTGACATACAGTATTTTGATCATTAATACATTAGTGAATACTTTATCAAAGGATATTTTGCACTTCTTCAGGATGAGAATCTACTAATCCAGGTTCCATTAAAATGTTCAGTGCCGAGACAAGGTCTTTTTAACGCAGATCAAAAAAAACAGACTCATCAAACGTGAATTCAGAGAACACAGTTCAGTGTGCAGGCAGTGCCTGGAAGTGAAGCTTTCTGTTTGCAATCCATCTATCTCCCCACTCCAGCCCTTGGTCCTTTCCACAGGACAGCTAAATTTTTCCTCCCTCCTGTTTTTTTTTTTGTAACTCCTGAAGTGTGGAATTCACGATACCAACCCAATGTAATTGCTCCTTTTATTTTTCAGCCATAAAGCAGTTTAACAGATTCCAACTCACCCCAATCCTCCCTTTCTTGCTCTTAATATGCAAAACTTTTTCTGAGCTTTAAGAGAAGCCAGCGTGCTTTGGTGTGATGAAAAATGCAATCTGGATAGATTTCCCACCCTGCTCTTTGTACGTACCAGCTGCATATGGAACTGCTTGATCATCTCCACTTGCAAATTCACAATATCTCGATGGCATGCTTCTCTGGGGGAAGAACAGCAGAAGCACAATGCTTAGTTTTATTTAGGACACATTAATTCTCTCCAATCCTCAGCAGCCAGAACTCCACATTTCCATGACATCATGACACACAACTCTAAAACCCCTTAATCCAAGAAATGTACTCCTCCACCACTTGTTTTCCACAATATTTTTGTTGTGACATTGCCTTTCACAAGTACCATTTTTTCAGTTTGTATAAAGAGACCTAGGGGTCTTCTCTATTTAGAAATACAAATACATACCAGGAGATATCAAGACTCTTTTCTCACCAGCTGTTAATTTCTCTCATTTTTACCATTCAAAGTCGACTTTTCAATCCCTCGACCACAAGTACCACCAAGAAAGGTATTTATCTATAGCCAAAGACAGTTTTCCGTACAACGCTTCCTGCGCTCTTTGGTAAGAGAGCCCAGAATATCAACAGATAAGTGATCCATTACCCTCACAAGCCCATGGAAAGCTCCAGGAGAGTCTGCAGAAGAAATAGCAGCAGTGTTGTCCATGAATTCGTCACTGCACACTACAACAACCAGCCTTGGAAACACCCTCTGAACACTACAGTGATGCACGTGTTCAAGATGCTGACTAAGAAAAAGAACAGCTCACAGAAAAGCCGGCCAGCTCATACACTCCTCACAAAGAGTGTGCACACCTGAGACCAAGTACTACTGCTACGGGTCCCACTGCCCTGAGAAAGTAAGGCATTTCCTAGGTAAGATACACAGAGATCTTATTTTATTCTCCTTTCCTAAAACATACACCACGCACAAAGGGAATATATTCGCCACTTTCTATTTCCAGAGGTTACTGTGCTTCAGAACCCTTACTGGAAGCAAACAGTCTTTGTTGAGGGTATGGAGTACAGGTGACTGCTGGCAGCTTAGAAACTCAAACAGGTAGGTTACCTCCCAAAGGCAAGAAGTTCAAGAAACAAGAAGCTTTTTAGAACCAAATGAGTTATATATTGCTCCTGGTCATTTTCTAAGATCCTTGTTTTTTTTCCCCACGTTACTTGAGGGGAGATAGACCTCAGGCAAAAAGGGTAAAAAATTCCTTTCCTCATACTCCACCAGATGAGGGGTATTTGTATCAGTGAGAAGCTTGCAATGGCGCCCTCCCCTCTCACCGACCTCAGTCCAAACGATCTGTTGCATCTGGTTTGGATGTGCCTACAATATACATCTGGGAAGAGAGCCAGCAGAGCCTTCCAGCCGCTCCTGGAAGCGTAGTCACAAGAGAAACCCAATCTCCGAGGCTCCAGATCTCAGATACAGCAGTACAAGACTGAAAGCATTCCTTCCAACACTGTGATGCCTGAACGCAGGCTTTAAAGGAAAAAACATCTGCACTCTACAGACTGCATTTCAGGTAATGGGAAAGTTACTAATTTTATATCAGATGTGCGATTATTGCCAAAAATTCCCAGGGGAGCTCTGCTACATTCTTAAAGACATGTAACAACTTTCAATGTACTTTTCTGCTGGCAGATGCTGAACAGCCATAGTGCACAGACCTACTAAGCTGCTTTTGCATCGCTTTTTGTCTCCAAGACAGGAATATTTCCCCTGCCCAGCAACCTGTTTTCCCCTACATCACCTCAGTCAGCCTAATACTTCTTAAACATGGGTTGAGAAGTGACCTGCAAGACACAACTGTCAACCAATTGCTCCATCTCCTTCAAACTCCACTCCAAATCCATGCTCATCTGGCTGACTTTTCATACATGGAATGCTAGGTATCCCCAAGCACACAGTAACTGGACACCAACCATCACTTACAGCACAGACTATTCTAACATAAACCTTCACCAGTAGAAAAAACACAGTATTTACCTTGTACATGTTAAGCTAACAACAATCAGAGCCATACAAGTCTACCGCCTAGATCAAACTCCCCACACTGTCAACTTCAAGAGAAATTTTTCTTGCTGGGACCAGGGATGAGCGGGAAGGGAAAGAAGTCAGCACATGGCTTCATGAAAGCGGTAAGGAACTCATTATGCAGAGAAATTTACCAGCCTGGAAGCATTCACTCATTCTGAAAAAAATGTTAGCAAAGCCACACAGTAACAACCCTCAGAGACATCAGACTAGTTAGTCATCAGAGCCATTAAAGCATGAAGTTCCATACCTTGATTTCCAAGATTAGGGCTATTAATGATGTCAGTTTCCAAAGCAAGTATCGATTTCTTAAAGCAGATGCCAAAACATTTTACTAAGAAAATATGTCATTGAAAACAAAATGTATTCTGCATGAGTACCAGTACCTGAAGTCATCCATGGTTTCTTGTATCATATTCTGGATGAAGTTTATTTGGATTGATGTCAGAGGTGCATTTGGTCTGCTACTTCCAATAGTTTCTACTATTTTTTCTGATAGTGAATTGGCAACTCCAGCAGTGACAGGCAATGTTATCTTTGGACCTTCACAATTAAAAATAAAATAAATAATCAATATCAATGGAGTACTGGAGCTTTGGTATTTCTCTTGAGTCTTGTCAATATTTTATATCTTAAATATTACCCACTAAAAAAGAACTATTTAGATTTCGAACAAGTCTTTTCAGAGGCAACCAGAGCTATTCCAGGAGGGCTAACTGGAGTTACAGAACAATCAGGACTTGATGTTCTGTTTAAGGCTGAGGCCATTTTATCAGGTTTCTTAGGAGTTCACAAACAGCCACGCCTACCAGTGAGCCAAACCCACACACTTACCTGCTGAGATAGTACCATTGACTGGTGGATCACATGCAGGATGGGCCTGAAGATTCTTCACTGGTCTCTCACTTGTATCTGGAGACTTCACAGCAGTGGATGATGGTGGAGAACTTAAAGTTACAGATTCTGCACTTGATGAGTTTGATTTTGAAAGCTGACAGTAAAAATAATTTTAAAAAAAGAAGAGATGAGCATTACTGTAATTATATAACTGCACTTGAAGACTAAGTTTTCAGGAATGCACTTTCAAACGTATTTGGTTTCAGGAATCTGCTCAAAGATACACTTGTCATTTTCTAGGAAGACATCCTAAAAACTGATTGCTAAAATATTAAAAATTGCTTCAAGTGCGTGCGCACAGAAGGAAGCGCAAAGGCAGGGGCCTCTTCATTTTCACATCAACTATTTTATGGCAAAGTTATAAATCCTATTCTCAGCAAACTGAGACTTCTCAAAAGCAATACGAAAGGAGCTGAGGTTTCAGCAGAAGTATATCTGAGAAAGCTCAAAGACGAAGAAGACAGCACAGGGAAAGAAAAGAGTGTGGAATTGACCTATAAATGACAAACATACTGCACAACAAACTGTGACTGCTGATTTTCTAGAAACACCGAAATACTCCTTAGGCTAGCCCAGCTTTGTTTCCTGTGAAAGTGTGTAACCTGAGCTTAAAGAGAAACATGCATTTATCTTGCATTGCTGAAGGCCAGTGCACCTAGTGTCCAACATTTTACAGCTTTGTGCCAGCAGTGTGGACGGAGTCACAAAACAAGATTAGCTGGGATGCTACTAAGGGCTTTTTCTTCCAGTGGTAGTACTCTGTCAAGAACATAAAAAATCACATATATAGCATACCTGCTTTAAGACTTCTTTAGATTCTTGTTTTCCAAGACTTATTTTCTTAGTGTCAACCTCTGGATGTTCTTCCTCTTCTTTAACTGCAGCTCCCACAGGTTTATGTAAGGGGCTAGACCGTATTCCTTGTGCACTACTGCCTGCTGGGTTTCTTTTTACTGGTAAGGCAGTGGTGAGCTGTGGGAGAAAATCAAAACTGAAAAGGTAGGACTGCAAATCCAGACCTAAAAAGGAAGAGGAAGAGTGAAACACACGAGTCAAAAAATCAAACACACACCCCTCAAATAAAACCCACAACTGAAACACCTGCATACCCAAACAAAATAAACAACCCCCCTCAAAAAAAACAGTGCCCAAAAATGCCACAAAAATTAAATGCAAGTTACTACTTTCGTAAGGACAGTAACAGCATAAAAAACAAAAAGCCTCCGCAGATCACTATAGATTCCATAAAGAAAAAACAAAATCGCTTTAGGACCATACTCTTTGGGATATCCCGCTACCACGTTGTATCTTAGCACCTCAGCATGTTCAGCCACTTCCAGAAAGCTGATTTGTTTCAGTGTCTGCTTTCATCATTTGTTTATTTTCAATGGTATGACAAAATGAACATGAAGAACTACCCCAAAAGCCTATCACTGACAACGAAAAATGTACTGAAAGCATGCTTACCATCTCCTTTTCCTTGAGGATCTTCATTCACTTTACTTCCAATAATATCTATAAAATACCAGATCACAAATTAAGCGTTTATTAAATGAAGCCTACATCAATATTTGCATCATTGCATCGAGTTCATAATCAGAGACAGCTTAGAATACCAAGTAGGTACAGCTGTCAGTAAAGACAAGTGACAAAATGCCATGTTATATGCAGATGAACGATGCTATTAGCAACTTACCCTCTCTGATTGGAGAAAACACGTCTCCTAAACTACTCCGACCGATATCAAGATTACTTAAATCACTTTTCCCGTGATCTGTTTCTTTAGATGGAATCACATCCAAGCTGCAACTATGGGGAAAGCCTTAAAAGGACAATAACATTCAGTTACTAATTGACACTTTCCAAAACCAGCATCCGCTATCCCAAAACAATCTCACAGCATGCATGATGCCCACTAAGTCCATCGAGCACTTCAGAACATTCTGCAGACTCCAGTTAGAGGGTCACCTTGAACTTCCTCACTGAGGCTGCCATCGCAGGTGGATATAAAAGCTAAGGTTGGATTCCTTTTTTTAATCAGAAGGAGAGTTATCAAATCGGAGAATGCTCATAATTCAGAGAAATCTACACAACGGAAGCAGCAGGTTTATGGTGTATCAGGTGAAATGAAAACAGGAGAACGCACCTTCTGCATGGTAGCACGGACACTTGTCTCACGTACAGAAACATATCTTAACTCCAAAAAAAAAAATCATGACAAGAAGCTCATGGAGAAGTGAGCTGAACTGCTCAGATAAACATACTAAATTGTGAATATTGTTTAGGTAGTTAAATCCAGACAAGAAAGCTGCTATTCTGCCCTGACTGAACTCCCAATACTAGAAGTGCTTAAATTTTGCCTGCACAAGGTAAGAACTATGCACAGCACTAAAGCTCTTCGCCATCTCCTACAAATAAGTCACCTGTACACACAAAAGCTTTACTTTGTACTCACTTTAGTTAAAAACAACCCCACAAAAAAAAAAAAACAAAAAAAACAAAAACAAAACAAGCAAATAAAACAACCCCACAAAACACAAACCACTGTTGATAAAACCTACTTGTCTGTGTGGGTTTACCTGTTCAAGCGCTCCAAATGTGCCTGTGTGCATGACTACAGTTAATCACGTCCAAGCATTTACACAAACGGGGACTCAAGTCCAGTTTAAGATTTCACTTTTGGATGCATTAATAGCACATGTCCTGCTTCTTCATGTGTTGTTTGTGACAAATACGTAGGGCCACACTTGCTAGTGAAGTAAATACATGGCGCACCCAGTGAAACTAGGAGTGTAACATCAACCTGTGCCAGAACCGACGGGATCGATGTGGAAAACCATCACATCAAATAGAAGTTTATGAGAAGCCAGCTCAAAGTACATCTACACTCCTCATCAAGTTCTGAATTCATTTATGCTTTTGTGCTTTAAAATACCAGTGACAAAACGCACCGGTCCATTTATAAACCGCACAAACAGATTTTTTGGTTTGGTTTAAATATGCCATCAGATCACTTCACTGAACACCTCTTATTTCTCCAAAGTTAAAGCCCATAATCAGGGCCTAGAAGAGTTTTCATGGAACAAGTGCAGTTTCTGGTAGCTCATCTTGTCCATTCCCATTTTAAGTTTACAGACTGTATCTTCTGATGTATACACAGGTCTTCATTTCTAAAGTGAACACTCAGTTTAATGAAAAATACTTGTTTGACTTGGGCAGCCTTTATTCTCTTAAAACATTTATTTATCACGCATGATCCCGTTTTAGGGGTAACAGCCGTGACATCTTCAAATACGGGTAATAAAATCATGTATTTTAACTGAAATACGTTTTTTCTCTCTACTCAGCAATGTCGATAGAAGAAACACTTCTTATATACACAGGAAGCATTCTACCTCACCTTGTACTGCACACCCAAGGGAGGTCATTAATACATGTCTCTATGGACCACGGTGGCTTACTGCCTAATTACTATTGCTAAATGTATTTCTCCTTCCTTAAAAAAGGAGAGAAAAGTGCTGTTGCATTAAAATGGCTTGAGGATTTTTTTTTTCAAGAATCAAGCTAGAGTTACTGATTTAAGCATATTTTCAGAAGCTTTAAATTAAGTAAAATTTCAAGAGTACGTTTCACACAGTGACAAAATTTTAGAATAATGCTAAAAATTCTTATAAAAAACTTGATAATTTCAGAAGCATAAATAGCAAGCACAGTTATACAACTAACCATGCTTACAGCTATATTTAACATCTTTCCTACCATGTGATACTGGAATCATGCCTCACATAAAAAAACAGTTCAGTTCTCACTTGGGTTTTTGGACTAGTTTTTTTTTATTTTTCCTGTGTTTTATTTGTTTTTGGTTTTTTTTTTTTAGATGAGGTCTGTTACTCCTGTTTATTAAAAGAATTGCAAACCATTAGCTCTGCATTCCATGCAATTATTGGCAGCAGAAAATACATTATGTACATAAGGATAATTTACAGAGTCAGAATACAAGAGATAACTCTAAAGGAGAAAACCCCACAATATCACCATAGTTTAAATGCAAACTTATACTTCAAGTCCAGAATTGTAGACTTTGTTCATGTGTCTAAAGCTTGTGATAGGACCCAATTCACTTCCCACAGTCGCAGACTGTGTAAGGCAGTAAGAGAGGGAAAAGAAGGTACAGACCTGCATGCATGCACACACATCTCTTGCAAACAAATTCTCTTTCCTCAGTGAAATTTTTATACTGATATGGTTAAGTCATAAAATAGTCTTCCCATTTTCTGCCTTATGCCAAATAAATTTATGTGAGTAGGAAGAAGATGCTACCTGTTTTCTCCTGCTCTCCTCCCTTATTCTCATTTGGCAATGTCAGATGAGACGAAACTGTTGCTGCTGCTTGAGAGGCAATGGTTTTGATGCCAATATTTTGAATTCCTCCAACATTACTGCCAGCTTTGACTTCTGCTCTTTTGGATACAGGTTTATTTGAAGAACCTGTAAGGTTAGACTGAAAAAAAATTAGAACAAGTTAGATAAGTTATTATTCCTTCAGCTAAAAGTAAAAATACAGCCAATATTCTTTCTGTATCAAAACACTCAAAAACATTTAGTTCAAGTTGCAAAGGTTGCCTAGGAGATGTCTTTACAAATATTAAAAAAAGTATCTTAATGTAACTTCAAAGAACATGGGGAAACATCCGTATTATATGAATACTATGTAGACTTGCAAAAGAGTAGCAAGAGAACTTAAGGTAACAATGGAATGAACTGGCATGAGCCAATTTTTATCCTACTCTCAGTAAAAATAAAGAGATTACATTATCAGGGCCTCCTCCCCATTGTAAAGGGGTAGCAAAGCACTAGCAGCAAGTGAGCTAGAAGAAAAGTATCAGAGCAGTAAAGAACCCACTTCAAACCCAACTCTGCACTTCCACTGTAATTAAGTCTTAGAAGAACCTCTTAAGTTCTCTCTATTATTTCCGTCAATTTTTTCACCAAATTTATGTTCCTGCAAAACCAATACATAAGACCATGCAACAACACCACAAGACAGGCAGCTGAGTCTCTTCCCCTTCAGTGGAAAGGCCATTACAAACCTCCCTGCTGCTGCTTACAAATGAATGAATCTCAGGTTCCACAAACTACTCTGCAATGCCAGCATATTCACACCAAGAAAATTAAGACTAAAGTTTTACTTTTTACTACACCAAGACTAGGGGTGGGGGGATTTCCACATTAAAGCCCCCCAAAATGGCACTTAAAGACTGAGCAGTTTGTAATTTCTGTTTTGGTATGAACTACTTTTGTTGGCATCTAATTCTTAGAAACTGATCAAGTGCAATGCTTTGCTTTCGCTAATTACAAAATGAATAACAAAAGGAAAGTTTGGGGTTTTTACCTTGGAAAAAGTGCTACTGAACTGAAGACGTATGCATTTCACACAGCCTTTGTGAGCAGTAACTGTTCTCATTGGTGATGTCAGTTGCCTTAAGTCATACTGGTAGATTTTTCCCCTGGAACACCCTATAGCTAAAGTAGTTCCATCAGGCATGAAGTCTACTGTTGTCAGAGGAAAATCAGCTATTATTGTTGTCAGTAATCTTCAAACAGGAGAAAGGACAGAACAGAGATGATTTTAGAGTTCAAAAGTTAAGACTTATCAAACAGAATACCTATTAAAAAAAATGTAAAAGCTTTTGTAATTCACGTATGGGTCATTAGTTCCACTTCTCCAGTGTCAAATAAATTCAGTGAAATACTGTAATGAACAGTGGATTAGACTTAAAGTGTTCGTGCTTATTAAATTAAAGACTGTATATGCTTCAAAAGATTTCACCAGGACAGGACCAAACTGCCTCTACAACATCAGTTCTTAAAGCTATATCATTTATTGGTATTACCATTTGCAGCAGCAATCATACTAGAGACATCCTCTGGTTTCCCAAGCTTATCAACTCAAAACTTCCTCCAACTCTAGAAAGAGCTTCAGCTCCTAGTTTGCATCCTTGTTCTACACCCCTCCAACCTAGAGCCAGACTCCTGCTTTTATTCATCTAGAGTGAAAGCACAGCCCACATCAAAAACCAAGTACCACAAAACCACTTTCCATCCTACCCTTTTACTACACAGCCCCATTCCCTTGCCTCACACTTCTCCAGGAAATACTCTTCCTTATTTCTGTCTCAGGAACTCTGCACCTCTGCTAGGTCTTGCATCTGGCACTAGAAAAGCAGACAAGCTCAGCTTGGCTCAGGTGGCTGCAGGTCCTCACGGGCTGCACAGCCCCGCACACAAGCCAATTGTTTTGTATCAACAAGTAAGGCCCATACACAAGTGCATGGGAGTGATCACACATATGTAATGCCTTGGTTGGGGGCAGGAGGAGGGTGTTTGCTTTTTACATTAAAAAAAATAAAAATCAAAAGTGGACCATGGGACAGGTTTTCCAGTAGTGATATTCCAATTACTTCAAGGCGTGCTTCTTTTTCAGTTCATAAAAGCCAAATAAGGATCCTATAAAACCAGGGGTCTTTAAAATACTCACTTTTTACTTGAAGTGTCGTACAGAATAATTCTTTTATCCAAACCTACAGTTACAAGCAGCAGCTTATTGACGGGAGAAAAGCAGATTTCTGAAGCTGGTGCTTTATGAGTGTTTTCAAAATTATGATATGGGTTCTGGCTATTTACATCCCAAAGAGTGACATTTCCACTGTCAGAAACACTGCCCAGCATGGATTTCTTAAAGGTTGAATATTTCAAGTGTCGAATGGGCTGTAAAATAGACATAAAAATGAATTGTAATACCACTATTAAACATAATATTAAATTCTTTTATAAACACACAAACGCAGTAGGAATACAGATCAAGTTAAATAGTTTACAAAGGCTGGCTACTCTAAAAACTAAAAACAGATTAAGAAAAACATTCCTTTTGCATTACAACGCCATTTTTGCTGTCAGGGAAGCAGACTTATTTCTGGGTTTTCTGCGTACCAGTATGGGCACCATATGAGAAAAATGAAAATGAAAGGAACAGGTCAGGAAAATGAAGGACAAGGAATAAAAAAAATTAATAAAAACCTTGATTTTTCAGCAAGTACTATGCCATGAAACACACTACAGAACAAACACACCACATCTAAAAATTAAAGGAGTGAAAAAGCTACATTATTTCACTGATTGGCTTCCAGCAAAGAATGTTGAACTTAATTCCCCTACTGATTTTAAGTACTTGGCTATAAGCCAATTTGATAAGACACACAGTCTCTAGAGTTACACAAGTAGGTAGGTCCTGCAGAAGAACAGACATAACCCTGGGAGCGAGGACCACAGAAGTGGGCAATGATACACTTGTTTGACACAGGCAGCGTTGCTGTCACAGACCCATCTAAGACAGGAAGTTGAACTTATCTCTCAGAAGCCAGTGTTTTGCTTCCACCATATTGCCTCAGAGAGTGTTTCAGAACCTCGCTGCTCTAATATTTAACTATTAATTTTTATTTATAACCCATCTGTATCAATTCACTCCTGTGACACAACACCCACACACTTAGGCTCCTTCCTGACTCCCCAGTGCTGCTTAATGCTCCCCATTAAGGTATTAGGGTACTATCATAGCTCCCTTGCCACACTCCCAGTTCCAATCCTTGGATACATGCAAAAATTCATACGATGCTCAAAACATTTTGCTACTGTCTTTGCAAAGGCAGTAACACTTCTTCTGTTTTGTACTGTAACAGTTACCCTGACCAATCCTAGATTACATTTTCTTTCTTGTTATCCAATCAGCTTTGACTGTTCATGGTCTAAGGGTAGACTTGGTGGCGGTAGGTTAATGGTTGGACTGGATGATCTTAGGGGTCATTTCCAGCCTTAAAAAATCTATGATTCTATGATTGCCATTTTATGATCAAGAAGACCAAGTCCTTCTTCCCCGTGGGAATTTTCAAATCCTAGTCTAATAAGAAAAGGCTCAGTTGTGACCTAAGTCTGGTAACTTGATTTCTATACAGTCATAGTTGTTCCCGTGTCTATTATTCCAATTTTTGGGGGATACTGACACAATCCTTTCTCATGGACATTATTTTCCAACTGTGTCTCATCACAGCTCTGCTTCTCATAACCATTATTGAAAACATTAAACAAGATTAGCTACTGATAACCCAAACAAATATTTTATTTCAATATTACCTACTGTCTGTCTTTCCTGTAACCAATTTCTTACCCATCCTCAAGCCCTTTCTAACCTCCATCCTCCCTAATATTTTCTTACAAGGCACTGAATCAAGTGCTTTACTTGAGACAGATGAGAGCCATTACATTTTATTTGTCTGAAAATGCTCTCAGAAAAGCTATTACACTATTCCAGCATAGACCACACCGCAATGTGCTGTACTGGATTTTATCCTATTTCTCTAACTCATTTTAATGGAGACGTGTTGGTCTGCATACCTCCAACGTAATTTCTAGCCCTTGTATTGCACGTCTCATGGGAAGTCCGATTACTCCACGAAGAAACAGCACCCTCCGCTACACACTCGACTAAGACAGAAGATGACTGCTTAGAATTTATATGGTCTTCAACTGAACACACAATGGAGACATTTTTATCAGCATTTTCCAGTTTGTTTATATACATATGTATATATATATTTAAAAATATGACTCAGAAGTAACAGTTTCAATTATGTACAGGATCTACATGGGAAACATGCCCATCCCTAACAGCTCTCTCAATTCTTCACCTCCAAATTACCTTCCTCACTGTCCTGGCATCTGCTTACATTCCATTTTCTCCCTCTTCTGTCCCAAGATTACTCTCTCCTGGCTCTCCTTGGGCCTCCTTTGCTATCCTACCAAGTCTCCCATTTCCCCTCCTCATTTTTCCTTCTCACCTCACAGGCCAAGGGCAAGCTTTCGGTTTTCTTTTGCATATGGAGCTTCCCGATGCTGCCTCTGGTCCTCACTCCTCACTGAAGTCACCTTGTTTCCTCTGAGCAGCTTAAGAGTTTTCATTTCAGGTTGCCAATGGAGAAGGTGTGAGGAAGCTCTTATTTACTCCTCACTTCACTGAATTAGGTTAGCAACAACCTTCACTTGCAACAATGCAATTGCTACACCAGGCTCAATGGACAGAGGTGCTCAAATTTGTCAGTTTTATGAGACAATCAAACGCATCATATTTGCGTCCCTGACAGTATGCTACACCACCAAGTTTCAAACTCCTGCCCAGACAGCTGGAGGCATGGGAGATCCTCACTTCTGAGAGCCTGCTTGCTAAGACAACACCAAAACATTTCTGCTCCCACTAAGTTACCCAATTCAAACTTTTCTTAAAAAAAATACTTTATCTGAGAAACATCTGGGTGAAAAATATACAGCTTTATGCTTAGCACAGTTAGAAGCAGCAGACAACCAAGCCTCATATGAGAAAGCACCAAGTATTAAGATACAGGTAGTCAAACTACATCCCTTACAGTAAGACTTAGCTATGTTTTCCTTATTTCCCACCCACCTATAATCCAAGAGCAAATTTGAAAGTATTTCAGAAAGAGAATAACAGGCTTCATGAAGTAGCATGCTGTCTATCTTTAAAATATTGACTCATCTCTACATGAACGTCATAACAAAACAAAAATCCAACGTGCTATCCAGCCCTCAATGGCATGACGTTAACACACACACACACACTGAAAGCTGACAAGAATACACCCAAAAGTATTTTTATTTTGTGACCCACTGCTGCAAGGGAATTGGACTCCTTGTACAGGAACAGACGAGCTATTACACTTGATGAGATGCTTGAGCTGTTTGGTCTTGGACTGTACATATGAAAGGGCTCAATACTGAAGTCCTGACAAAGCTGAAAGGGATCCCTCCAGATTCCCCTCAGGAGACAGAGCTATAATAACCTAAATCTAAGCATAAGTGTCTTACAATTACTTAAACCCAAAACTTATCTCCTTTATAGTACTGCTTTTGTTGTAATTCTCAGGATACTTTTCCAACCTTCTCTGACCGCATTTAGCCACAGAGGGCACTAAAATAAGAAATCGGCACAATCAGCTCTGCGTTCAGAGAAAGCACTACTTTTTTGTCACTGAATACAACATTTTTGTTTAACACAACATAAAGCATACGCAGTTATTTTTATTTTCTTCAGCTCCTTTCTCTTCCCCTTACCAGACTTCTTCACTGCTTCTAATGCCTCTGTACCTATGCCAACTGCAGTTCTGTACACTTTTGAGCTGTCACACACACTATTCTAGATCAGATTCTCTAATCTACTTTTAATTTCAATACATGTTTATCTTGTTTCTTCTAATTTCTAACATCTTTATCTTAGTGACAAGAAAGTAGTAACTAGTCACAATCTTCACCACAAAGTCTCTAAAAAGTGTTGATGTTTGGGTGGCGTGATGAAGTCACACAGAACTTTCAAACACTCCTAATCAAGCTTTTCCTGAAGAAGCTGACCTTGATGCATCTTCTCCTTTCCCTAATTTACAGTTTACAAACTAGAGTTCTGTTACTCTGATTTTGAATACCAGGGCCTCCGACTCAGCCTAGCGAAACCCCCCTCCAATACAGCTCCTTAGTTGCTGCGCTACCAGCAGTGGGAATCATAAGGCTAAAAAGGGCACACAACCCATGTGGTTTATGTGGATTAACTGCACGGTTTACTACTTACAAGGAAAAAAAGATAACTAAGGATGCGGGAGACAGGTTTTAAACCCTGGTACTTTGTGGAAAATAAGCCAGAGAATGTTTACAGACTACAACTTCATCCACAGATTTAAATGTCAAAGGTGTGAGACATGTTTTGTAGTGGGAAAAAAAACCCCAAACATCTGACTAAGCAGCCCAGGTATCTTATCTGCATTGGGACTAGAGGGACATTTCAGATACTTGCTTGATTTCCAGTCAGCATAGCTGTTTACTGGCTGAAATTCACGTGTCTGAATAGAAGTGGGAAGGGGGCATCTGTTTTCTGATGATCTTGGTTACTACTAATAAAATAATTTCAAGGTTACTAGGAATGACACAATTATTTGGAAAGAGACTTGTTTTGGAATCAACCTGTCAAGATTGGGAAAAAAAAAAAAAAAAGACGAAGTAAGAAACATCTTTCACTACATCTTGGTAAGTCAAACGTATTTAGCACAAGGTGCCAAACCCACAAAGAGACAATTAAGCCCTTTTTGGAACGTTTTACCAGTCCATGTAGCACAAAAAGCTCTGTACATCTTTTTGCCTTAGCTGTGATTGGAGTACATTTTCTCTAGAAAGTAAGAGTACATTTTATCTTCGACCTTCACAGTACAACAGCCAAACGAGGAACAGCCCACTTTAGAAAATGGTTGGTCCTTTGCTGAGAAGTAGCTACTCTTAAGGTTTTTCACAACTGGGAAAGAAGTGAAAAGCCTAAAACTAACCCTAAAGTGGTCTAATCTCACTGATTACCTTATTTAAAGGCAGTCTAGTTTCTTAATCTCCTTGATACCTTAGTGAGCCTTGTAAGTAAGAAGGCAGATGTAAAGACAGTTGATTGCTCTAAAAGCTGAAGACCATCTGAAGACTGCATGTCCTCATACATCTTTACACATCAGCCAGCTGTTCAAACAACTAAACTAAATCCTGTTGCTAGGAAAGCGGCACCAGGCAGTGAAGACTTGAACAAACATTATGCTTCGAAACAAACCTTAATTCATCCTCACAACAGCAAGCAGATAAGAATCTGGTAGTCTAAATGAATACCAACAGCAAAGACAAATTATGGGATCTGCAAACAACCCTGTACAAGAACTCAACTCTAATAAAGCACAAACGTGTTTCTACACCAAAATCAATTTAATCGAATATAAGTCAATATTCACATAAAAAGAAAACTGTCTGAAGTCACAGAAAGCACAGCAACCTTGGGCTATTCTACTACTCGCGGAGTCTACACAAGATCAGAAATTAGCTGGCAAGGAAACTACATTCCGTCATGCTGACTCAAACACAGACAAGCCAAATTTTATAAGCTTAGTTTGACCTCACATTCCCCGATTGTAAGAAAAGTTACTAGGGAGTGGTGACCCTTACTAAACCAGACAGATAGTGCCAGGATCAGGCAGGACAACACACTTGGTATCTACTGAAGCTAACTCCCAGAAAACTGGGCCCCCTACTCTATAAATCAAGTACGGGCTTTTTAAATTTGTCCAAAGACTTGTGTAATTCTGTCATTTGCTTCACTGCACAATTAATCCTGCAATTCTCTGCAAGCACCAATTAAAACTCCAAAACAAAAATAAAGCTATTTTTGCACATAAAAGCAAAATAATTTTCAGGACATAAGGTAAGCTAATAAACTGGGACATCCAAGTAGCCATCCCATTACACAATTATAGCTCAATTCCATTTTAAATTAAGGTTGCAATCAAATAACTGCCCCCTTCAGGGAACATTATAGACCCTTCAGAAAGTGAAAAGTAGCTCCGTGCTTGCAATTACTTTGATTTAACACTTCAAATATCTTTATCCATCTTAAAGGTCACTCAGCTTTGCAGTAGGCCTCTTTATTTTATCTGCCAAAATAGCTATTCAGTGCATCACTTGTTTCTAATCACTTTTTGGTGGAAAGGGTTGAATATATCAAACAGGTTGATGCAAATCATCCTTATAAGAATTTCTTCGTTTTCCAATTAACTAGCAGCACAGTCCCCACTCCAGATATTCACCTCAGCTGTGTTATCCAGCCACGAATTTCCCTGTAGCTCCTGTCTCACATCTATGTTTTTCTTAAGATCGTAAGAATCAAAGGAGAAAAATGAACTGACTATATAGATAGATTCTTAAGATCAAGCCAAGTATGAAGTACAATTCTGCTTCAATACAAGTATGAGATTGGTGATAGATCAAAGACACTGCAACACCTAAGAGCAGAGATAGTTCGAATTGGATGGAGATTTTTCAACAGAAAGTAAACCATAGTTCCAGTGATTCTATAAAACTGTAACAGATTCTTCGTCGGGTTATATTGTTCATGCTAGACAGGATAAAAATGTAACTTCACACCGTATCTGCAATCTAGGACCGAAAAAGACATTGCAGTAAATGAAAATGACTAAATCACAATTTGAGTATTCCCTGTGACATTAGAGGTCAGGCTTAGGACCAAAGCAACAGATCTGCACCCTCTAGGCAGCTCCTACCTCTCTAAAAATGACTCGGGGAAAATAAAAGAGAAAAAAATTAAAAGTAGGGGGGAAAAAACAAAGTAGAAAAAAAAAATAAATAAAGGGGAAAAAAAGTGAATGCCCAGAACACACTTAACTTTCCCTAAGACAGCACTCACACTAAACACACACTGGAACTTCTGATGGGGTAACAGAGCTCATTTACTACTGCAGATGCCCACTTATCAAAAGAATTCTTCCAGTGATACCAAATAACCCTGCTATCTCTTTTGAACCTGTTGAAAGGATTGCAGTGGAAACCTATATCAAGGCAACTTAAGTTGTACGCATGCTTTACGTTTATCTTTTGGGCAGTTTTCCTTTAAATTAATTATCCAAAAATCTCACCTAAACCCCTAAGCAGGTATATAGAACTTCAGTTTCTTCTGTTTTGAGCCACTGTGAAATTTTAACCTCCAGGCGCAATGAACTTACTACTTCCAAATGCAGGCTTACATTCACCCCTACTGCACCCAGGCTGCACGGTCTTTGCTCTCCCTGACATCATACAGTGAGTAGCACATTGAAATCCAGCTTTGTTTTGTAAAGTCAACTGGTTTTGGTTCAGTTCTAAGACGCGTAGAAGGCTTTCTGAGAGGATCCAGAGCCTACAACGTAAAATTTACTATAACCTGTATATAAGGTACTTGAGAAATAAGTATTTTAATGTATAGCATGATTTAAGACTAGAATACACACAAAGGTTTGGTTTTCCCTAAATTAAACAGATTAACAGAAAACAGATTAACAAAAAACTTAAAACCTCTTGGCTATGTACTTTCCATTTCCAACTACTGCAAATTAAACCTTCATACCAGAAAGGCACTTAATACAGACAGCCTACCTGATGGCTGCCATAACCAAAGGGGTTACTTGATAAATTTGTGGTAACACTGTGTAGGATAATTTCACCACTCAGAGATCCAGAAGCAATGTAGCAATCATTCCAATTATATGCCACACAGGTGACTTCATCTTTATGATCCTGTAAGGGAGGGAGGTTAGAGAGGGTTGAAGACATTCAGGCCAACCATATTTCTTCCTAATATGTGCTTTTGCAGAAAAACTTTAATCTTTTTTAAGGTTACAGATGGTCAGAAAAAAAAATTATAAATTTAAGTTATTAAGGAATATTCCACAAAACAGTAGCAGAACATACTGAAGACCAGCCCTTAAATTTAACCGCTGTGATTATTTTCAGAAGATTTCAATAAATTAGTAAGGATGATGCTGTAATTATACACAGTATTTCAATATAACAGAGATACCTACCACAGGTGTCATTTATGTTACTTTAAAAGTAAAGCCTTCTGAAACCCAGTGTTATTTGAAAATACTTTCTGTGAATCTGCTGCACAACTGTTTTGGCAGGGACAGAGTTAATTTTCCTTCTGGCAGCTGGTGTATCGCTCTGTTTTGATGTAGAGTGAGAATAACATTGAGAACACGCTGATGTTTTCAGTTGTTGTTAAGTAGTCAAGGACCTTCTTTAGTTCTCACACTGACAAGGAGAAGGCAGGGGCATCAAGGATCTGGGAGGGCCCAAGGCAGCTGACTCAGGCTGGCCAAAGGGATGTTCTCTACCATATGATGTCATGTTCTGTTCCTAACTGGGGGTGGGCCAAGAGGCGAGCAGCCGCAGGTCTTGTGCAGCACTGACTTAGGGCAGTGAGAAATTGTGCTCTTTGTCACATTTTGTATATATTATTATTATTATTGCAACTACTATCTTCAGGGTTTTTTTGTTGTTTATCTTATTAACTGTTTCCATCTCAAGCCATGAGTTCTCTCACTTTCACTCTTCTGATTCTCTCTCCCCATCCTACTGGTGGTGAGTGAGCAAGAGGCTGCATGGTGCTTAGCTGCCAGCTGGGTCTAAAACCACAACACTCTGACAGCTTCTCCTTCTGACACTTTTACTGTTAACACACATATTTACCAAATAGCTTTTCAGTATTACCACTTACAACAATGATACTGTGTTTGCTGAATTCAGACAATCAAGAACAACTAGCTGAAAGGAGAAGAAAAAGATACTTCAGGTGTTGTATTAGCTACTTAGTATTTTTGTTTCAAACTGTAACTGTAAGAAAAGAAATAGTGAATCCAAGGTAAAGCTCTATAGGCTCATTAACTGGGGCCCTGAATGAGGGCAAATTGGCTACTGAAGGAATCATGGAACTACACCAGGCCATCCTAAGTTTTGTGCATCATAGCAAGGTTTTAGAGAATTCGTTCTGGATCAGTCAGAAGATGACAACCATGTTCCAGCTTTGCCTAACATTAGTTCTCCTACAGGATTCTAGAAATAACCGAAGTGTT
Organism: Heliornis fulica; assembly: GCA_013399135.1. Taxonomy (NCBI): domain Eukaryota; kingdom Metazoa; phylum Chordata; class Aves; order Gruiformes; family Heliornithidae; genus Heliornis; species Heliornis fulica. The sequence goes on from VXBZ01005448.1 coordinate 279,004, forward strand.
TTCTTGTTTGACACTCCAGAAACAGCAATTATCTGAAATGTTGCCCTTGGAAAAAATCCCATCAGAGAATATCAAAATGAATTTGCAATGTAAGAAGCCTACTCTGAAAATGTAAACATACTTTATTATAGAACTGTACTCTGAAGACATCAAGTTATATATGTTTGTTAAATAAAATTCACTATTTTCAGCATGTAAAGAACAAAAGCTTGAAGACACATATGCGTGGTAGCTCACATGTGTGGAGCTTGGTTTTGCTTTTACAGTTGGCAGCAAAACCTGTAAGTTACAAAAGCTCCAGTTGTTCCTCAGCCAAACATACCTTGAGGCTACGGTAAGCCTTTCTGGATTTCAGATCCCAGATATTAACCGTGTTATCATGACCTCCACTCACAATATATGACGAGCTGGAATTGAAGCTTATGCATGTCTGGTTTCCCTTTTTGGGGGCAGGAGGGGAAAAAAAAGTATGTTAAAGATAATTAAGATTTTCATGCAAATCCACTTAAAACCATATTGGTGTGTGTTTTCATCTTTGTTAATGCAAACAGTCCCATGAAGCAATGGAACTACTGGTACACTGAAGACATTTCCCATCAAAAGGCACTGAAAATCCAGTCTGGTTTGGACATATGTGTAATATACTTTAACAGCCAAAGAAATAAACTCTCAGATGCTCACATTTTCCAAATTATTTTTTTTAGCAGCTCTTCCTGCAATACACATTTTCCCTTTATATTATAGCTCCCCAAAGCGTAACCATAAACTGCTATTCTGGTACTTAGTTTTAAAAAGAAAATTCTAACTTAAGGCAAAACTCCTTAAAAGAAAACCACAAAGTTGTCCAAGTCACATACTTCACATTTCCTAAACATTACAAAGAATATTATAGCAGCAAACCGTCATAACTCGGTAAAGTGATTCTTTTTAAAATAATCACTGAAGTACCAGCTTTTGAAAAAAAAAATGTCAATCTTAATGATAGACCTACATTAAGGATAAATTATTATTCAGTTCTATCATGTTGAAAATTCACTTTTAAGTTCCAGAAATTTGAATTAAGGAAAAAAAAACTCCAAGTCCGTCTGATTACTGACTTGGTAAAATTGAAAATGATTGCATTAGTTACAGATCAGACTCAGTGAAATCTCCAGGACAAACACTCTACTACCAAAGCGTTCGCTTCAGCAACCTCAAAGCTGGGTTTGAACACCTTTTCAGAAAGGTTCCAGTCCAAATGAGCATTACAACAGCTATCCAAGAGAATAATTAGAATTGTTTACAACACTAACAAGTTATTCAAGTAACCACGTCAAGAGACTCTTCTAAAACTGTCGAGCCTTCTGAAGAGTTTATAATGCCACACTTCCATTTAACAGGAAAAAAAGCCAAACCCCGACCATGGCAGACATTCTCCTGTTTTGCGTATTTCCAGCAGCTAGCGCCTGCAAGCTCGAAGAACAGCCTTTATATAGGCTGTTAGGTTTTTCAGCACACAATCTGTAGGAATGCACAATACTGACAACTCATACTGGAAACTCAAACTTGAGCTCTGTTTGTCACCTACACATTAGATCAGTTTTGAACTGCTGACTGCCTCCAGGCATCACAGTGCGGCTCAACAGGCAGATTCCCCCATAACCCCATTTGTGTCTTCTTACCGGCAAAACTATTTTAAAAGTACCGTTCCCTCCACTCTTGATACTTATTTAACTATACACAAGCAAATGTTTTTGTATATGTTAGAACTCTAAGAAGTCCCAAATATGCAAAACAGTAAGATGTAGTAAGGAAGAGCCCCAGGGAGCTGCATTAGTCATACTCACCCCTTCAGCTATTTCAAAGAGTGGAACAGGTTTGCCTTTACAGCTGGAAACAATTATTTTATCACCAACAGTAGAAGTGGTAGCCAGGTATCGATCTCAGTTACAAATTACGGACCATAATTGTATTACACTGGTGATTAATAAAAGCAACAGTAAGCTTCCCTTACTGATCAGAAAACAGACTGCCTAAAGAGTCTGAAGTACTGTACGTAGAAGGGACCTAGAAATAGAAACATAAGGCTATTTCCCAAGCTTTCGTTAAGCTCTTCTGTTAACTGCTTCACAATACAAGGCAGAGCAATTTCTTCCAGACAGAAGAGGAGAAACACCCGGTAGTTATTATTTAAGAGGTCTTTATCACTAAGGCAGCTTATGCCATCTACAACTTTCTGTCCCCACCACCCTCAAGTAAGAGCCCCATTTATCACTAGAGTTCAAAGGCATGCCTGGTAGTAGACTACGGGTTTAAAGAACACTCCTGTTTGTGACACAGTTAAACTAATTTACTACAGAGTTTCTAAAGTACAGTGAACATCTGATAATTTGTCTCCCTCTGTACTGAGGGAAAAAAAAATAACAAAACCAAAAACCACCATAAAAGAAAGCAGGCAAAGCCTTCAAAACAGAGCTACCAAGCAAGGAAACTGCCTCTGCACCCCAATGCAATGAATCGAGTAATCATTGAGGTTTCTATGTCTTCAGGACAATGCCCATTACGATTTTGTATTTGCTTACTAAAAACACAGGTTAATCGGATGGATTTTACACCAAGAACTAGTAGGCAGATTGCTACTTCTTTCACTGTTTCAAGTTACCATTTTAGCTTACAGAATTACACAGAACCAAATCAAATGCTTTACCCCTATAACAGAAATACAAAAGCTCACAGAGTAGGAAACTTCACTGGTTCATTTTTGCCAGATGAAGAGGAGACTCACAGAAGAAATCATAAGACAAAATACAGCTAAAGTTCACCACATATAAGTGTGCATGTATATATATATATATATCAATAAATAATATATATCTATGCATAAATTTCTCTGCAAGCTCCATAGATAAAAGTCATCTGTGCTGATTCTTTTTTTTTTCTCATACATCCACATATTCGCAGATGTAGAAGACAGACAGAACTTGCAGGACTTAGTTGTTATGCATCTTGTCCACCTTATCCATCAAGATCAGACACCGTTGCATTTTCCTGACAGCAATACAAGCTTCTCCACTCACAGTGCATATATGAGGAAATTCAGGAAATTTCCTCATATATTCAATCAACACCTCACATCCTTATATACTAGGCTTCCAAAACAGAGGTGAAAGGTTTACATGGGCCAGATCCGTTTTTGTGTGTAACTGGCCATCATCCAATTTTCTTCACAGTGCATGCAAATACTTTTATGCAAGACCTCAAAAATGCATGAGGCCTGTGGCTTACAGACACTTTGGTAAGTAAAAAAATCCCTGAAACTTTGCTGAATGCCCACAAAAGTACTGCTGAAACTGTAAAGGATACTATTGCTGGACCAACACAGTGAGCTGACTGGATGCAGGGGCTTATGCGGGTTGAACTGCTCCACCACAGTTAGAGATGCGGAATCCCATATTTTAACATCATCTCCTGATGAAGCAAAACGTGTGCTTTCTTGCATGGCTACACCTATTTTAAAAAAGATTTAAAATTCATAGATATCAGAAGTAAAAATATCTAACAGGTGGCTTCATGAATCAACAGTTTTATTTGTGCCATTTAATACCAGTTTCTCGATAACCTGGGCACTTATTTAGAGGCTTGCATTATTAGTACCGTCCAACTGAACGCACTACAGAGAGCGGTGGACACTCCACACGTTTGTTGCTTCAGCTCTTGCGGGAAGCGTACGCTCTTCTTTTCACAAAGAAGCCACCTCCTCTGTGGTTACAAGAAGCCCAGGAAAGTGCTTGCAGAGCCGCCTACCAAGAAGCCTTGGGCGCCTCAGGACCTCGCTTCCCGCCAGTAGATGGAGATCCACAAGCTGGAATCAAACCCAGTGTGGCGGGGGGGGGGGGCTGGAAGTTCGGACCCGAAGGGTTCACCTCGCCATCCTAAAGGAGACATCCCAGAACCTTTTAAACCAAAAACGGCACGGTACGACCGACCGTTACAAGACAAAAAGGCCGCCGCCGCGGCTCTGCTGCCCGTTTCCACTGACGGTGTTCTAGGAGTCAACGCCAGGCTGACCATACCCTTTAGACCGGGTAACTTCAGGCCAGCACCAAGCCAGGGCGCAAAACGCCAGACTT
>VXBZ01005448.1:287477-315636 GCA_013399135.1 Heliornis fulica
CCCTTGGTGAGGAGAACAGGGCTGCCAAGAAGCAAGCAGCTTTGTCTGGGACGGACATTGTTGTGTTCTGGCAGCTGCTGAAATGTACTTTTCAATTCTGGCCAGGAGCTAAACCAGCCCTGACAGCATGCTGACTCCTTACAGGGCTTCACCTTCCACACGGCTGCCCAGAGAACAGCCCAGATGCCGGATCCATCAACTTGTGATAGTTTCTTACGTAGCATATTCTGCTTTTCAACTGTATGACACAGACTGTTGTTTTAATTCACTTCAACATGGCCTTTTTTTTTTTTTCTTTGCACATGAAGTAGAATCCTAAATCATGCTGACATGGGAGACAAATGAGAATAATTCTAATTATCTCTGGGGTTTCAAAGTGGAAAATTAAATTGCGGTGGTAAATATTTGACTTCAGCACTTGCCTCTGGACCCCTTCACACACTCTATTTTAAAGATTAACCTATGCTTCATATTCTCCCTTCTCTCGTTTGATGATGTACTCAGTATCTTTAACTCAGAGAGAATCTTTGGCAAACGTAAATGGAACTCTTTGCTGGCTTAATTAGCTCAGCATATTAGCTTGTAATTCCATAAATTAATTCTAGTTCCATCATTATTCTTTTTGAAAATCTTTCTTCTTGCATTTTACTGAAAATGGATTCAGAAACAAATTACTATCCCTTTTGCATTGTGTGTCAGTTGAATAACAACTTAAATTCCATGCCTCTTTCATTCAGGGATCTGAAAATATTTTCCAAATGTTGACGCAGAAAACTTCAAATCCCTCACTGATGAGGGGATTACTATTATCTTCAGCTAAAGAAACTCAAGCATAGTCAGGCTAAATACTAGGATTATTTTGTTAGATTGGTGCCATCCAAATGCTGGACAGATACTTAGTCCACATCAAAATGAGCACAAGATGGAGCTGTAGCGGGGTTTAAACACCTGGCACATAGAATTGAGTAAATCTGTGTGTAATTACTCATTTCCACATCATAAAATTAATTTAACCAGAAATAATTTCAGGTTGATGTATATTGAGACAAATCCTGTTAATGCCTTGAACACACGACTCCCTACCAAGGCAGCAGTATGACTTGAAACTATATTCAAACAGCATTTGGAAAGCGGAGTATTCTAAAGTCCACTCAGACCTGTCAGTTTTCAGGTCCCTGTTCAATTTGAGCCTCAGCACATTCTTGACAATGCAATTATTAATTACAGGACAAGAAGTTGTTTTGTTCTCAGGACACTTACGTCATTCAGTTCGCAGAACAGACAATTCTAAAGGAATTTAAAAACCCCAAACCAACCTTTCATAACTATTCTTAGTTCCCTGTAGGATCCTTCTTGTCCCTCATTTGGGGATGCACTAGAGATAAGATGTCATTCATTTCAGAATCCTTTCAGTTTGTCCCCACAGAGCTCTCTCACACTTGCTCGATCTCCTCCCTTGCCCCTGTCCCACAGCTTATCAGATAGGGAAACACTATTCATTCCTTTCACAGTGGCAGAACAATGAAATCTTTAGTTAAAACATGAAAAGAACTGGCAAACATGCCACTGGTTCAAAGCTGTCAGGGCGGTCAGTGGCCCTTCAGAGGTGGCAAACCGGGCAGATCATGGGGCAAACCTTCATAGAGCAGGAGGGCCCCTCCTGAACACACTTCAGACCGTGAAAGCAAAGAAGGTGCCTTTCCCCTCTTCCTTTTTAATTTTGGAGACAGTGACACAGACAAGTATTCTATAGAAACTTAATTGAGCATGGTGCTGACATGAATTTATTCTCAACTTGCACATTGAAAGCTTTAGTCTGCATTCAATGGCAAGGGAAAACCCACCCAAACTACTATAATACATAAAACAAGAAGCAATTTACTTTGCAATTAGCTTTACGCTTTTTTTTTTTTCTGCAATTACAGAAGACATTTAGATATGAGCTTTCTTCCTTACAAGCAGATTTTAACTAAAGAGTTTAATTATTTGTTAAAAGAAAAATGTTTTCTCCAATGTTTTCTTCTGCAGTCTGCATTGAATACTTAATCCTGTGTTTATGAGAGTAAAATCTGCTGCTATGGATACAGTGAGGTCAACGTTTCAACATTGTTATTTTACTGCACCTTGTTAAAGGAGATTATAAGATAATATTTTTGTTTCACTAAAAAATACCTTAGAAAGTGTAATGTATTATAAATATATCCAGTATTTTAATTAATATTTCTCTTTTAAGTATAGGAATTATAATGAGGTCCATGCTTAAGAGGGACCTGGTCTCTAATAGAACTTTAACTCCATTTTCACCTGATGCTATAGCATTTTATAAATTTTAATTGAGCTGCACAAAAGTCAAGTGATTATCCCCAAGACGACCCCCAAAAGAGATATTTTATACTTTTGACAAAGCACAGGGAAAGACTGCATAGCTTCTCCTAAAAAGCTGCAATTGTCTACTTGCTGCTTGCACATGAAAAATGAGTAATGTAAATTTTTATCTTTCCTGCTTTTTGAAGAACTGGAGAACCGTACATTATTTTAATTGAAAGCATAATGCTAAGGAATATCTCCTCCAAACTGGCTGTTAGGCAGTCACGTTAAATAACCATTTTAACTCAGCTTTAAAATCACCTTGCAAAAATACCTTCCCTATCAATTACCCGGGTTTCACTTTCTTTTTATCGTTGTATCATAATCCCTCCAATTTTCCTACTACGTGCAGCAATCCCAGAAGGGCTCCACAAAACAAAAAACAGCACAACTTATATATAAGCTATATGTAATGCAAATACATGCCAAATACATTCTTTCTTTTATAGAAATAAAGGGAAACAGCAGAAAACCTCACCCCATTTCTTCCTGTTCCTGATCGCATCTAAGACACACGCTATGCTGAATCTTTTACCTTTCTCATTCCATAAAAGAAACTTGACTCAACCAGGTAACATTTCTCTGAAAAGAACAAGCCAAGGTAATTCTGCAGTTTCCAAATAGCTCAAAACATTTTATTGTTTTTGCCCTGGGCCACAGCCTAGGGAGAGCCCCACTGATGTGAAAGGGTCTGACGTTTCAGCCCAGTTGTTTATTTTTCCACAGAAACTGAACCCAGGGTTGGTGACTCTTAGTCCTGGCTACAGAGCAGCACAGGTAGTGACAGGACAAGTCTCACAGGGCCCCTGCCCAAATGTCCTGGGAGGTTTTTTTGCTGGTTTAGCTACAAACAAATGATTGCAACTAGCCAAGAAGTGCCTGGCCTTGTGATGTGAGCAAACCAAAGGGCCATGAACTCTCTGGCCTGATTCTTGCCGCACTCTCCTGTACAGCCTTGTTCAAGAAACTTGCTTTTTCGTGTCAAAAATCCCCATCTCTAACGCTGGGCAAGTATATTTCCCAGTGTGGGAAGGACTGTTGTGAAGACTCATTAGGGTTTTGTCAGCACTTTAAAATAATATTTACAACACTGATAACATAAGTAGAGAGTTTCCTTACCATTTTAGAATGATATCCAAAAATGTTCTATGTAGAACCATTTTATTTTTTAAACTGGCTTCTTTTCAGACAATTGCTTTGAAATTATGGAGGCGTCTGAATGATCAATAACCCGTGATGTGTGTTTGTCTCCCAAAAAGTCGAAAAGTCTGAAATTTTAGTTACCAGTGTGTAAAAGAAAAAACTCAGTGATGATTTTAGGCCAAAAGAAAATTCTGAACCTCAGATATAAAGCTAACTTTTGATATCTGCAAGAGCAATTAAAAGTTCCCAATGAGAATAAAATCTCTAGTGCACGCTAGAAGGCTAAAAGCCCATTCAGCTTTTCTAAACAGTAAGAAATTATTGGAAAGCTAGAAACCCCCAACAAATTCACTTAATTATAGATGATTGAATAAATCAGAGTTTTAATCCTCTCACTAAGAAACTATTCTTAATACATTTAAATCCTAAAAACTTAATTTAATTTTTTTAAATATTAATTTTTAAATAATTAGGAAAAAAGCTAAAAATAAAAATTATATTAAACACATTGGGAGCCAAATCCTGGTGTGATTAATGAGGGTGTTTCATTAACACCAGAACATTAAGTCTAAATCTATAGCATTTAGTAACTGATTAGGTCACTTCAAAAATCAAGTTTATTGAAACAGAGAAATGATCCAATTGAAAAGATTTTCTTCAGTTATTATGCATCCAATAGTAGGATCAAACATATCTTCCAAACTTGCTATTGATTGCAAAGTAACATCAAATGGGATCTGAAAAAAACAGGAGAGGAAGTGGTGAAGCCAAATAACTTTGTTAAGCTTACAGGTACCAAAAGTACATATATACAAACAGCTTTATATTAAAGCCAGGTTTCTGACCGGAAACCAATGAATGATTTAGAAATTGCCTCAAAATAAATTTGGAATTAATGACATCTCTTGCAGGAAACAAATAAAACAGGATTAAGAGGAGGAAAATTCTCTGAACAGTCTTGCTCACAAAGTCTATCCAGCTCATCTGTAGGTAAAAATCTGACATAAGCAGCAAGAATGATAAGCAATCTGGAAGGATTTTACTAAGATGAGGAGATGAAAGAGTTGCACAAACTATAAAAGGTGAAAAAGGGTGCAATGATAAAGTGGTTTCTGTGTCCATTGGACATGGAGAAGAACTGTTTTGCTCATTTAGATATAATGAAAATCTGACTAGAAGAAGTTTGGAACTGGCTATCTCAGGAGATTGAGTTTTAATGCAATTATTTATAAATTTACTTTTAAAATTATAACTTCCAAATGTTATGGTTTACCATCTCCCTCAACAACATAGCTATTCATTAAATAGCTTTACAAAAGAGTCAGCTGATCAATTTCAATTCTTAGAATATGAACAGTCAAATAATTTTACATTAATAATTCAATAAAAATGCACTTTTTCCACTTAGGAATAGAATTCACTGCTGAATCAAAAGCACTCTAAGGCACACGGACAGAATAAAGAGAATCAAAGAAGAGAGGCTGGAAACGTGATATGGGTTAGTGTGACAGCTCAGAGAATGAGAAAGCAAATACCACAAACTAGAACTCACCTTGCCCAATTAATTCAGAAGATGAACAACAAAAATGTGTGTGGTGAGGAAAAATGATGCAAAGCTACATACAAGCTATCTTCTCCTGCATGCTCCTGTGTGAAGGCATGTGCTGTCCCATGGTGTACATCATGCCACTCTGAGCTTCCCACCTCTAGCCAGGAAGACCGGGTAATGCACACAGACAACTTACTGGAAAGTTTGGAAATACTTTTTAGAAATATGCTGTACGCAGCGAAGTGCTGAACACAAGTTCTGTTGGCTTCAGAGGATAATGAAGATTCTCAGCATCTTGAAAGATCAAGCTTCACTTGCTCAAACAAATCTTCCATATCTAATAGGACCTTGGCTTGAAGTCTCTATCTAAAACTTTGTGATGAAAAGCCCATCACCTGTTGAAACTTTTTAGCTCATTGTGGCATTTAGCCAGTATGTGACAGAGTAGTTTACATCATATTCTTGCTGACACTTAATCTGCTCCCTCATCTTCACCATTGAGCCGCAAATAGACACAGGCACAGTGAAGAGGGATACCTGAGAATGTGAAAAAAAGTCCAGGAGGTCCATGTGATTCCACAAAAGCTCAGCTGTACCTTTCCCTAGATATCTGTCAAATCTCTCTACCATGAAAGATATTTCAGTGGGACTGTGAAAGGCAGACATTCCTTCTGCAGAATTACATGCTATTTTGATGCATTGATAAAGCCAGATAGAGTGATGTGAAGGTCTGGGTGTCATCTGAGATGGATTACAAGTGGTGGCAATATGTATAAAAGGGAAGTATGTACTTTTAGGTACCAGGCTCCAGGATGCACAGGACCGCATTACGTTTTCTCTCTCCTGTAACAGGCAAAACTGTTCCCAGATAAAACTCCGGGTTCTCTTCTACTAGGAAGAGCTACCTGGCTGCAAGAGAAGAGCACAGTGGATGCCTTATCCATCACCACTCCGTTGTGAACAATTACAGGCAAGATGTTTGAGGGTTACTAGGGGGAGTGATATGTTATAGAATCCAAAATCTTCCCTGGAGTTTCTTGAGCCCTGGCAGCCATGGTCCTTTCCTGATCTACCTGGTACTGCTGCCTGCTGTGGGCCAGTTCCCATAGTCTTCTTGGGGATACTGACTGCAGCTGGCTAACAGGATGAATACAACAGCATGGGCAAAGAAATGGGGTGCCATCTCTCAGGATGTGTCACGGGGGAGACAGAGAAGGCTAGAGGAAATAGAAAGAAAGCCTGAATGACTGTAAAAACACAGGGATGGAAGGAAATTGCAGCTGGCAATTGCATCACAGAAATTAACTGGAGTCTGTGTAAACAATGACCTGAGAATGGTGGATAAAACAGATGAACCTATTGTGAACGAGATTCATTCTTAATACATTATTGTACGTATAAAAAAGTGGTTCTATTGAAGAGGGAAGTTATTCATAGTTTGTAATCATGCATATTTCGATTTTATTTGTAAAGGTTACAAATTAAATTCAAACAGAAAGCCCAACAATGAGAAGGAAAAAAAAGGGAAGGTTCTTAGTGGTATAATCCAGGTTTCGGATTAACTGAACAGTTACTTTATTAATAAAAAAAAACAAACAAAAACCCACAACAGATTTTTACTACTAATGAAAACAGCATACCTCAGTCCATAGCAAGGATGGGTCTGGAACAACAGACAGCAACGTTTTGATTTCTGATAAACACCTTTTAGCCATTTCCTAGAGGGCAAAACAAGAAAAAACTAACACTATACTATCAATCTCCTCTGATAAGATAACATATGGCTTGGCTTTACAAAATCTTTCCAAACAATCAAATTGTAGGTTATTCTAGTTGAATTCACATCAAAACAAGCCTTAGCTGATGAATATAATTTTTCTGCATCACAAATACTTGTGTTTGCTGTACAAACACAAGTGCCCAAACCTCACAGTTTCTACGGAGGCAAAATTGCCCTTGGTTGAGGTATTAAATCCAGTGAGCAAGCCTACTTTCGCTATGTGTTTACTGAAGACATTCAAAGCAAACACTCTGACAAGATGATATTTATACATGTATAATGCATGGCATGTTAATCTTAGTATTCCAAACATTGTTATTCCAATTACTGCCATCTATTAATGAAAGTTTGAGCAAAACCCTTCAGGTAATCAGCAATGCCCACTGAAGGACAGCTCTGTCTACCCTCCTGAAAGCACTGTGATTGGCCAAATGTTCTCCAAGCTGGCAAAATGCAGCCTCCGAATAATGGCATGGTTCACAATTGTCACTGTTTCACAGACGCCATCAGACAAAATGACAACCTCTACATCATTAATCATTTCATATAATAGATATAAAGAGAATCCTGTCACATGATAAATGTCTCCCACTTTGACAATAAACGTCTATTTTGCCTTGGCATTTATCAAGCAGCAGTTATGCTGTGGCAACATTCTATTCCAATGACATTATCTCAAACAGACCACATGGAAAATTCTGAAATTACCGCCTTTGTGTGTGTAGGGGGGGNTCAGAAAGAAAAGAAGGTGGTGGCATAGAGAAAATGAAAATAAATTCACTGCCAGTTTCTGTCCTCCTTCAATAACATTATTAGGAGGATCTTATTTCGAGACCATTGATGCCCATTTTGCACTGAAGAAGAACAACTAATTTTTAAAAGCACTTTTGAGTTGATAGCCACGCTAAGTTAACACTCTGCCAAGCACTCTCAGATGTAGATAAGTTAGGCACCAATTTTCAGAACTATGGACCTGATGTAGAGTTTATTTTTAAGTGGAAGGTTGGAGATATTTTTGTAAAGTGACAAGCAATGCGTAAGGAAAAGTTAAATTTTAAATGAAAAGTGAAAATATTTTAATGTTTCTTGAAAGGGGTGGGGGAAGCTTAATCTTTTATCTCTGCTTTCCAAGTTACCTGTGATTTACTTCACCAAAAAAGACATCTTAAATAAAAGACTATCAAATATACATAACAGCAGAACCAATCTCACTTACTTCTGTTTTCTCGTCAAGATGCACTTTTGCAACATCCATTTGGAGTTTTTTTGAAGGCATTCTTTTCAAAGACTCACTTTTTTTGAGGAAGCTCATAGGTTCTGAATCTAAAGACAAGCCCCTAGAACTTTGTGTCAACAGTTCGACTTGTTGCTTGAGATTAGACAGCTTACCCCGTAAAGAAAGAACTCTGAAAGAAGACAAAATTTGTCATTGTTGCTGTTACAAATAACTCCAGGACGTAGTTAAACTGACATCAACTTATTACATATACATTAGGTTCTACATTTTCTGACTGATGTCAGAATTTTAAAAATGATGTTTTCCATTAAACAGAAATACAGAATGCACTAGCTTTTTGCATTAAAGGTGGTTAAGAAGAGTATGCATCTCTGAGAAACGGTTTTCTCATCCAATCAGCACAAGGTGGGCTGGCAAGTCAGATAGCACAGACTGCAACTCTTCTTGGCCTGTTATTCCTTCCCCTCCACCTGCTCAGCAGCTCCAGACATTCTGGGGCTAGATATATGACAAGGAAGAAGCAATGAGAAACACCACAGGATATAAAATGAAGGGCTGAGTCTGGAGCTCCAACTGAGAAAAATTCCTGCAAGCTCAGACTTGTAATATGGGATGGATAAAGTAGCTGATCCAGCGAGAGAATGGGAATAACTGCTGGCACTGCTTCTTAGATCTGCCAGTGTTTTCTTACATCATTATGCCTGAGTAATATAATTAGCAGGTGTTAGTCAGTTCTTTGGGAATCAAAACTAAAATGCTAATGTACTGAAAAGGCATATGTTTGGATGGGTTTAAAACTTGCACAACATCTTGCAGTTTTTATAGCAAAAAATCTCTGAAAAGCAAAAATGGATGTTTTTAAAGACTTACATCCTTTATTTCTTCTCATCCTAAATGCTTGACTGATCTTTACCATAGCATGAAATAAAGGGATAAAGTCAGTGATTATTTACCTAGCCAATGGAATCCACAAGTGGCCTGAAAACACAGACATTGAACTGAAAATCTTGATGTTTCTAATCTTGACAGGCTCTGTATTATAAGCATAAAGCAGCAAAACCTGTGAAAGAGATGGAATAGGTAAGCGCTAACGCAGTATGTTGTAGCAGACCTGAAGTATTCTGGTGCTACTAGATTATAACTATCACATACAGTGTACTGATGAAAACTTAGATTACAGATTTCCAGAAAAATGGGGGAGTGTGGTCCCAGTTTCCAAAGGCCCTTCGTAATTGATTACATTTGCTATATGCCTTGTGCTTGGCTCTCTTCCTATTAGGTTTAAATCCAAGCAGTGCACATACCGGTTTAATAAAGCTGCAGCAATATATGAGCACAAGAAAATGAAATAGAATGTTGTCATCTTTCACTGAATTAATTTGCTATTATGATTGAAAATGTGCTTCCTAGTGATAGCTGAATATTTTGACTATAGGGAGTATGTCAAGAATATGGCATTCACATGTTAGTAATTTTCAAGAGCTGTTTCTGGACCTCTGATGAGGTTGTGCTAGAGTAACCTACTATACTGAAAAGTACATTATTTGTACCAACTTGACAGGTCTCCTATCAGTTTAATAATAGAGATGAAAAGGGTATTGTAGAAATTTTGACACTGATCTTCTGTGCCAAAAATTTTGGAGATCATGGATTTCTATTGCAGTAGCAGAAATCCTACCTACATGCTATTCCCTTGTTTAAGAATAAAGCAAATTCCATGTCTGGGTGTCTTGCTTTCCCGCAACCCTCCAATCTCCCTTATCTTTCATGTTTATGAAAGTAATGCTTACAAAATCCCATTTTCCCTACATGTGTGTCGAGGCTATTCTGACAGCCTCCCACCAAACAGTATTGTTTGAATGCCTTGGTCAGCTCTAACCAAACTTAACAGAGTGGAGGGCTTAAAGACATTAAGGACCTGTGAAAGGCATGATTACAACATGACCTGGAAGCTCTGTATGGTCAACAGAGTCTCTGGCCCACCACCAAAAACCTATCAGGCCATTCTGTTTGTCACACATAGCAGGTTTGTGGCGTAGAAGACACACAGCTCCCTGCTGTCCAGCTTGCCAATCAGCATATGTATAATCCAATTAAAAAGCCAATCAGTCATAACACAAACATTAATTAGAAATGTCCGACACCTAAGGAACTGCTTTGGTGTAGTTATACCTTAGTCTCTGTATTGTTTGGTGGCTTTGCCAGAGAAGGAATGTACCACTGAATGTTAAGCTCCTTCTTGGAAGCATTTGCTGCCCTACTCTCCATCTGACTGTCTGCTTCTGCCATGACAGAAACCTGAGAAGCTATTCTCACATGTGACATCTTTGATGTAATTTCAGGAGACTTCTGAAACAGAAAAGAAAATTTCAAATTGTATTTTTTTCTAGTGTAGCATGCAAAATCTTTATAATCTAATATCTACTAGAATCAGTATGACTTTCCCTCCCACAGAAATGTACGCTTATTTAGATAAACAAGCAATTTTAAAAGGTGTCCATTTTACCATGTTAAGGCTTTTCAAAGTTCACAGGCTGAGGCATTTCTAAAGGTAATGCAAAGGACCCATGGGCTGACTTAGAAACACCTACAGTAACAATGATCATTACAGTAAATGTAATGGGGCAGTAAATCCAGATGAGCACAAGATGGATTTTAAACAGTCACATAATCTTACTTGATAAAGCCAGTTCCCATCCTGCATCAAAATAGAAGTGAAGATAAAGCTGAAGCCATGAATGAATTCATCATGCATTTGAGTGTACGGATACGCCTTCAGTATGGCACAGGACAATTACCTGGGATGATCCATGCCACACAGACTCCTAGACACTGAGGTAGTGAGAACAGTGGCCATAACATATGGCATGCCATGAGGTGTGCATGGATCACCCACCTACTAGAAGGGTCTTCTACATTCAGGATCTAAGACTTTAATATTGGCAATGAATCACCCACTATCCTGCTAGTAGGGAGAGTGGAGAAAATTATGAGCAAATATGTCTGTCGAGGTGGGAACAACCTTATTTATGCTGTGCCCCTGAACTTAAACTCTTAAAAGTTCATTTCATGATGTATATTTATCTCTAAAAGGTATGGTATGTTTTCCTTTTCAATGAACCGCATTTTTTGTTATTTACGTAATATTGGATGTTTTTGAAGGAGGATGCTACAAGTGCTCTTCTCAAACTGGAGGGTTGCTGAATTACATACATAAGTATTTATCTACTCAACCTTCTCAAGAGCCTGAAAACAACAAACTAACTGCCCTACTTCCAGTCCTACACACTATCATGGATTTGAGTGAAAAACAAGAATGAAAAACGTAATGGGGCACACAATTTTAATCATAGCCTTCTTAATGTAATTTCTTTGTTCAGCAGAGTTGGGAAAAAAACTTGAAGAGTGAAAAACAGTATGACAAAGACAAGTGTCAGTGAAACAGCCTTGTGCAAAAAAAAATCATTTCAAAATTACATCTATTTGTACTGTTAAAAAACTCAGTATTAAATTAAGGTAACATTTAAAAAAAACTTCTACAGCCTTATGAATAGTTAAAGCTTCTAAAAATGTTGTGATAAAAATCAATGAAGCTTAGAATTAAAAAAAGTAAGAGCTTTATGCTTGTTAGCTGTCTACAACAGTGAAGCTAACACATGATTATGCAGCTTGCACCTGTCACGAACATGACAGTGAGCTCTGAAGCTTATTATTCTAGGACAGTGTAATACTAATTATGTCAAAAGAAGAGCAGACAGAGTAAAATAATTTTTGATATACAATGGCTGTTATAAATGTCACATAACATATATTTACAATTTATTCGGTGGCACAGTCAGCTCTTTGTTGGGAAATGAGTAATGATATGCTGTCCAACACTGCAGAAAGTTCACCAACTATAGAAAAGCTACTTTCACAGAGGTGTTTTAATTCCTTTTTATAAGATAACAAGTTCTCACTCCTCAAGGTTCCCCTGTCTCCATCTAATACAGAACATATTAGGTAAAAAATAAATCACAGAGAGTAACCTGTCATTTAAATTTTTTAGTAGTAAGATAATTATTAATGTGAGAAGTGGAATGGGGAAACTTTGAAAACAATTATTTTTACATTGAATTTTCAAAGACTTTTACCATTCATTATTCAGTACATATGCCATGGTCAGTATAGACTCCAGCATTCCAATTCATTATTTCTCTGAAAAATATAGTCTGACTTGACTATATCTGAAGGCTCAAACAGGCTGTTCACAAGCCAGAGATCTGAAAAGATTAATTTTTTTGCCAGATGATTATCTGTGGAAAAATTTGGCACATAAGGCCTTCAACAAATTTTGAGAAAATAATTTTTGTTTTTAACTGCAGTCCAAATTAACAACATAGAGGCTTGTATACATGAATCACAAAACAAACATTCACTTTTAGTATGAAACATGAAAATCTACAAGATTACAAGCCTCAGTCCTACCAAGTAACACAGTCAACTTAATTGCCTAATAATGAAATTTTCTTAAATATCATTCTGCTTAATCTCCCTGGGTCTAAATATGCTGGGCATGGGATAGAGATCATTTTTATAGGAATGAATAACACACAAGGATGTTTGCATTTGTTAACTGTGTCCTTCCCTGCTGGCATGGGATTTTTGTTTTTCACTGATCCTCTGCATAATGAATTTCACTCTTCTACAATGCTCTCAGAAATGTAACCATTGGAACTAGCAAGAATATGAGATAAATGCAAGTATAATATAATGTTTGGTTTTTGGTTTTTTTAAACATCAGTAAGAACCTAGGTACCTGTGAAGAATCAGCTGGCCTTCCAAGTGGCAATTCTACATCACGTAGCTCTTCTGGGAAATTCTCAAGACAACACAATGAGTATTCAAACAAATGGTTTTTAAGAAAGGAATGCATCTCTGCTATGCGTAGAATAAGCCCTGTGTCAAAATCAGAACTAAGGTGTCCATCTCTTGCAGAAAATGATCCAGGTCCTGAGTCCAGGGAAGCTTTGAAAAGGCATTTTTAATACATCATCATCATTTGCCATTTCAAAGTAAAGTTCCTACAGCTACTTGATATTTATACGTTTTGAAATTAGAGTAAAATAATTCAATATCAAATAAACACATTTCCAACAGTTATACTGATTGTCCTTAAGTATTATAAGGTTATGTTATCTGTATTGCAATTTTTCACTGAAGATCTGGGAATGAAGCAAGCTTTCCAGTCATTTGGTGCTGCAAGGGACATAACAACCCCCTCTGAAATTATTCTTTTCGGAGCTCCTAAGTTTCTCTCTAGGCAACACTTCTATGTACAATCTAGTTCTATTCTCACCTGCCAGGTCATTGCCTGTATAGGAAGATATATGATAGAGCAACCAGTATAGTATTAGGGCCCTGAAATGAATGGATTCTTACTCTGCATGAAAGTTCCTATCACCATCTTTTGTTTACAGTAAAATAAACCAAGTATGTACCAAACATCTGGAGTTTCAGTCAAAACATGTACAATAATGCTCAGCCTTCCTATGTAAACTACACTCAGTTCTCTCAAACAGGCCCTCACACTGAACAGATTTATTTCTGATGTCACTTAAATCTGATATATCTAACACTGAAATAAATATAGATTAGTATTTTTAAAATACTTCAGATATAGTAATTAAGTGTTGAGGGATGATTTTCCTGGAATCATGAAGCTTATAAATAATTCGGAAAAAAAGCTAATAGTAACTTCACATACAACACTTGTAAACTGATGTTAACTGTGATTTCAGTGAAGATTTTTTACAAATTTATACATTTTAAATGAGACAATCCCAAATGATGGCCTCTGACTCTGACACTGCTGGCCCCCAAGAACAATTATCTCACCTACGGCAGTTTTCTAGAAGGAATAAAAAAAATAAATAAATACCAAATAGAAGGTTTCTGTTATAAAGTCTTTTTAAATGACTGTGGTAGCGAATTAAGTGAATCCATGTTATTGTCTCTTTCTTCTGGGTGGCCTTGGTGGCAAGACTTTCTGTGCTCTGCTCCTCTTGTATGATTTGTTTGTTTTCAGTAGTAGATACTTCATGACTTTCAGAGACAACATTGTATCCATCTGCAAATCCAATAACATTTGGACAATATACATTAACTGAATGGTTGTAATTCAAAAGCTATTTCTGTATTGTGTGGTAATTGACTAATTTGTAACTAAAAATGTAACTTGTGAACCCAGTTGTGTTTTTCATAAGGGCAAAAGTCTTTCTATTCTGCTGTAGTATTAGTTGAACTAGTAAAGAATATGTATCTAGGATCATGGCCAGGAATCTGACTGGTCCTTGCAAGAAGCTAAAAGGGGGTAAGAACAAGGTGTTCTCTCTCTCTGAATTTAACTATAAAAAAAAAAATTCTATTGATTGTTCAATAGCAGATATTTACCAAATGGAAACAATACCAGGAGTCATCAGTCATTACTACAGCAGTTGAACTTCCTAGTTACATTGACCTGAACTCAGAGCAAGCTACCCTGAAATGTCGTTAGCTTCAATCCAGCACCTTTTAGATATTAAGCGTATTATCAATGAAATGTGTTCCTGAATGCAGACTAAAAAATGAGGAGGTTTTGGTGCTGCCTAGAAGCAATGCTTATGCAAAAAAAGGATAAAAAATACCAGTGCAGTTATCACTATATCACTGCTTATACATTTTTTCACTGTATCTGTAGATGGCGCTCTCAAAAGCCTACACAAGTCTGCTCTCATATTCCCAACTGAACAAACATTGTGTTACAGTAGTAATTCCTAATAGTAAACTTGCAGAAAATAATTATGTGTACTACTACAAAATCTGAATGTCTCCATTATTCCTGATATTTCACTGTCAATTGCAAAAACAGCATTTAGTTAAAATGGCCACATTGTTTACAGCTGAAACTTAAACAATGTGTTTCACTAATGGTTTTACAGAAAATACTTAGCATGCTGTGCTGATCATTTCCATTGCAATTTACCTTTATATACTTTGGCCTAATATTGCTTTTCTATAGTTCCTATTCTTCTTTGAATTGCCTAACAGAACTATCAGGAGAAACACCTGCTGCATTTGCTAAAAGAAAAAATGATCTGTAATTATAAGCAAATGGAGCTAGCACAAAACAATCAGATTGATGGAAGGTCTTAGCATACAACACTTTTTTTCAAAAACCAATCAAAACACATATGTTTAAACACCGTACAGTAAGCAGACATTGCTCAGCTGAGCAACTATCAGAAGAGCAATTCAGTCTTTGCCAGTTCCTTGGGATGGTTGAATTCAAGCCACTGAGGCAAAATTCTATCACTAAATTAATGTTTCCCAGTTTAAAAATATGGGTATTTCACTTTGGTGTTTTTACAGCATATGAAAACCTTTACCCCAGAGTTCCTAGTTTCACTGATTTATTTTTTTAAATGATAACTTTCCATTTCATCAGCTCCATTAGCTGAAGTTGGAAATAAACCAGGCAAAGTTCTGCAAAGTTAAGCATCTCTCAATGCTAATCTATTGAGCTGGAAAGGCAGTGAATTTTTTTTTTATTATCCCCACGTTGACATTTAGAACACAGTACCCAGGCAGATAATTTTGCAAGAGTTTGGGTTTGTTGCATTTAGTGTTTGGTTTTATTTTGGTGGGCTATTCAACACCAACATCTGTTTGCAAAAACTAAAGAAAAGCTGAAAATCTCCAAGGAAAAGCTAATATATCTAGGGAAAATATCTGTCCCAAATCAGTGTTTGAAGAAAAAAAAAGAAAAAGCAAAAAGCAGTGATGACTGATAGGGGTGCTAAGAATGCTGGGGAAGTCCCGTGACAAAGGTTCATCTGCTTTTTTGAAAGTGTGGCAGAGCATACATCCTGTCTTTCTGAGCCATGGTACACAATGTTTCTTAACCTACTGAAAATGTGCACAGGCTGGTAGTTAAAGACCCATAACGTGTATTCAATATTTTGTACTGCTGTGCAAGACAAGGATTTTGCTTTTACTTGCTAAATCTGACTTCCAGTTTTTCATAAATGAAAGCTAGATATCAAATGCATTACTAGCTTACGTGGCATACATCATTGGCTAGTTATTTAATGTTCTAACGTTACTAGGTACAGAGGAATACCAGATAAGAAATCTCTGTATGAAGCAAAGAGATCCATGGAAGCAAATTCTGGGACTTTCTGTTGCACTGCATCCTTCATGCTGTGTTCTTTAACACTCTTCATTCCAATTAAAAGCTGAGATGCAAGCGCAGCTTCACTGACCTAAAAATAATATTTGTTTGTTTCAGAACCAGTTCACTACAATATTTACATAGATTTTAAAAACAGAGTAGCAGAATGATGGCAAAAAATTAATTACTCCACATACTATATTTTTAAAAGTCAGGAAAACATTCTGTTTCTCACTGACATATGGTACATACTATACTTAAATAAATTATTACAGCTGACAGCTTAATTACTACATAAGTGGTTTTAAATCAGATATCCTCACCTGGATGCCACTGATGTCTACCCACATGCCAAATACATGTGCACACATATCAGGCAGTGTGTTGGTTTATTTACACTGAATCACATTTAAGGTAAACAGAGTCAGATCTGTCCGAGAGAGATTAAATGTGCTACTCAGACAGATGTCCAATTTAATTTCATCAAATAAGACCCATGCTAGAAATTTCAGGAAATCTTAATTCCTGTCTTGTTTGCATTGTCTTCTTGTTTGCATGTGTAAGTAGTATAAAATGAAATTTAAAAAAAAAAACAAACCAAACAAACAAACAAAAAATTACCTCTTCAGAATATTGCACCAACCTGTGTAGCTGCTCTTAATGCAATCCAGGCTCGTATTTTGTAGCTTTCTGATTTCAGAGCCTCCTTAGGAGAAGAAAGTTCTCCAGGACAGGTCTAAAATTATACACCAGATCATAATTAGGATTCTAAATATATTATGGTAAAATATATTATAAATGTAGAAAAATTCCTCCTACTTAAGAATTACTGTTTTATTTGTAAATTGTAAAAATCTGCATGGATTGTAAACCCATGGATTAATTGCTAAAACTGAAAGAAATTACCCAGACCATACTAATTGCCTGCTTCTGTAAAAAAAGTCTCAGTGTAGCTCATACTATGGTCATTACTGTATACGGTTTTGTTATAATTTTTTTATTTTCTGTTATCTTAGTTTGTTTACTCTGATTTACACAGTAGACTGAATCTACGGCTTATAGTCACTTCAACCTGGTTAAAGCCTCTTGTATTTCTCATGCCACTTGTATTTGTACTGAAAAATTGAAATTTGGTATAAATATTGCCACTTACATAGCAGGTATGAATGTTATGTTTTCTTTGCAAGCTACAAATTAATTAGTATGCAGTCAGAAATGAAAACACTGATGGTTCTGTTTCTTCCTATTTTATGCAGAAAAATATTTTAAATGCAATTCAGTGTAATGAACATGAGAAATAACATCGAACAAGATAAAATTTCACTGCTGTACTGCATGATTTCATTGTGTGATTTTTCTAGTAGAATTTTCAGTATGACTTAGAAATCACTGTAAGTAATAGTCTGACAAGGTGCACAATGTTCCAACAGAAATATATTTCCTGCTTTGAAGACGCTACTACCCATAAGATAGAAAACATACGTTTGATTTGGAAGGCACCATATTATCTGCCTGTGACAATTCCTCCTTATTTGTGGCTAAATGCAAATATAATAGTGCTATTTCAAGGTATGATCTTCTTATTGACCTGTAAGGAACAACACACAGATCAATCAGCATAACATACAATGATACAATCTGACTCCTGCATAAAACTAGCCAGACTTCCTTACTAAATAAATCATTTATGCGGCCCTCATCATCTACTTAGTGTATCCTCTTTCAGAAAGTCACATGATCCTGTTTCAAAGTCTTAATGAGTCTAGCACATCCCTATGGTAGGCTTAACAAACAACACATTGATTTAAAAGAGTGTAAAGCATAATTTGCACTTTGTGCAATAAAGATTCCATAAATAAATAGAAATGTTTAGTAAGAAAACTATTAATTCTGCAAGAGAAGTGATATTTCTGTACAGAATCTGCATGGGTTTCTCTTCCTCAAGTTAAGGCAAATACCCATTGGCCTGGTTTCACTGAAACACAGATGGTTGAACTTGGATATGAGTCTTCAGTCAAATGTGTCCTAGAAACAGCAGAAGTACCCACAGTGACCATAACTGTCTTTCATTTCTTCATTGAGCTCAGCTGAGGAACCTTGTCAGTTCTGAGTTGTGTACCAGAAAAGATGGAAAGGGCTCTTCATTAGAGACTGTGACAGGACAAGGGTTTAATGGGTTTAAACTGCAAGAGGGTAGATTTAGATTAGATATATGGAAAAAGATTCTTCACCATGAGGGTGGTGAGTCCCTGGCACAGGCTGCCCAGAGAAGCTGTGGCTGCCCCCTCCCTGGCAGTGATCAAGTCCAGGTTGGATGGGGCTTTAGGCAACCAGGTCTAGAAGAGGGTGTCCCTGCCCATGGCAGGGGGCTGGAACTAAATGGGCTTTGAAGTTCCTTCCAACCCAAATTATTCTGTGACTCTATTAATACATCTTCAGACAGAATGTGGTCACCAATGCCTTTTTTCCTCCTATACTTCCTTCTCCTTTCAGTGATTTTTATAGTAGTGTTGTAGACTAGGCAAAAATCACAGAGTGATTTGGGCTGGAAAGGACCTTCAAAGGTCATCTAGTCCAACCGCCTGCAGTGACCAGGGACATCTTCAACTAGATCAGTTTACTCAGAGCCCTGTCCAGCCTCACCTTGAATATTTCCAGTTACAGAGCATCTACAACTTATCTGGGGAACTTGTTCCAATGTTTGAGCACCCTCACTGTGAAAGATTTCTTCTTTATATGTAGTCTGAATCTAACCTCTTTCAGTTTAAAACCATTACCCCTTGTCCTACCACTACAAGCCCTATTAGAAACCCCTATTAAAAAGTCTGTCCCCATCTTTCTTATAAACCCTCTTTAGGACCACAAAAAGGCCAGAAGGTCTCTTCCACACGTTAAACAACACGATCTCTCTCAACCTCTCCTCTGTAGGTTTCTCCAGATCTCCCCTGTCTTAGCTTTCCTAAGCATAACATAGCAACTCCTACTCATGTAGTTACAGTTCTCACAGAGCTGACTGTTTATATAGTACAATGAATTCCAGCTTTGGTATGATTTGTGTAAAGTGAAATACAAAAGTCAAAGAGTGCTGTACAGTTCAAGATAGGGCAAACTAAGTAGAAAGACAGCAAGTTCTACACTTAGTTGGCAACAATTTAGTTTACTTTCAAGTTTTCCTAACAAACAAGGATTTGAGACATCAAGAAAAAAGCTTTAATTAAAGAATCCCATAGATATCGGAGGGCTTGTATAAAGGTGATCAGGATGGTTAGTTCTCTAAAATAAGAAAGCCAAGGTCTATTGATGTTGCTGTATATTCTTTTAGAAAGACAGCAGCAAATTAAATGTGTGTAGCAAATTAAACTTGCAAAGCATCACAACAGTCCATTTCTGTACTATATTCCATCATGCTGGCTGCTTGTGGAGGTTTATTACTATGCTACTGCTTCTGTGCTCAGAGTTCTGGTTCATTAACTTAAGTAACAGAATACCCAAACAAGCAAGGTAAATTGCTGCCTTTACACTGTCTGTAACCAGACACGGCACATTATTCATTAAGACTGGTCAAGAAACTAAAAAAAAACCCTAAACGTAAAGTCCAATATATCAGAGTTGCGTGACAGAATTTATTGGCTGGCTTGGCTCAGCTCTTCAGGCATCTCCTCTGCTGATAACTAATGCCAAAGTCACTGTGCTGATATCTGTTACAAACACATTTCCTATGCTCCTTCTGCCTCTGTTCTTCTGACTGTTTCTGGCTGCTAACCTTTTCAAGCTGGATTTCTATTATCAGGAAGTGGGCAGACCACAGCTCATCTTCTGAAATATGAATAAAACCACTGTTTAATTGATAGCTCTGCTCCTGGTGTTGATGGAGAGCATACAAATTTGGAAATAGGACAGAAAGCCGTGCCTTTGCATACTCTAAAATATGTTTTTTAATGTTCTCAGCATTTGCTTTAAATAAGATAATGAATATACAGTAGGCCTTCCATACTGCAATAGAGGAAAACTCTCCAAAAGATAAAAAAATGCTTCATAATAGAAACCCCAGAAAACTAGGAAACTTTAAAAAATGTCTAAAATCTGTGCAAATGTGTGATTAATATTAATCTGAAAGTTACACAGCTAGTTTCTTACTCAAATTTTTGATCGTGTTGCTGGCTGAGTTTTATAGCTTCCAACAGGAGGTCCACAGCTCGAGATGACTTGTTATTGCCTGCTTCAGTTATCTGGCATTCTACCTTACCTAAGAAACACAGAAAGCAAATTTTCAAGATTTTAATTTGTGCATGTAAGATCTAACCTGGTTTTCAACAACTTAGTGCATTTTCTATCCTCTTCCTGATGAGCAAAATCTTTTCCAATGCCTTTCAATGCACAATGCTCATATAGCAAATTACTTCATAGAGTAGCTAAAGTAATCAAACTTTGGAATCATAGCAAATTCTAACACATAGTGATCCTAACTAGAACACCATTGTACATAGAGGCATTTGCGCCCAGGCACAGCATGTTCTGTGCTGCATTATGCTGTGTGGCCTGTGGCCTGCGTTGTGCTGTGCTGCAGGATAAACACAGGAGCCAGCTGCATCAGAAGAGCCTGCCAGCAGCATCTTCTCAGTACCAGTCATTACACCGCCTTCTCTATAAAATTACACCTTACTTTCTGTAAAAGGGCAGCAAGAAGTTCTTATGTGGACACGCCTCTTGTTTGACAGCAGAAATGATGAATAGAATTGTTTCCTTTTAAGAAAATCCTCTATCAGCTCAAAAGTCCAAAAGAAAACAACCTTTCTGCAGACAGGATCTGTGTGTTGCGCTACACCCTGGTGGAAGCCTGTGCAATACTGCGTAACTTGTGGTTCTCAATGTCTGAAGGGACATAAGATAATTTAAACCATCCTCTTTTTCTTTATAGTGTTAACTCCAATAAATGGTGTTCTAAGAGATACTTTACAGAGTCTGAGAGCCTTTCTGGCTGGGATCCTAGCAAAGCAGCACCTCAAGGTACAAAACATAATGCCACTAAAATCCAAATGCATGCAAACAAACACTGTGTAATTCATTAGCTTTGTTAAATCATTTAGAACTACTTTCTGAGCCTCTCATCTTCATTAGTTCAGAATGATGCGAAGAAGCTAACTAGTTCTCTACAGTGTCCTTAATCTCACTGGCTACACCCTTTGATCCCCGATAACATAGAGGTGGGAGAAGTTCTACTGCAGTTTTGAAATTATTTGTTGCATAATGCATCCTGAAATATGCTGGTGTGATACTAAACACAGCAGAGAGATCTGCAGATAGACAAGGTGAGAAATATGCAAATCTGTTCTATTTTTATAGTAAAATGTCTCCATTTCAAGCATAACATTGCCTAGGAATGTAATTATGATGTACAAATAGGGTTTTATTTACCTATCTGAAAAAGAAGTTCAGCTTCCATATCTATTTTTTTCATTGCAGATGCTCTGCAAAGCTTCAGTGCTGATTCTAAATGTTTGAGAGCACATAGCCATTGCAGTGGATCTCCTCTTGCAGGTGTACAAGCTACTTTTTCAGCTAATATGTGTCCTATGGAAAAAAGGACAGTTTTTATTAAATTATTTAATAGAAAACCAATCTACACAAAAAGAAACAACTTCTCTAGAACAAACGCTGTTATATATTTACTGTTACAATCCAATTCTCAAAACTTAGTGATAGATATTTATATGCACTCATCTCTCTTAGAGAGATGAGTGCATATAAATATCAAACTATAATGTTGTTTCTCTACTTTATGATACCACTGAGGTTTACCTGGACGATCAAAAAGAAAATCAGGCTACACAAAACAACCCTTTCACAAACTGATCTGGAAAGACAAGTAGTAAGCCACTTTGTAACTATTTCACCTGGCAGTTGCAAGCAAAACCTAAATGCCTCTGAGGGTTTCCAAATTCACAAATTACTTTTGTGCTAACCAGTTCTAAAGGCTTCTTTGATGTATTGCATACATCTTATACTGTACTCCTCCTTATTTGTCTGTATTCATCATCTCTTCCTAAAAATGTGGATTCAGAAACAGGAACAGGTCAAGCACGGCCCGATACTGTGAGCGAGTCTGGCCATGGCTGCACTGACAAGCAGTAAAACACAGTAAGAGTGGATCTTTGGAGCAAACACCAGCTGTTGTTGAAGACCTGAGGGCCACAGCAGAGTGTTTACTTCACACCACCTCCACTCTAGTCCTAAAGGCTGAATACGAAGTAATGGTTGAGGTGCACCGATGCATCTTCCTGAAAAAGGATCCAGAGCACTCTGAGGCTGCTCCACAGGGCATACCAAAGTGCAGTAAGTGATTTCTAGATTTTCTAGTCCATTATAAGTCAGATATACACCAAATTAAGAACATGGAGACAATATCCCTTTCCCCATATTTGTTACAGAGCAACCAATCTCAGAAAGGTCCTAAAGGTCATCTTCTGCTACTATTCAGCATATTTCCAAGTTTCTATATAAAGAAAAGTTATCAAGAAAAGGTGTTAAATTAAAGGGTGACAGCAATAATAAACACTATTTTATCTGGATAGGCAGTTATCACTATTGTCTTGTATGATATCGTTTGCTAGTTCCCATGTAACTCCTTCCAGAAAGATGGATAATAATAAGTTTTCACAGAATAAATACTTTGTACAGAAGTTGGAAAGTATTGTTAACTTCCTCTTAAAAACCCTGAAGTTCCCATTAGTTTCATCAAGAAATAACATTCGTATTAATTCCTTTGTTGATTACAGCTCCTGTAAGAATTGTACCTTGCTTAGACACATTACATGTAGCCAAAGAGGCATCTCTTCTTGGTTTGTAAAATATTTTATTTGCATATGAAAATAATTTATTTACTACATTCACTTCTGATGCATCAATTTATCTGCTGTTGCATAAAATATGAATGAAAATGAATGAAAAATTAAAAATAATGACTGCTTGCATTTTTCTTACCGATTCTCATTTTGATTTGGGCGAGTAAGTTGATATGTGGCAAGTAGATATTTTTTGTAGGTAGGACTGGACAAGTCAATGTCCTATCCTCTGTTTGCCATTCAATGGGTTCTCCACAAACAAAAATCTATGAAGAAAATATGCTTTATAAAAATCAAACTGCAGATAGCAAATTAAATAGTGGTTTGGAAAAGTTAGGTATTGCAAAACCCAGCAACTCAAATATGTCTTGTGAAGGGCCCTAAAAAAGGGCTTGATACTCCCCAAATCCTTTATTTCAGTTTGTGACTGTCGTCTTTGCAGAGGAGTCTGGTAGTAAATGAACAATTGCAGTGAACTCTTGATGAAATTTATTAATGGCAGGCTTTGGTTCCTAAAAGCAAAGTCTCTCAAATCACTCTTTAAGAAAAAGTTCTTCCAAGTAACCTCAGCCCCAGAGACAAACTGTCATTTCTACAAAAAATATCTGACAACCCACAAAGGCCAGAAAAGAATAACATGCATGCACCAATGAAACTTTTCATTCATGGAAATAAGGCAATGGGAACATGCTGCAAACTGTTAAATCTCTTGAAGGCTAGCAAGTCTCCCAAACCAATGTGTGAGTCTGAACTGACTCATATGATTATTACTTAGGGGAACAAATATTTCAAAAGATTAAGGTTCTGTATTAGGAAATGCAAGGAAAGAATGTGATCTAAAAACTTGTCTCTATAGACTGTATCAAGAATGTGTAGAGACACCAGAAGGTCATATCTATTTTTGGATCACCAAATAGTTAGTTTATTACTATACATTCCTCTCACAGATTTAATGTCTTAATTTTTTTTTTGGCCTATTTTAATTTTTACCTGGAAATTATTTCTTCGTACTGATTTAAAAATATGTCAGATCTAAAACATCATAAACAAGATGCTACTTCATATAGATTTTCTGATTTAATTTATTCTAAATTAAGATAAAAAGGTGAATTCTCAAGCTTGAATGTTCAAGGAATTTTGTGAGATGTTCATTCTCCTTGAGGTGCTGAGTACAAACATATCCCTCAGTTCAAATGGGAAAAATGAGTGTTCCACATGTCTAAAAGCTAAACTACCTATTTCAATTTTCACAGATGAACGTACATTTAGCGAATATTCAATATTTTTATACTGTATGAAAATACTAGACTACATCCATGAGGATGCATGATGGGTATGCCTAAATAAATTTGGGAAGATTCACTTCTTTACTTTAGTAATCTAGGGAAAACTGATCTGTGAATAGGAAGAGCCCTTTTTTAATAAATTATTAAAATAGCTTAAGATTAGGTAATTAAGACTGTTGGAAGGTTGTGCAAATGCCATGTAATCATATACATATACTCAACATATACTCACTGCTTTAATGGTAACCTCATGTGCCAAAATTAGTAGGTTTAATGGTTCCACCATAGAAGAGCAATGTTCTGTATCCTGTACTGTTTGCAGTGTCAATATGTCAGCCAGCAGAAGCATACTCTTCACAAGTGTCAAAGAAGCCGGAGGGGAAATAAATGGATCCTCTTGGAGTAAACCGATGATATTCTTTTCAGACATAGACAACATAAACCAAAGAAGTTACTACTTTTGCTGTCTGTTTATGAGGACAAATCACATAAAGTGAAAAAAACCACCTTATTTTAGAGATATTATTTCAAGCTTATTTAATGCTGGCCTCAGCTGTCTGACTACATGAAAAATGCATCAAAGAAAAGTATAGTTTCTCCTTTGTGCTCGAACCTGCAAAAGAAGTTTAATGTCTGCCACAGGACGCTTTTCTCGCAGGTCAAGAATAGCAGCCTGCACCATCATTTCAGCCTGAGTCTCAATATCACCAAAGGCCTCTGCCTCTAGGATTACTTCTTTTATCACACTTCTGCGTTCTGTCAGATAATTTTCTAAAAGAGAATACATGAACAGTAAAAATACAATAGAAAAGACTTTACACGACCTTCTACCATTCTTAAGACGTCACTTACACACTAACAAGTTGCAGAAAATCTGGTGATATAGATTCCACATTTACCATTTCATTGATTCTGTGCCAAATTTAAAACAAAGAAAGAAAAAATACATGTTTTTTAAACTGCATTTGGTTTAAGTTCATCCAAATGCATTCTTTATATGTAAGCCACCAGCAGAAATAATTGGATTTTGTAGGTCAGATGTCATTCTTACCCATGAAACATATTCTACATATTCAAAATTTTTATCGTAGTTATCATTCAAAAATAGTAACAGCTTTCACAGGAATTATCCAGGAGAGATTAAACAAGAGTTGGGTTTCAGATTTAGACTGTGATTTTGATTCATAAGTAAGCACCAAGTTCACATAACTAAGGAATGAAAAACACAGTATTCATCAGACTGCAATATATGTATTCTGTAGTATCTGTCTTAAATTCTTTTAAAAACCTCAATCTATCTTAAACATTTTTAGGACCTATATAGGAGCATTTCATTTACTGGAGATATAAAAAGGGAAAAAAGTCTTCTGGGATTTTAAAACTAGAAGTATGTAACAAAAGTGGTCTTTTTTTTTTTAAATAAGCATACTTTTCAAGATTAATCACATTTGAAACTTTTTCAAACATAAGTAATTTATTCGAAGATAATGATCATTAAATGAACGTTAATATAAAGATTTGTGTCTGCATACTCTGGGGAGAGCTTGTACTCAGAACTATTTTTTTCCTTTTTTGCACTTGATGAATTTAATACAAAAAATTGCTCAGTGATAATCCAGCCCCAGAGTTAACGTTAACATTTTTATTTATGAATACGAATTATGTCCATATATATAGTTGCCCATTATACTTCAAAAGTCTAATCCAAAAGAGGGTAATACCTTCCATATCACCAATGCCATATGTCTGTGCTACTAGTGCAGTCACTAATGTTGTACGACACTTTAGCCACAGGTGTATGCTCACGTGATCTTGTGCTGTTACACTGCGAGCCAACTGAACACCTTCAATATAAGAGTCCTAATAATTTCCAAAAGCAAGAGAAATGTTACTTTCTGAGTCAACTACTTTATTACAAACAAAGCAACAGGGCAGCATCAGTCTAAATTAAATCATATTAATACAAATATATTACAAATATTAACATAATTACAAACAGATGCCTATTTTTTAATAACAGAAGTTGATTTTTTAACTTCTAATCTATATGAAGAAAGAGAATTGTAACAAATGGAAATGAAATCAGCTTTTATGGGAGATTCCATTACTATATTTCTATATTCTGTATATGTCATGGAGAATAATTTTTAACAGTTTGGTGATTAGAAATAAATGCTAACGCACTAATGTATTGAAAGCTTCTGGGAGAATTCTCAGCTCAACTCTCTGTGCCATTTTCACATATTATAAGCAGTCTCTATTACTAATATTCTACAGTCCGTATTCTAAGGATTTGCTCTAGCAAGCAATAAATGGCCATAACTCAGTTCCTGGTTGTAAGGCAGCCCTAAGAAAATGTAGGAGCAAGTGCAGAAAGACAGAAGACCCTGATATGGAATGCAGACACAGAATGCAGACACTGCATGCAAGCAAGTTTAGTCTCATTTTGCATGTTATCAAATCTGGCCTCATGCTCAATTGCTCTGTCCATGTCTGACTTACTGCATGCTTGAGAGTGACCACGTAGTGTATTGCCATGACATTTGGTACACTGGCTTTCCAAAGTAGAGGTCAGTATCCCTGTTTGTTAGACAGCAGAAGTCAGCTGCAATCTTGCTAGATTTGGAAGATGCCAGTGATGCTGCAGAACCAGTCTGCTTGGCTCTTTGAAAAAGGATACTCTGAAGTAGGTTTTCAATCAAAATTCCTAAAATACCCTAACTGAGTAATGCAAGATTTTCACCTGATATAGGTCATTTCCACTTCATGTTTGCTTGTGGTTTTTAAACAAAAGGAGATTTTCAATGCTGGCAATTTGAGAGTACACAAATACAATCTCTAATTCCTAACCACATACAAAATAAAAGTATGAATATAGACATACTGAATATACAATAGCCAAGCAGGTAACTGAAAAACATGTCATACGTTTTGTCCCCAGGTTAACAGTAACCATGTAATACAGACTGCTATTTTTCTAGTATTCTGAAAATCACTCAACACTTGTGTAACACAAGACTTCATATACCATGAAACAATAGTGTAAAGAAAAAAATTCCACACATACCAAACACTCCCTTTCATCCTTTTCTTCTTGAAAACGTGTCACTTTTGTCCTAAAAATGTTTGCATCTTGGAGAAGTCGAATTGCAGAGAAAGCCAAAGCAACACTGTCAAAACGAACAATATTATTGAAAAAACTAATTGCATTAGCCATTTTATGCTTTTATTATAAATGATACTTCATTTCTGACTACAATAGAGATGTCTATCAATAGTTATCAATTTTTGCTTCAGTAGAACAAAAAAAATGCACTCAGAGTATATTCCAAATTTGCAAGCAATGCAGTATGAAAATGAGAAAACAGGAGTAAGTGTAACATTTTTGCCAGTAACAGACATAACCTGATCATAATGTGTCAGCCAAGATTGAGCAGTCTGCTGGAGCAATTGAAACAGAACTTTACTATAACTTTCAGTTACACATATCTGTCTTCAAGGATGGGCTTTTAGAAATTAGAATATCTGAAAATGACAAAATATATTAGGACAGTTTTATATCTCATGCACCCATAGAGAGGTAAAAACCCACCATCTTCCTTAAAGCCTTTCCAGACTGTATGTTAATCCTTCTGGTAAATCCACATGACCAAATGCTCACAGGATCTTAGTAAACATCATCAACCATAAACTGAGGCAGGTGCCACTGTGGCAAAACCTCGTAAGCAATGACATGACATTGAGTACACTGCCCCGCACCCGCC
>VXBZ01005448.1:321932-347665 GCA_013399135.1 Heliornis fulica
TTTTTTTTTCTTCACAGAAATAGACTTCAGCCCCAATCTGAGTTAGGATAAATCTATGAAGGCAGTTCTGGGTGATAGAAATTATCTAACTAGATGACTGAAGTTCTCTGTATTTTAACAGGATAAACACCAGACCCTACATATCATGACAAAACCTGAATAATTCTAATGGTGTGCTTTTGCAGAGACATGTCACAGTCCTATACATACTAGCTCTCTCATATGAAAAATAGTGAAAATGGTAAACGCATCTCCCCTCAGAGGTCAGTCATAAAATTTAAGGAAATGGTAAACTCTAGTGAGTATGTTTTCTATTTACTAGCTTTTAGTAATAACAAGTTTATTTTCTGAACTACATAATGTCTAACTGATGCCAGAAAAATATTTATGTCTAGCATAAAATCTTTAGCTCTTTCAGATTTTTTTACCTGTAAATTTGTAACAGTGAGAAGAGGCTCTGAGGAGTCAAATTTCTGTGAGACCTGTAAAGTGGACAAAACCAAAAAGCAGTAATGTGTTATCACAGGAGTATAAAATGAGTTAGAGCAGTGGACATGTGTAGTGAATTTTCAGCTATACTTTAAGGGCTCTGAAAATACAATTACTTGGCTTCTATAGGCTTTGCATTTCTGAACCATAATCCAAAACCTAGAATTATCTTTAGATCTCCTATGCCATTCACCAAGATTCTTGAAACAAAGGATAAAAAGTCACAAACTAACAAAAATCCTTTTCTGAATTCTAGGAGTTCTATAGACACCAATCATCAATTCTCTTTATGTTCTTTACATTCCTGAACCCCAATGTAACTCCAGACTTAGCATGTGCTCTGCTATTCACCAGAGCACAGATCTGTGATGGTATAAAAACAAGAGATACAGGTCAAGATGAACTGGAGACCTCAGCCTCCTTGAGGCCTCTAAAAGCAACATTTCTTCACTTATATGTGCTTCAATTTTCTGAACTCTAACCCTAATTCTAGTCCTTGCTCAAAAACTCTTTATCTTCTCACCAGGAGACAAATCAGGGGGAGGAAAAGGCAGAGGTAAAGATCATTTCCAGCCTCTGTTATAACCGAGAGCTCAACACACAACTGTAACTTGGGTTCTTTGTGTTTTTTATTAACTCTTTTATTAACTTTATACTCCAGATGTAGCCCTCTGTCATCTTTGTCATTCCCCAGAACATGTGTTCTTCTTATTCCAAGAGCTGTACTCTTCCAAGTCCAGCAAGCACTTAGCTTCTCCATGTGTGACACACACACAGACCTCATGCTGAATCTCCTCACCCAAACACTCACTTGTGAACCCAGTTAGAAAAAGTCAAGTGACAAATAGGCCAGACCTCATCCTGTAAGCTTTTTAGACAATGAAAAAAAAAAAAAGACAGTACTTAAAGATGCATTTTAACCTGATTAGTATCAGTAAGGAGTAAATGCATTCACTGCTGTAGCTATGAACAGGGAAGCTTTGCAGACCCAACTCCAGTGAGGATGCTGATAACTCTTTATGGCTCAGGCTAGTACAAATTTAATGTAGCCTGTGCTGCGAGGAAAAAATCACTAGATTCCATCCCACCTGGCTCCTGGCTGGGGCAGTGGGAGTGTTGCCATTAATGGGGCAAGAACTCTATCCATATCGTTAATGTCAACATAAGAAATTCCACATTATGTTTTTCCATGGTGTTACCTGCATTGCTCACTGTATAAAACAACACATATGTTTCAAAACTTGTTTTGTTTCTGCTGTTCAGTGAGAGAAATCACATCCTTCAATGCCTACTATTTGACCTGCCACTGAAATAAATTTAGGAAATTTTCAGGAATGTGTAACTTGCAGACATGGAGTATGCAGTTTCATGAAGAGAATTGATCGTTGCAGTTCAATTTTTTACTGGTGTTTACCTTCATTTGTTCAATTTTTCTGTATCCTGCAGGTATTTTCAATGGAATTCTCTCTCCACAGTTAAGCAAAGACAGTTCATGAAAGGCTTCTGTAAAAAATCCTATATCTGTGAGTACTTTAATCTGTGAAAAAATAACAGCGTGTTTGATCTAAATAATTTACTACTATTCTTTTTCCTCAAAATAAAAAGTATTCAAAGGTACTTTTCAAGTTAATTTGGCTACTGGAACAGTACATTCATGGAGAATGTTTTTAAATGGAAATTAGTGAATCTCAAAGATGGGTCTTTCACTTTTAAAAATAAAAAATGAAAAAAATTCAGTAACATATTCTTCAAAAAGTTGCTTCTGACAAAGGAAGATAACTGAATTTATCTGGCTAGAACTTTGAGTGTCAATCCAAGATCAGCCCTTTATCAAAATCTGTTTCATAGGTTTTGCTCATCTTAGTCTGATAGTACTCAGCTACTCTACCTAACCTGCATCAGCATTTCCTGAAAATATCTAAAACCAATAATACTTTGACTCTTACTACAAGACAGATTCCTTAAAAAAAAAAAAACTAAACACATACACATAAAAAAAACACAAACAAACAAACAAAAAACCAAATCCAAGAGGAGACTAAAAAACCTAAACCAACAAGTGAACATCAGGGAAATGACAGAAGTCTGTTCCAGAAAGTCTGTGACAAATTTTTTTTTGTTCACAGTCTAGACTTATGGATTTGTTATCAGTAATGTGGTGGAACCAGGTTATATTTTGCACTTAAGAAAAAAAAAAATTAAAAGAACAGTGGAAAAAGATAAGAAGTACTAGGTAAAAAGTTTGGATCTAGGAGAGAAAAATCTTAAGATCATAACTTTAAGGACAATGCTTGTCAAATGGAGAGTAGAAAGAAATAATGGAAGGACTTAATAGTCTGTAGGACATTAAAAGTGAAAATATATAAATAACTCTACATCATACTAAAATTCAGAATATAAATAATAATTGCATTTTTTAAGTGATCCTATTTTACAATCTGTTGTGCTAAGCAACACTAAGTAACAGCTGAAGTTTAAAGCATTGTTTCTCAAAGTGCTGATATATGAAGAAACATTAAGTCAACTATATTTAACAAAGAAATGAAGAGTGCATCTGAAATATGAAGTGATATGATAACAAGAAAGTTTGTTTGATTACCTTGAAGATTCTTCCCTCGATACATTTAACTGGGTCCTTACAAATCTCAGAAACAATGTATTGGTATAATGTGAACAAGGGTAAAATCTGTAGGAAGATATTAGGTCATCTACTTATAAATGTCATAAGAGGTACAATTATAGGAGTGTATGTTACAAGTATATATCACAAATACAGAGATAATATAGGAGTACTGCTTTCACTTTCACATACCACCATCCTATGAAGGATGAATGTGTTCTACAGCTGGGTAAAGCTAACCCCTTGTACTATCTTAGGTGCACACGATATAGAAAGGAAAGTTTCTCCAAGTTATCTCTTTACTACACCATTAGTGAATAGACCTACTGAAAAGATGTTGATGAGGGATTTCTGAAACTGTCTGCATTTTTATGCCATTTTTTTTTCAAAATAAGTAGCAGAATTATACCATTCTTTAGTCTTTATAAAGTAAACACAACAAACTCCTGCAGCTCAGCAGAACAATATCAGATGTAAAATAAACTGGATGGTGATCAGGCTTATTGACAAATTTATTTGCATTCATTTGAAACTGAAACTTTTTGTAGGGGCAACTAACACAAAAACATTTTAAACCAGTCCCAATTAAATATACAAATACTGTATTTATTATTACATAATATTTCAGAAAATGCAGATTCTTTCCTCACAGATGTATTTGGTTATTGAAAATGAAAGAAATTCCAAAATTTACCATTCAGCTTTTGGATTTTTCTTCACTTTAAATTGTCCCCAAGCTTGGAAAATGCACTTATAGTTTTCATAAAGTAGTAGTGCTTCTGAATTTGGATAACAAATGCTTGAGGCAAATGTTTTAATTGTACCCATGCAGTTTCCAACTGATATTTCAAGTAGTTCAACAAAATAAGTCTTTGAAGTCTTATTTTTAATAGAACTTGAATCTTGATATATTTTTATTTAGATGTCAAATCAATTTAGTTTCCCCCATCCAAAACATTCCCACACATTAAACATTCAGTGAAAATAAAGCTCCCATCCTGCTGAAACTGCATTAGCTTTGACCGTGATCTGTGACCTGGATCTATATTCTGCTCGTACAAGTGCAGAAAGAATCAAAAATGTGCATGGCCACGTGAAGCAAGCAGTCAAATTAAGTGTCCCTGTCTCCAGGTAACTCTGCTCCTTGATCTCACTTGGTTTCCCACAGTGAGGGCAGTTAGACAAAGATTAATAACAAAGTGAACTCCAATAAAGCAGGATAGGAAGAAGCAACAACAGGAGGTAAGACAGACACTTAGCCTGAAGTTCCAGAAAAATCAATCCAATAAATGGCTTGCTGACAAAAAAGGGGTATCATCTTGCTGCTTCCTCCTCTTTAACTCCTCTTCCATCTCTACCCCTCACCTTTTCTTACTCCCTTGCTACCCACCACATGATCCTCACCCCTCCTTTGCACTGGCTCTGCCACTTGCAGAACCTTTCCATAACTGGATTCAACTCATTAAAGCAGGAGAAAAACATCTACTTTTACTGCTGGGGAGTTTTCTGTCATGCTAAGAGTTGATTTACAGAGGTATATAATAATGTCCTGACATGAAAATCTGTTAGTGTATACAGGACCAAACAGAAACAGATGCAGAATCATGCTTTTTTTCAGTACAATTCAGTCTAATTATTCCAATGTACAACGCTGCACCTTTTAAAGAAAAAGGATTAAAGTGGAAATGGTCAGTCATTAAATGGAGGAAATAAGCACATAAGAGGGAAGCTGTAAAAGCACTCCACAGAGAGGATTAGGAGAAACTTGAGAGCCAGAAAGGCAGAAGGGACTTTTATTTACTGAATGTGAAAGTAGATTTACTGAAAGCATTCTGGACATACTGCATTTAAAGTAATTCTCAGCACAGTGTATTTCAAACTGCATATAATAGGAAATTTCCTCTAAAATGCCTAAGCTAAGTGGACCGTGCATTATCATATTCCTGAATAAACAAGTACCATGTGTGCTCTAAAACCTGTAGGCAGAAAGCTATACCTTGCCTCTATCTCCATGCCACAGAATCTCACCATACAGGCATTTTGCTAGAGCTTCTGAGGTATCCCGTAATTACACTCACACTAAAGAATAAGACTGGATGTCTTAAAATTAATTTCCAGAGTATAAAAAAATAATACTTACTATTAAATTTTGTTTCACACAGTGTAGTTCAAAAATCAGGAATTTGAGACTTGCAACTACGGTAGAGATATCAGCTCTGTAGCGATCAGAGAACAAGTCAATACCAGGAATAAGCATGTCTGTTTCATACTGGGCAAAGTCACAGTCAGCTGTTGGATGTGGAAGAGAAGCTCTAAACAGAGTCTGAAAGCAATAATATTGAAATACTTGTGAAAAGATGTATAGGCAACAGTGAAACACTATAAAAGTCCAATCCTTGAGACTCGTAAATAGCTTCATAAATGAAACTCAGCCAATGTGTTAAGTATCCAGTTGTTTCTTTTTAGAAAAAAATATTTATGTGTGAGCTTGATGGAAGAGGGGAAAAAAAAAAAAGGCTGTAAATAGTCTTAGGACAGTATTTCACAGAGCAACCAAAAGACAAAGACTAATCTAGGTGAAGAAAAATAATCATGAAAGTTTCCTCAGCAAGTACTCCCCAGGTAACACAAACCCTTCCTATAGATCCAGTGGCATTTCTCTCAGATTCCAAGTTGAAGTATCCTAATTAAATCTCTGAAAGCACTGAAAAAATAAATCTTGTCAATCACTAGGGGTTCTCACAAAGAATTTTTAGATAAGTCTTAGGATAAACCTCTGATTAACAGACTGATAGAGCTTAATATTTATTCAAAGACCTTAATTATCAAGGAAAATGCATAGGGAAAAAATTTGTTGAGATGATTCTGTACAAAGAATGTTTCATAGAAAATGTCTTCCATCAGAACAATCTCTGGCAGAGTTTCTGACTTTAAGTCCAGTTAAAAGCTAGTTCCACCTATAACTAGGTCAGCAAGTGCAGCTTAAATCATGTGTCATAAAATCATAGACTCAGATTCACAGACTGGTTTGGGTCAGAAGGGACCATAAAGCCCACCTAGCCCCAACCCCCTGCCATGGGCAGGAACAGCCTCCACTAGACCAGGTTGCCCAAACCCCCATCCATCCTGGCCTTGAACACTGCCAGGGAGGGGGCAGCCACAGCTTCTCTGGGCAGCCTGTGCCAGGGACTCACCACCCTCACTGACAAGAATTTCTTCCTACTGTCTAATCTAAATCTACCCAGGCGCAGTACTCCCGGTGGGATCTCACCAGAGGAGACGGGCAGAATCACCTCCCTCGCCCTACTTAACCTGCTGGTGTAAAGCAGCCCAGGATACAGTTGGTGCTCTGGGTCACAAGCACACATTGCTGGCTCATGTTGAGGTTTGTAACAACCAACACTCCCAAGTCCTTCTTCCCAGGGCTGCTCTCAACCCATTTTCTGCCCAGCCAGTAGCTGTGCTTTGGGTTGTACTGACCTTTGTGCAGCACCTTGAACTTATCCTTGATGAACTATCGAGTTGAACTTTAAGAAAGTTCCTCCTTTAGAAAGGGAGGTGTGTGAACATTGTCTCTGATGCTGGATATTCTTTCCCAATTGTGTTTATCTTGTTGTAATTAGCAGTGATATGCTAGAGAAATATGCATTTACATACTCAGATATGAGATATTAACAAGCCTAAAGCCTATACCAGAGGTGAAATTTAAATAAGGTTATAAAAGCTTTCCAAATCAAGGAACAAATTATGGGTTTGAACTTCACAAGGTACAGTGACAGTAATTGATTATATTTTTCAAGACACTTGCCCTGCAAGCTGCTTCTATCCCAATTAATATCTGACACACTTCAGTTGAGTCACAATTATATCTACCGTTATACAACTGAAACAAATGCTTACTACTATTTCTGTCAAAAGGAGGGATCAAAATTGTTCAGCTTTGTACCACCAGCAATTACACTGAGAGAAGCTAGTCAAAATTCTCCTTTACCTTTGTTTCTTCAACTTTTTCTCCTTTTGCTGAACTTATGGTTTTTAAACATGGCCTAGCATGGGTCACAGAGTCACAACCATGGCTGGCACAAGTTATTAGAAAGGGGCCTTGGTTTGTTTCGGAGGAATCCAATGAACTTCCTGATGCTGCATTGGGATTAGTAAGCATTGATCCCAGTGGAGTACCACTGCCAGAATACTTGCAGTTCTTTTTCATGTGTCACTTTTGTTACTGGTATTTTAAAACTTCCTTTGAAAAGTAAACTGAAACTCCTTTTCCTCTATAGTTGGCTTCTGGAAGTTTAATTCTAATGATCTTCTCTTCTTTGTAAATGAAACCGAATAATTTTTACTATCCTGGTTTTAGAGTAAACATTTTACAGAGCTGGAATTTTAGAATTACAAACTATTATCTTCCAGTGTTAAAAAAGAATCAAAATTTCTTCTTTTAAAGAGTCTGTTCTCCTGGTTGGAAATTCATTAAAATCTGTGAAGACTCTGTACAGATCTGACAGAGAGCACTCGGCTACTCCCGATGACATCCAGCTCTAACTGAGCAGAACACTTCCCACAGAAAAAAACATATTTGACTGCCAAATAATTTTAGCCAGCTTCACTTTTCAGTATTTCATTATTTCTCCGAGACACTAGCCTTTTATTGAAGTGATAATTTTTAAGCTATAATACGGGAATAATGTTAAAAAACAGAGAATAAAAACATCTAATCTAATGTGCATAAATTGTCAACTACCTCTGATCTGGTTTTCCTTTACAATCAAAATGAAAAGAAAAATATTTTAATAGAGGGTTATTGAGATTTAAATTTTAGAAGCAATCTGTCAACTTCATGAATTCCAACTGAAATTGTATTCTTACCTTAAAAAGAGTGGCAGAAAAATAGCAGTATTTATTTCTTAATCTCACATTTGATGTTGTTATGTACCTAAAGTACAACAAATAATAAGAAATATGAATGTGCTCATTGATATAAATTATTCAAACTCTCTCTTTTCTTTTCTATTCTTTTTTGGTTTTGTTTTTGGTTTTGTTTTTTTTTTATTTTTTAATCTAGTTTAATAACGATACTAACACAGTCTGGAAGTTTTCCATACTGGAAAACAACGGCATGTTCTGTTGATAGGCGCTCAGCCATGCCATTGAAACATTTGACCAAGGATATTTAACTTTGAAGATTCTCTTAAAAATTAAAGGAGAGAAACAGGCAATATAAGTACAAAATTAATGTCATACAAAACTAGAGAGATAAAAGCAGGTCAAGCAACTCACTCCTTAAAGTGTATTTCTTTCCATAAAGGAAGCCTGAGATAACTAGCACATGTGGACTTTCACATGGTAGGTTTCTAGTTAGATTAAATGAATCCCACACAGTACCTTATCAGAGCTTTGAACTGTCCTGGTAGTGGGGAACTCCTCTGACCTACAGTATTAGAAATCTTTAATATCAGAATCCTTTAATCTGCATTTTACAGCCTGAGATTTAGTTGCTCTAGAAAGAGCAACTCAAGGGAACCGTGTTTAAGAGCCCAAGTCAAGTCTGAATAGAAAAGATCAGCTTGAGGGAGAAGCCAAGAGGATAGCTCCCACCAGACCTCTGCCAAGTTTTTGGACACATTAACAGTACAGGGATAGAATACAGGGTAGCAAATAGGTGCCACAAGCCCCTTCAAAAGCACGTAGGGATTGGGTCTTGGTTAATTGGACCTGAGCCTGCACCACAACTCAGAATTAAAAGGACTGTGGTTCAGAATCAGATTAAACTCTTTTTCCTCTTGGATCCTATTTCTGAGTGTGGCAAAGCCGTTTCCTCCTGGAAATCCCATGCCAAAGCTTTCAAAGCTATCTTGGTTTACAGAAATGTTACAGCACTACTAATATGGCCTGCTTCTCAGGAAAGACAGTTTACTCAGTTGAAGCTCTGCCCATTCATGGGTATAATGCTTCTAAAGGTCATTCAGAGCTGGATTAGATTTCTAAATTTTCTGTTTTGTACACTGTTATATTGTACAATACATTGAGGAACAGCTCAGAATTACATCCACAGTGTTTTACCAGCAGTCCAGGAGTACTGGACAGAAATCTTTATTGATTGTAGGCTTTAATACAGTAATTCAAATTTCAATTAGTTGTAATTCGCCAGAAAATGAGTACTTTAGGCAGTGAATCTGCCCTCAAGATACATTAATATTTAATATGTGCAATGACTTGGGAGATGTGATATTCCAATTGAAAATCAATATGACTGTAAAATCCTTGCACTTAAGGCTTTTTATCATTTTGCTTTATTTCAATGATCTCTCCATATAATATACAGCTGCAATTACGATCAAAGATGAGCAATCAAAGAAAGGAAACAATGTTCTCCAAAATGGCAACTTCCTTCCCGAAAAGAAAAACTCCTCTGCTCTTGATGAGTCTTTTTTATAGCAACTCATTAGTGTTTTTTAATTAATTTCAAGTTTTCTACTGTCCTGAATGAGTAGTCTGTTTAAAATATGGGAAAAAAAACCCATATATATATATGGGGTATATACTTACTGAGCTATCTTAGCCACTAAAACTGCTGCATGTAAGCATCCCCAAATTCCAGCCCGAGAAAGAAATTTCTGACTAATATTAGTTGATCTTCCAACTGCAAAGTAGTCTGCATCATTTTTTGGAAAACATAATTCTTGCCAGTTGTTCAGAGCATCAGCAATGTTGAGTGTTTCATCAAGGGCTTGACACCAATATTTACAAGCAGCTCTGTAACACATTAAAAATATTCTCATCACATTGCTGACATTTTCCAAAGTGAAAGATAAGAGTCGCTTCATTTTACCTTTATTGCCTGAGAAATAACTAATTCTGATTGTGTCAAAAACTGAAATACAGTTTCTACAATACAAAAAGATACCATTCTTGGTCAACAGACTTATTGGGACTTACACTAAAATTAAATTGCCAAACAGATGTTACTTCTTAAAAACACATAGATATGCTTAATTAATTTGCTTAACTGCGATTCGTTAGCTAAGAAAAATAAACAATTTCTAGAAAAAAACTTTCAAAATATAGCTAATAGTGAGATGAATGAAGGTATGTAGACTTGAGGGCAACACAAGAACTTAAAAGACAGTTGAAGGGTATATGAATGCCAGTTAAATTTTTTTTTTTTAAATCCAAAAATTATGTACCTTTTGTTTCCATCATAAAAGTGAAGATTTCCAAGTTCATGTAGAGCTTGAACCTTGAGGTCTCTCTGGTTATTTATTTCAAGGATTCCTGTAGTTTGGTTTTTAATCAATTAGAAAAAAAATATTGTCACATCATTAAACCAGTTACTGAACCTTAAACAAATTTCATGTGAAAAGGAGATGTTCATTCACATATAATTAAATGCAGGAATATCTTTTGAAAGATTTATTAGGCTTCTAGATTTTACCTTCAAATATACAATTTCTTGTTTCTACTAGCTTTAAAAACAAGTGTATGATATATTTCTGGACCTGTTTACCTAAGCTTTTATAGTTTTGTTTGTTTCAGATGTCTTAAATTGCTTCCTTTTGAAGACAGAACCTGGGAAGTAGGCCATTGGCCCTGCTAAACAACACTGCCTGCATACAGCACAGTAGCACTGTCTCTGGCTAATTTCTGGATCATTTATTTCAAATAAAACCACTTACAGCATCTGTTGACCTGCTACACTTCACCTACTTTGACATACAGGAAAAGCAGGTAGGAGTTCTGTGTGAGCTGTAACTGCATAAAGCCATACTAGACTGCAAGGTGGAAGTAAAGCAACTATTTGAATGCACAAAATCCAAAAGGTCTGTTTGCTAGGGAAAAAAAACCTACCGTGGAATTAAAATCAAACTGCTAAACATTAAAAATCTGCAGTAATTTGGGATTAAACAGTATAACACCTTTGCAGTAATGCTTTTCTATAAAGAGATAACTGCAGAAGTTACAAACCAACTAGTACCTTGTTTAGAATCTAATGCATTTTTTTCTGAATAAACAGAAAAGAAAGTTCTGTCTGTGTGGAAACCAGCTTTCATAGAGTTATAGCTGTCTTACAGAGGAAAAAAATCCTCTTGGAATAAATATATATGAACACAGGCACAAAGATATTACATCTTGATGTAAACAGAAATTTATGAAAAAAAAATTACCAATGGTTTGTTCATAGGCAGAGATAATTACTGAAAGCTGTGACCGTGGTATTGGTTTGCTCTCAACCATACTGGAGAAATTAAATTTTTCTTGAGAAAGGTCACGTGGTGTTGGTAGAAATATCAGTTCGGGTTCCACATTAAATTCCAGCCTTCCATTTGAAGAGATGGGATTGATGATTGCTCTCCCAGCATCTTCTAGACCAAAAAAATTATCTCAGTTGAGTTTGGAAAAGTATTACAGATCAGTTTGGAAAAGTATTATACTATTTCCAGCACCACAAATTACTCGAACAAATATTCATATTGCACACTATTTCTATCTGTTTTCCTACG
This sequence comes from Heliornis fulica, assembly GCA_013399135.1. Lineage (NCBI taxonomy): Eukaryota > Metazoa > Chordata > Aves > Gruiformes > Heliornithidae > Heliornis > Heliornis fulica. The sequence continues at coordinate 333,543 of VXBZ01005448.1, forward strand.
CTATGATTCTATGTGCTTTCTAATTAAACTCATTAGACATAATTAATTGGTCAGTGCAACCAAATGAAAATACGTGCTCTGATAGAGAAAAGAAACTTGGGAAGATCTGCCAGTCAGTCCTCTGACAGAGGTTCGGCTGCAGACAGACAAGCAGCATGACAAGTCAACACCCTATCAGCCAACCATGAAACACAAATCATAGGAAATGAGGCTCAGAGCTACTGACCTGCATATACAACTTTATATTGACAATTAGAAAAAAAAATAACTAATACTTACATTTAGAAAATCTATTCCTTTCACTCTACTATTTTAACTGTATATACACCTTTTAAGTAAGAAAGACTTCAATAAAACGACTCACCTTGTGTGTGTGCAAGAAACAATGAAAGTAGTTTTCTGCTGTGTCGCAGTGCTCTGCTGTGAGACTTCAATTTTTGTAGGCTTTCTCTAAAACATTTTAGTGTATCATTGACATCAAGAGGTACGTAAACCAAAGCTTTTGCTTGATTGTGAACTAAAAGGAATTCATAATTATGGAGAAGAATTTTGTATTACATCAATATGTATTTTTAGTAAATCACCCTACAAAACATATTTGAACCATTCCATAACTTCAAAACTAAAATATACTAGGATAATTATTACCTTTTTTCCTGTTTGATTATGAAATAAAGCAAAATTATTAATCACTGGGAACACTGAGCATTTTTTATCTTTTTCAGTGTCCTGTTTTAGTTCTCTCCTTGAATTCCATCTGCCCTGGGCATGCCTCAGCTTAGCTCTCCGCTCTGAATTCTGGCATCTGAAGTCTGGAAATAAATCTTTTACTAGAATTGCTGATCCTATTTACTACAATTACTGTAGTTTCCCTGTACCAAACCTGTGAGTTGGTACGCTCCCTCCACTGAATGCATAATACTAACTGCTCTTCTTACAGCATCATGTATTCTTTAATTGTGTCCCTCAGCTGCAGTCAGCATAGAGTCTCGTATGCAATGTGTTGACATACCTATGATGCGAGCAACTATGCTTTACAAACTTCTGTTAATGACTATAACATCTTAGTCCTGGCTGAAAATAACAGCAACTGTGGGTAAAAGAGGTGTTCTGTCACATTAGTTCATTTTTTTTTCCATTCATTCCATCGATAACACTGCAGGTTCACGTTAATTTCTGAGTGTATTGCTGGATTCCTGACAATACCGAGGGAAACCTGTTCCAAGACCACCAAGCTCACCCAACATACTGTAGGTTACCTGGTATCTGGATAACAACTGCTTTTCTCTGCTTTCAGATACAGCCTGAACATATTTGGAAAGGTCTTGACAACATAATTATCCATTCAAATATTAAGAATAATAATTTGAAGGCAAAACTGAATTTAAAATAAAAGAAACAGGTTATAGGAGTAGTGGAAAACTATAATGAGAAAAACAAAGAAAAGTATCCAGTATGAAATAAAAAGGGAAAGGGTTTGAGAGGTAAGAGAACCTGTGATACTGAAATGCGCTTCGACCTGTGTTACCGTTTTTCATCTCAGGAGAGGAAAAGCATCCCGGAAAAATCCAGTCATTAGCAGAATGGGCAACGGGCAGCTGTAATCTCCACCCCATGTAGTTTCTGCAACTCATCTAAAAAGCAAGTTTTGTTTCACGATAATTTAATAAAATTATTTAAATAAATGTCTGGTTTTAAAGTTAAATATCTAAATATTCAGCCATATGATAAAATAAAGAACTAATTTACAAATACACCAATGACTCATAACTAGTATATAGTTATATCAGTACCTGTGGAAAAATCATAATGCCTAAACATTGTATGTAATATACAGAAGAGTTTAGATGTTAGTGAATTGAACTTGTGTCTTATATGGTAATTGCCATAATCATGAGCAACCCGCTGATGTTCAGCAAATATTCCACCTTTCTTTGCCTGGACAAATGTATGCTTGCAAAGAACCTGTCAGTGTAGTTAGGCCTGAAGAGCACACTGCCTGTAAAGCACAATGTAATGCTGCACAAGGGATATACATAAAATTGCTCTCAACAAGTTACAGAAGCTTGTCAGAGAAGCAAACGTCCCATACTCTGTAAAGGGCTAATTTGACACAGGCTGCCCAGAGAGGTGGTGGATGCCCCAACCCTGGAGGTATTCAAGGCCAGGTTGGATGGGGCCCTGGGCAACCTTGTCTAGATGCAGGCCTGGAGGTTGGTGGCCCTGCATGTGGCAGGGAGGGTTGGAACTCAATGATCCTTGAGGTCCCTTCCAACCCAGACCAGGGATTTTATTCTGACAATGTAGTTACACTGCTTCAGAAGCAAAAGAACATATTCAGAACTAGTTCTAGATTCACTGAAAGGCGCTGAATGGTGAGATATAACCATACACTCCAAATTTCTAACCTGCTGTCTTTTTTGAACAATCCTTATTGCTACTAACACTACTCTTTATAAGTAGTGTTTCAAAACTATGGCTACATTTCCACATTGCTCAAATTACAGCACTATGTGTTGGTTTGCCAAATTGCCCTTTTTATTTTTAGACAAAAGACTGTGTTCTGAAGAACAGCAGGGCCTGAAAGAAGTCAGCAGAAAACAGCCTTATGGAAATGTAAGACAGAATACAAGCAGCCCCTTGCCCAAGCCAAGAATGCCCTCTAAGCCCCTGTGAGCACACACAGTGTGCTTTTCTAGGCAATGCAGCAATTCCTGAACATCATGATCATGCCCAAAAGAAACCTATTTGTAATTCCAAAACCTACTTCCTCCCCCTCTCCTTCAAACCCTGTGTAATAGGGTTACCCTATTACACTATTTCTATAATGTGTTTGTAATGTGTTTCTATTACCCTAGTAATATCAGTACCTGTGGAAAAATCATAATGCCTAAACATTGTATGTAATATACAGAAGAGTTTAGATGTTAGTGAATTGAACTTGTGTCTTATATGGTAATTGCCATAATCATGAGCAACCCGCTGATGTTCAGCAAATATTCCACCTTTCTTTGCCTGGACAAATGTATGCTTGCAAAGAACCTGTCAGTGTAGTTAGGCCTGAAGAGCACACTGCCTGTAAAGCAGTAATGTGTTTCTATTACCCTAGTATATTACCCACATTATGTAATGTGTTTCTATTACCCTAGTAATAGAAACACATTACAAATACCAACCATGAAATTAACCAATAAAAAATTTCTTATAAATAAACCTGAGGTTAGATAAAAGAAAATCCTAATTTTTAATAGCTAATTCCATGAAAAACTTCCAAATGGCAATATCAGCTTACTACAAGAAAGACAAGGAGCTGTTGGAGTGAGTTCAGCTGAGGGCCACAAAGATGATCAGAGGGCTGGAGCACCTCTCCTATGAGGACAGCCTGAGAGAGTTGGGCTTGCTCAGCCTGGAGAAGAGAAGGCTCCAGGGAGATGTTATAGCAGCCTTACAGCGTCTAAAGTGGCCTACAAGAAAGTTGAATAGGGACTGTTTATCAGGGAGTGCAGTGAAAGGAGTAATGTCTGAAAAAAGAGTGATTGAGATTAGATACATGGAAAAAATCCTTCCCTGTGAGGGTGGTGAGTCCCTGGCACAGGCTGCCCAGAGAAGCTGTGGCTGCCCCCTCCCTGGCAGTGTTCAAGGCCAGGCTGGATGGGGCTTTGGGCAGCCTGGGCTAGTAGAGAGTCTCCCCGCCCCTAGCAGGTGATTGAAACAGATGGTATTTAAGGTCTTTTCCAACCCAAACCAGTCTGTGATGCTATGATTCTAAATAGAGCCACAGCTTCTAATGACAGGAACTTGCTGAGCACCTTACAGGTTTTTTATTCGTGATGAAGTTTTACAGATTTTTAATTCATATTTTCAGTGTTTAGTTTAACTCAATGTGATTAATTTTCATATTTAGAGGTGCTGTTCCAATGTAGAAACAATTAATTTTAATTAAACACAAATAATTGCACAATATCCAAATAAATGTTTTCAGGTTAAAAGAGAACATCAAGAACTGACATAAAATTAGATTTAGGCCCATGATGTGGAATGAGTACAGTATACATGGAAGAAATGTCCCTTGGGTCATCAAGTCTGGACCTCTGCTCCTGTCAGAATTATGTCATATAAGCCTTTTCATGCACTTCAATCAATTACATTCATTAATTTATTGCAATTTACGATTCATGAACATTTTGAAAAAACATATTAATCTAATCCGTGAAAGTATTTCCTTATACGCAGTTTGCATTAAGAGTCAGTGCTCATAAAAGAAATCCATGTTTCACCTTATGTGCATTATCAGACAGATATTTTATGAAGTGAGCTTCATGGCTGCCAGGACCACTGAATTGCTGCACTGTTTCCAGCAGCTGCCTCTGAGCATACACCAGCAGTGGGCTCACTTGTTCTGTGTATCTCTCACTGCAAAAGGGCAAAGTAAAGCAATTAAGCAAAATGACAGTGTATTTGGCTATAAAATGTTGCTTCTTAGTCATTAGAGTTAGCGTAACTTACTGTGTTAATATGTTAAATTGTACAGCTATATGCACCAATGCTTCCCACTTCTTCAATTGATACAACAATTCTATTGTTTTAAGGATCAGATTACATGTCCATTTCAAGTCGATCACATTCACATCATCCAGGGGAGACTGCGGATGGAGATTAGAACCACCATTCTCATCCATAATACCTCCTAAACAACTGGGAATGCAGAAGTCTCCTTCAGGATCCATAATCTACAGTGAAGGAACATTACTTGTTATTTTAAAAATTTTCAAACACAAATCAAATTATAATGATTAGAATGCAGTGTAATCCTCTAAAAACTTATCACAGAAAATAAATTTGAGAAATCAGAATATAATGGAAGAGAAACTACCTCTAATGAAGTCATAATAAAGTGTATACTGTCTTAAGGATAATTCTTACCTTAACAGATCTGCTTGCTTGTAGTTCAGTTATCATATCAATGATCATGTCTGATGCCAAATAAAATGGCAACCAGATCGTGTTCCTAAGAAAATCCCTGGTAATGGGAAACGCATCTGCATGGGAATGTGAATGGTTAGCAATCTGCTGTAATTCTTGAGTATAGTTCCAAAGTTCTCGACAAGCATTTTGAAGCAACGTCCAGTGGCCACCACGGTGAGCAAGAACCTATGCATATAATTAAAAATATAATTATATGTTGGATATATACATAAATGAAAAGAAAGATTCATTCTTTTATGGAAAAGCTTAGTAAAAGTCATCCTTAAGAGCAGATCATTTGATATTTCAATTTATATAATGCATTATGCAATCTTAATTTGAAAATTTTCATAGAAGCCCTAATTTATAATTAGTTTAATTGCCAGTTTTGGTGTGAGAATAAAAGAAATAGAAACTAATTCACACCATCTATCTATACATGTGTCTTTTTATAAACTTCTATATATTAAGAGAGATATACTGTGGTAAGTGATGTGTCTGACATTTCATATTCTGTACTTGAAGTAGAAGATGAGAAAGCATTGCTTTTTCCCACTGAAATTCTTTTGAAGTTTCTAAAGTGAGGCGGTTTTTTAATGTAGAAAGTAAAGTATTGCAATACAATGCTTAGTAATACCTGAAAGTGTTTAATGAAAGCTTGTCTTACCACTGCTCTTTTTAAATGCAAAAAGATTTTTGTAAAATGCTCCAATAAAATGGTATTTGACAGAAACTGGTTGCATTCTTCAGGGGAATGAGAGACGGATATTTCTGCACTGTTTGTTGCTTGAGTTTGAAGAGTATCTGTTTCACTTGGGTTTATGCTGTACTCAGAAGATTTGTCTGTAGCTGAAGACAAAAAGTTCACCAGTTGAAAATGAGTTAAAATTCTCAAAAAAAAAAAAAAAAAAGGAAAATATTATCAACCAGCTAGGATTTTCCTGTGGCAGCTAAATACTTAAATGTTAGGAAATGCCAGTGTTAAGGTTATCATATTTATAAGGTTATGATATTTAAAATATAAGTTTCTTTTACTTAAGGATTGCGAGAAGCAGGGATTAAAAAAAGTGTTCCAAATAGTTTGCAGCTTCAAAGCCAAAACCTAACCTTCACAGAAGTTCTAGAACAAAATCACCATGTGGCTAGTTCTGAAGAGAACTTCTGAAACCAAGGCCTCTTAAAAGGAGAAGGAAGACGGAAAGGTTTCTGACAAATGCTGTGGTATGTGTAGACTTGCTTCATTGTTTTATTCAATACCAAATATCCTCCAAAGGAAAACAGAAAGGTTCGTGGTAGTGGGATACGGTAATATCTGAGCTAGAGGTTTCAGACAGAAACTAATTTCAAGATAACCAGTATTTGAACTCTATGGCAAACTACACACTTCAAGAAATTTATTTCAAATTTCTGCAAAGGCTAGGACAAAGTAAACAGGATTTTCATTAGTTTCCAGCAACTTTGAGTGACTCGGTTGTCAGTGACTTGTGAGCATCAAGACAAGAGTATAACTGAAAGTAAGCTGTTGCAAAGGGAAACAATTATTCCAACTTTTTTCATGGCCTCCTTGGAAAAGGTCAAGATGATGGTTGATTCCTACCTATGGAAGTTCGTAACTAGGGAAGTCCTACATGGAACGAGAGGCAAATTTTGCTATCTACAGCTGTGGGAAGAATGTGTTCCCTCAAGCACTATTGAAAAGATGAGGCTTGCGATTTCTGCTTGAACTTAGGGTGGTTAGGCAGAGTTGACTTGTATGCTGTTACCACCATAGTCCTATATTTCACACTTCACTACAAACAGCAGCCTTCTGTCAGCTGCTGAAACCTCAAAGGATGTTACTGAAAATAAGTGAGATAATAGAACAGAAAAACTTGATCCTGAGGTAGCCTCTGCCACATGTAAACACTGGGGAGCAAGCAGTAGAGTAGGATACCTAAATTATTCCCTTTCTATTTGAAAGATAATGATAAACTTCAGCCTATAATTATAAGACTTACAGAACTACCCAGAAAAATATTGACCTGTTGGGCAATCTAAAGCAAACTACAGACCAATAAACAACCACAAAACTGATAAAAATTAGCACATATTTAGAATAATCTGGACTATGTTATATTAATTATTAATAAAATAAAATAATTAACAATTACTTAATATTATTAATTTTACTAAGGCTTAAGAGGACAGGCTGTTCAGCCTGGAGAAGAGGAGGCTCCGGGGAGACCTTATAGCGGGCTTCCAGTACCTCAAGGGGGCCTACAAGAAAGATGGGGAGAGGCTNCAGGTTGGATGAGGCCCTGAGCAACCTGATCTAGTTGGGGGTGTCCCTGCTTCTTGCAGGGGGATTGGACTAGATGACCTCTGGGAGACCCTTCCAACTCTAATCATTCTATAATTCTATGATTCTGCAAACCAAAACCTAGTGGCACAAAATCATTACAATTTATAAACTTGTTACTAAAGTACAGGATAAAGAATACCGCTTGATAAAAAATAACAGATTCATCAATACAATAAAAGATGTTCAGATTTAATATAAAGACCTCATTATTGCCTATTATTTCTTTTTTATTAGTTATGCCAAAAGAGAAAATACAGAAACAAACGTCTTCTCTGTAAATTCACATGTGTTTTTTCAAAGGTGATAAGGAGATTTAGCAATGGAGGTTCAGATAGAAATTAAGAATCAGAAGAATTTAAGTTGAAACCGATTCGAGTTGCGCACATAAAAAATTCTTACCAGTTTGTTTTTCGGTTGTTCCTGACTTTTTAAGGAGTGGAGGAGTCGGCATTCTCATGTTATCCTCTATGGCTTCTCTCATGATTATAGTTCCAGAATTACTTAATGAGAATATTTCAGGATCCAAAATATTGTAACTATAAAATGGAAGAAAATTGTTTCTGCCTAAGTGCTTGGTCAAGAAGTTATTAGAAAAAGAAGAAAGGACAAAACAAACCCAGATATAATATTAAAAGAAGTTTTGATTCACACACACAAAATTCAATTTCTCAAAAGTGAGTTTTGATTACTCTCCAGTAGCTTTAGGAAATAATGTTACTCAAAAGTTATAAGGGACCAAAAATTAACCATGTAAATTTCAAAACTTCTATCTGCTCAGTCAAGTGAGCAACCAAAACCTATTACATATTAAATCAATTTGCATTTGGAAGCTGAACTGTTCAAATTGTCTAATGATAATGTAATTCAGATCTGTTTGCATAAATGGCAATAACACAACAATCTACATTAACAGCAATCACTGGTAATTCTATGATATACCTGTCCAGATGCTGTGAACCACAAATTTCTTCCAGTTTCTTTTTAAATAAGTTGTAGTGTGCAACTGCCAGGTAGATATTCATCTGAGATCTCCAGGGCATCTCTTCAAGACATATTTGATGAAACTTCCTTCGGTTTAAGTAATTACTCACAATTGGTTTCAGCAGTACCACTAAGGTGCGACGAGCTACTTTTTGCAACTGTTCCTTGCATTTCCTACAGCAAAGTAAACAGTTAGAAAAATGAAATGGTTTTCCTGAATCTCTATGAAAGAAAATCATGGTAAAGATTCACAGAAGTATCCCATTGCATATCCACAGCCTCATGTTAACTAAGAAGCATATGAATAACAGAAGAATTTTTGCTGCAATCAAGAAAAGCAATTGTGCATTCTCCCTCTAAGTGCACACGCAATCGTACATTTTACCACATTCTGTAAAATATTTGTCATAGCACATACAAAAATTTTAGCTCTGTTTTCGAAGATGCTTTTGCCTGGACTATCCAAACAGATTAGTTCAAGTACAATGTGTTTCACAGTCTGTTCAGGAGATAGAGGGTCTCCTATTATAACATAAATTTGGATCATGCTTTTTATTGATGTGTTTTGGTAGCTAATCATCCTCAATGTGAAGAAAACATTTTAGTTCAGATTTGGAAGCCTAGCTTTAATTTCCAGCCATAGATTATTTTTTTTTATGTTTCTCTGCCAGATCAAACCATTCTGTCTTACCTGGCACACATACAATGCTGTAGTCAAATCAAACCTTGTTTTTTTCAATTTTATAAACTGTAAACTGTTCCCTTTATCAATCTTAATTCTTTTCCTGCCTGTTTTCCATGTTTAAAATGTGGGCAGAACAGCATACCGCATACAATGCTGATTATATTGCACAGAAATATTATGTTAGATGTGAAAGAGCAGATTGAAAAAGCAAAAGGCACAGAATAAGTTAAACATCCCCTCTTCCACTGAGAGCCGCGAAGATCATGTTAAGTAAGGTGGGGTTTTTCAGTCAAGGAGGAAAAAAGGATGGTTTAGGTAAATATTTAAAAGATGGTGTACTTTTCTGAGGTTCCGTATTTAAAACACTTCCAGAATCAGTTATGGGATTGCTTATGTTCAGATAGTGTTTAGATGTCATTCTCCCAGCAGTTAGCAAGTCAAGTGACCAAACCATCAGGTGAGGAATATGGCAATTCTTTTTCATCAGAAGGTACTGCTATTAGTGAGTTAACCAAATATATATAATTATATGCCAAAAGAAGAGATGAATGGATTTTCATCTGTTTATATCAAGATACAGTTTTCTAAAAGATACAGAACAGATAATCCAAAAAGACTAGCAAAGGGACAAAAAATGAGTCTGAAAGTACCTGAACACCAGGAACAAATAAACACTCTTTATTAGATTTCTAACAGGTAAGCTCCCCGACACAGTTTGAAAAGCATTAACATAGCTTTTCCACCATAATGAACGCACATGGTCAAACTACAACGACTGAAATACAGCTTTTGACTCTTAATACAAGTACTTCAAAATCTTCAACTGTTATTCTCTGAAATATAAATGAGATAGATTTGTTCTCTTCAGCAGAAGCCAATTTTATACCAAACTAAGACAGAAAAGCGAGTGGTCTGCACAAATTCATCCCTTTGGTAGAAAAAAAAATATTTTTAAATACATACTTAAGTGTAAAGTAAATTCCAGACAAAATATTTTCTTCATGTGTATGAACCCAGAAACATATTCATTTACCTTTGTGATTCTGAAGATTTCATTAAATTTGGATGTTTCATCAAATACTGTCGAAGAGTTGGTCTTTTTCGAAAAGGACTCAAGGCATCTTGTCTCTGTTTCTTCAAAGTTGATGCCTTTGGCTTCTTTAAAGGTGATGTGTTCATACCCTTTACAAAAATCTTCAATGAAAATCTTAAATATAGTTCAAATACTTATTTATACCTCCATTATCAACTACTTGATGTATGCAGCAGTTTTGCTTATGCAGGGACAGAATAGAAAATTAATTCTGGAAGTGTTTGTCAAAATAAGACAGCAAAAGAAATATTTAATATTTCTGAAAGATTTTCCATTTTTCTGGAAGGTATTTAGCAAATTCCTGATACTAAGAAGCTAGCCATATTTTCTTTCATATGCCAGTGTTTTGCATCTCAAAAATAATGATAGTTCTTTTCCTATTATTATAAATAGTAAAACATTGCAATGCAAAAACTGAAACAGAAAACCCTTTCCCCAACGTATCTCAGATGCTAGCTGTATTACAGCATTACTAGAGGGCTATGAGGGAGACTCATCTGCTAAGCTCCTCTCATCTCCTATCTTCTAAGAAAAAAATAAAAAAAATATTTTAAAAGAACTCTGAAAAATAATCCTCAATTGTGTGATTAGAATATCTGCACAAGGAGTTAACCATCAACAACTACTCACGAAAAACTGAAGGTACAACATATTGTACAAAAAAAAGTTAACTGATCTCCTTTTCTTAATGTGATAGGATCAAGACATTTCGTGCTAATATCTTGTGGTTTTTTAAAGGGATACGAGGAAAGGCAAGATTTCTTTGATTCTGAAATGCGTTACTCTGACTCATATCAAATACTGCACAACTGTTGGTCTTTCAAATAAATCCCGTGCCAAATTTTCTTCCTGATTTTAGGAATGAGGAGGTGAGCTGAGGACTTGAGTTTGTATCCTAAATCTTAATAATTATGCATGTGACTAGCTGAGGTTTTTATGAGACTGATGCTGAGTAAAGACATAAATGATGCCTTAAAAATAAAACTTACCTTCTGAAGCTCCACAGCTCCTATAGTGTATCTATCCACGCCTTCCAGCAGACTGGGAGAACATGCTTTCTGTGTAGACATCCCATTGATACAGAGAAGACGGTTGTTCCTCCTGACAAACAATAATGTTAAAATCATCATCATCATCATCTTGTTAAAGTCCTTTCATGTTTAAAGGGTTATCTTTATTAAAGATTGTTTTAACCCTTTAAAGAGTTATTTAAGGGGAACAGGTAGGACACATGCAATGCTTTTTCACTGAGAGATTTAAATACAGCAGGTTTGCTTTCTTTGTTTTACTTTAGAAAGTAGGAAAGGCTCACTTTCAAAGTTTATTCAAGAAATCTGAATTTGTAGGTAATAACTATCTCACCTTCCTAACTCCTAGTAAATCAAACCAGTTTGCTTCATTACCCAGATTTTCCTGTTCCCTACATCTCACTTTCACTGACTATTTGCCTTTAAAATTTTAGAAATACTTGTTGTGCTTTCTTAAAGTGACATTTATATTTCTTTGGGATCCTTTTAGGTCAGTGTCCACAATTTGGTTTCACTTATCTTTTCAGTACAGTTGTTGGGTTTTTTTTTTTTAGACATTACAGTAGGCCTTGATCAGTTTGCTCTTGATTTAATCCATCATACTTTTCTAATTCATCCCACTGTCTCATAATAACATGACAAATGGCCGTATTACCAAGTGTCTCTTAAAAGGAAAATCCTGGAAATTGCTGATGGTTGACAGGAGTTTCAGACAGACACAAAGGAGAAGTCTTCACGTACAACACAGTCACAAGGTAATATTTTCTATAATTACATAATCCTCTGTGTTCATGGAACTTCTGCATATCAGGAGCCATGCAATTTGCTCCAGATGGGGCTGGTACCAGGTACAATTTACAGTTTCTGCTATAACTGTGACACTGGTGAATCTCATCAGTAGTCTTTCACTACTACTGTAGTAGAGATCTACCTTTTCAAGTAAACTCGTACGTTGTCTGCCCATTCCAGAACACATTCAAATGTCTCTTCATTCAGGATTTTGTTCAAAACTTGAACAAAGAACTCAAGAAAACGTGATTTCTTTCTGAATTTCATCACTGCAAGGAAGTAACAAATAATTAACACCATTTTTAGTCCTTGTGCTGCAGCAGGTTTCTGAATTCAGCTATAATTGCAGCTATATATGCCTCAAAGCACATATTTATGTCATGTTGCATGCTGATGAAGAAAACGTATACTGGTATTATAGTCAGATAGGTCATGATACACAATAGCAGCTGCTAAATATGTCTTCTTGTCTCCGGGTGTCCAGAATGACAAGTTCACTCTATTTATACTCCTCGAATAGCAAACATTATAGGGACTGAGACAACAGGCTTGGAACCTTTTTTTTCAGCAGTTTACATAGTGCAAAAATATTTTATAACAATATTCAGCATGCTTAATTTTACACATGCCTGAAAATCCTGAATAAAACAATAAAGCAAGCATAAATATAGTTAATTGTCGCTTAGGTTACTTTTCTCAGTGACAGTCACATTAGCATACAAGCATCACACAGTTCTCATTGCAGCAGTGGAGCTGTGTTGTCTAGATTTTAGGCATCTTCTTGTTTGTAAACTGCTTTTGCTGTTTGGTTATCTTCATTTTTTTACCATGAAGAAAAAAATAGGTATTTAACCTATACAAAAGCTGTACTGATTTGAAAGGCTAGACTCCATTGCTATTTTGAACAGCAGTATGTAAAAAAATGAGGCAGTGGCAAAGGCGACATACCAGAATCTTAAATCCTATTTCAAAATTCACGTGTGCTCAGACTTGTGAATTACTCTTTCAGTAATATAATGTGGAAATGGGGTATGACAATTTAAAAAGAACATTTCACACAAACAGAATCTTTGAAAGTTTGACACAGCTTTAAAAATTGAGCTCATTTTAAAGTTTATTAGAAAATAAACGTTATTCTAAGTATTTAAAATAGGAGTCTTTTATATACTCATCAATATTGTGGGTAAGGATCAAGGGGCAAGCAAGTACAGGTGACACTGTTGTGGGTGTGTGCTACAGGCCAGTAGGAGAAGATTGATGAATTCCGCCATCTCATGGTCACTATGTCCCAAGCTGCCCCTGACCTTCACTTCCCTAAGAAGCCCATCCTTATTAGTAAGGACAAGATTAGTACCACCCCACCCCTCATTGGCTCCTCCACCATCTGCATAAGGACATCATCTTCAACGCATTCCAGAAACAGTCTGGACCATCCATGCCTGGCCTTGTTGCTTTCCCAACAAATATCTAGGGAATTGAAGGAGTTCAAGATCTTGTGTGGAAGAGATAAAGCAAAAAGTAGGATTGCTACCCTGGACTTCAGGAGGGCAAACTTTGATTTCTTACAGGCCCTACTTAGAGTTATCCCATGGGCCAGGCTGAAGGTCAGGGTCCCTGTGAGAGCTGGGCGGTGTTTGAACAGTGCTTCTTCCAAGCTCAGGAGCAGTGTGTCCCTATGAGTAAGAAATCAGGGAGGGGTGGCAGGAGACCTGAGTGGATGAGCAGGGAGCTCATGCATAAACTCAAAAGGGAAGCAGAAGGGCCATCAATTGTGGAAAAACGGTCTGAGCACTTGGGAGGAGTGTGTCAGGGCCTGCAGGGATGCGACAAGGAAGGCTAAAGTCCACCTGGAAATGAAGTTGGCAAAGAACATAAAGGATAATAAGAAGGAGGGGGATGGGGTAAGTATGTGAACAGCAAGAGAAAGACTAGAGACTATGTGGGTCTGCTGCTGAGTGAGGTGGGTGTCCTGGTAACAGGGATTGCTGAGAAGGTAGAGGTACTGAATGTCTTCTTTGCTTCAGTCTTCACTTCAAAGACTCCCTCTTGGGTCTCCTGGACCCTGAAAGAAGGAAAGATAGTTTCTGAAATGGAGAACCTTCCTCTGGTTGAGGAGGAGGTGGTCTGGGAGCATCTGTGTGGGATCAGTGCCTACAAATCCATGGGCCCTGATGGGATGCATCCATGTGTGCTGAGGGAGGTGATTGCTGAACTGCACTCTATCATCACTGACAGGTCTTG